>CM062808.1:762387611-762987611 GCA_031772625.1 Pinus tabuliformis | reverse complement strand
ACACGTGGGAAGGACGAAGAGGACAGACCGTACGGATTTTCTGCTGCTAGGGTTTCGCAGAAAGTTTGACTTTTGTAGAATTGACTTGGGTTGACTCATCTACTGGTTGGAGGGTTGTTGTGACACATCTGGGCTGGCTGACCAAAGGAGACTTTGCTGGTTGAAGCATCCTGTTGACCGCCGAAACAAACACACACATTTTTCTTGTTTCTGATTTGTCTTCTGTAAGATCTGCTTATATGTTCTATCTGCATTTTGCTTAACTACTTGTATGATTGCTGTGAGAAAAGTGAAATTGCTCTTAGCATAGAACATCTACAAAACTTTACAGAAGTTAATTAAGTTAGTAGAGTAATTTTATACATAACATTGTCTCCCTTTCAAAAGAATGCTTTGTCCTCAAAGCATGCGTAACGATGGGTGTTGTTGATGACATGCTTCTGTCTCCCAAGAAGCTTCTTCTTTTGGTAGGTTCTTCCACTTGATTAGGCGTTATTTAATTACTCGAGATTGTAACTTGCTTTCCCTGGCGGTAACAATTCCTTTTGGTTCTAAGATGAACTTGCCTTCATCATATAATATCAGAAGCGTTCTCTGTGCTGATTGGTGTTTGCCCACTGTCTTTTTAGGACAAGATACATGGAAAATGTTGTGAACTCGACTATTATCTGGAAGGCTTACACTGTATGCTACTTGGTTGATCCTTTTTGTAAATTTGATATGGTCCATAAAACTTAGGTGCCAATTTGTTTTTTCCTTTTTGCTTTAGGGATAATTGCTTGTAAGGCTAAGGTTTAACAAATACCCATTCTCGAACTTCAAATTCTCTCTTTGTTCTGTTTCGGTCGGCTTACTACTTCATGCGATTCCTTGCAATACTTAGATTTTCTTTTAATGTTTAAAAGACTTTTTGGGTTTCTTCTAACTGCTCCTTAACTGCTAGAACTTTTGTCTCAGAAATAGCCAAGTCCATCCATTTAGGAGGTTCACATCTGTACAAAGCTTGAAATGGGGTCATCTTTGTAGAAGTGTGATAAGCTGAATTGTACCACCATTCAACGAGATGTAACCACTAAGCCCACTTATTTTGTCTGTCTGCTGTATAACAATGAAGGCAAGCTTCTAAGGACTTATTGACAGTTTCTGTTTGAGGATGGTATGCATAACTCATGTTAAGGTATGTTCTAATATGCTTGAAAATCTCCTTCCAAAAATTCCCTTTACACTTGGGATCTCTATCACTAACAATGACTTTAGGAAATCCATGTAATTTGTAGACATTCTTGCTAAATATCTCGACGATCTCTTTTGTTGAATTTGATTTCTTCATTCCTATGAAGTGTGCATACTTTGTGAGTCTGTCTACTACTACAAGAATTTTATCTTTCCCGTCTGACATGGGTAATCCTTCAATAAAATCCATGGATATTTCTTCCCATTTTTGGTTTGGGATATTTAAGGGGTGGAGCAGACATGGGGTCATAATGTTCTCACTTTTATTTCACTGACAATGATCACACTCTGCTACATATTTTTGAATATCATTATTCATTCCCTTCCAGAAAAATGATTTACATGCATTATTGTAGGTTTTAAAGAAACCTACATGTCCGACTGATAGTGAATCATGGGATTATTTGAGAACCTTTACTTTAAATTTGGAATTTGGACTTAGGTAAATCCTTCCCTTGTACCACAAAATATCGTTTTTCCATCCAAATTTTGAATTCCGAGCAGGGTTATTGATTATAGCACTTGTTTCTGGATCTTTTGCATACTCACTTCGGATTTCATTAAGCCATTCTAGGATTATAGCTGAGACTGCAAACAAGGATGTTTCTTCATCTTTTCTGGAGAGAGCATCTGCCACTACATTGTCCTTTCCCCTTTTATGTAATATCTCCATGTCAAAAGCAACAATTTTTTCAATCCACTTTTGTTGTTCTTCAGAGAGTGTTTTCTGCTGGAGGAGGTATTGGAGACTGTTATGGTCTGTTTGTATGGAGAAGTTACTTCCCAAAAGATATTGTCTCCACTTGGCTAAGGCGTGCATAATGGTGAGCATTTCCTTGTTGTATGTAGACTTGAGACGTTCTTTCTTGTTGAACTTCCTGCTTTCAAACGCGATTGGATGACCATCCTGCATTAATACTTCTCCTATGCCAAATCCTGAAGTGTCACATTCAATTACAAATGACTTTGAAAAGTCTGGAGTTGCCAATACAGGTGTATTAGACATAATTCCCTTCAAGTCTTTAAAACACTTTTTTGCTTCATCATCCCATCAAAATGAGTTCTTCAGAAGGTTCGTTAAGGGTGCGATTACGTGGACATAGTTTTTAATTACCTTCGATAGTACTCAATCAACCCTAAGAATCCTCTTAACTTGGAGATTTTAATTGGTATAGGCCATTCTTTTATAGCCCGGATCTTATTAGGATCTACTTTTACTCCTTCCCTGGATATTATGTATCCAAGGTACTCTACTTCTTCTTTTCTGAAGGTACACTTGCACATCTTTGCATAGAACTGATGTTCTTCTAATATGGTGAGAACTTGCTCCAGATGTTGTAGATGCTCTTTCCACGTTTTACTATAGATTATAATATTGTCAAAGAATTCTAACACAAACTTCCTTAGATACAGATGAAATACCTCATTCATGTTGGCTTGGAAGGTTGCCGAAGCATTAGTTAATCCGAAGGGAATTACCTTAAATTCATAATGATCTTCGTGTGTTCGAAAAGTAGTTTTCGCTATGTCCTCTAGCCTTATTTTGATTTGGTAGTATCCCGATCTCAAGTCCAATTTTGAAAAGTATTGGGCTCCATGAAGTTCATCTAGCATTTCATCTATAAAGGGGATCGGAAATTTATTCTTAATCGTTACCTTGTTCAGTCCTCAATAATCTACACATAGCCTAAAGGAGCCATCCTTCTTTCGGACAAGAACCACTGGAGCAACGTATGGGCTTCTACTCTTTGTGATGATTCCACACCTTAAAAGATCTTGGACTAATCTTTCGATTTTAGTTTTTTGGTGGTGTGGATACCTATACAGCTTGATGTTGACAGGGTTTGACCCTGATTTGACTTCGATTATGTGCTCGATTTCTCTTTCAGGCGACATCTTCATAGGAAGATCTTGGAACACCTTTTTGTGTTTTTGGATCAATTTTTGAACTTCAAGTGGTAGTTCTTGAACTGCAGGTGCTTCTTTGCTAACCAATCTTGAAACCAACATCTCCATCTAATGACATTGTACTACATATGCTGGTGCTCCCTTCCGAATCATTTTCATCATTTGGGATGATGATAGAATTTGATTCTCAGGGGGTTGGAACCCAAATAACTTGTATTTCTGCCCTTCCCATTTAAATTTTATAAATTGCTTTTTATGGTTGGCAAAGTAAGTGCCTAGGGTTTGTAGCCATTGGATACCTAGGACCACATCTACTCCTCCTAATGGTACAACGTAGAATGAAGATTCTAGATTATAGTCTTGAATCTATAATTTGACTTTATGACATTTCCCTACTTTTTCAATTTTCTTATTGTCAGCTACCATGACTTTCATGTTGGGCATGGGAAATGTGAAAATGTTGAGCCTTTTCGCCATAGTTGATTCCAAAACATTGTGGGTGCTACTGATATCGATCAAAACCATTACGTTTCTCCTTTTGATGTTCTTTTAACTTTAATGTATGGGGCTGCGATATACCTGTCATGGCTGATAATGACACTTGCAGAATACTCTTGTTATTTGGTTTTGGAGAAGATTGTGGAGAATCTTCAATTTCTTCTACATTTGATTCTTCATTGTCTAAATCATTGTTTGCTTCACATATATATAGGTTCTTCGTTTCTTTTCCTTTAGCACATCTATGTTTAGGGTCCCATTTTTCGCCACAATGTCTACACTTGCCTTCTTTCATTCTTTGCATTTCCAAATTAGTTTTGTTTCCTTCACGAAGATGTGGTGGAACATATTTTGTATTATCCGTGTTCGCAGTTTGGGGAAATCTTTGTCTCGAATATACTCTTTCAACTTTTGGCCACTGCATCTTTTCGTGCTTCTTTTCAACAACTTTTGCTTTTTGTCTTGCTTCTTCTATAGAAGTGATGTCATGAAGCTCAAGCTCAGCCTAGAGATGGGGTTTAAGTCCCGTGATGTATGACTGAATGAGAGGAGTTTCTAATAATCCCAGAACTCGTGTAGATAAAGTTTCCCATTCTCGAGTGTACTCATCCACATCTCCTTTTTGTTGCAGTCTGGCGAGCGCTGAAAATAATTCTTCTTCTTTGACACCTTGGAACCTCTTAAAGAATGCATTTTTGAATTTCTTCCAACTGATAGCAAGTGTCGTCTTCTTCCACCACATATACCAATTATATGCTTCGCCTTCCATTTGCATGGATGCATGCCTGATCTTTTCATCATCATTGTCAATACCGTAAATCTCGAAATATTCTTCTGCTTTATTGAACCATGCAACACTACATTTCTCGTTACTGTCAAATTTGGAGAGCTCAAGTTTTGCTCTTTGTTGATATGTAGTTACCAGTGGAGTGAAGAAAGGGTATTGATTCGAGAACTGCATATTTGAGTATTGATTCTAGAGTTGCATATTTTGAAAATTTGTGTTACTATTTTGTTGATTAGGCATGGAAGATGCCTTTGGAGACTCAAGGTTCAGATGTGAGTCTGATGAGTTTGATGCAATGTTGCACGAAGCAGGGACGTTTTTTGGAAGCGGGGATGCAGAAGCGTCATTTTCCAGAAATCTAGGAAGTGAAGTGTCTGCTATATATATATATATATTTATATATTTTTTTGCATTTATACTCGAAACAAACATCCCAAATACTAAATTAGTTGTAGAAGACATGAAAACATGCATATTTTTGCATAAATCAAGATAGATATAACATCCATTGTACATTAATGATTAATTTTTCGAGCATCAACCATTTAGATGCATCAACCATCTAGAATCTAGATTCTTCTCCTCTTGTCTAGCCTTTGCCTCTACCTCGATTGTCTAGGGATATTGGTCAACATTGCCCAATTTTGATCAAACTACCTAATTCAAGACTTAAAATATGGTAGAAAAAGCTTAACATGCTTGATTGATGATTTTGACTTGATCGAAAGGTAATTTTTTGCTAAGGGCGTACCGCGTGATGAAAGAGTTCAACAATTAACACCACCAACACTAGGGTACATATAGGGCTTGGTGCTCTTGATTAAATGCTAATCGCATACCTTCATACTTGATATAATCTAATGAAATGCCACAATCCCATTGATCCTGAATTGCTGAAAACTGTTAAGTCTGCTGAATTTTGAATAGGATATGAAATTCTATTTTCTCCATATGAAGTCCAATGAGGCTGGAACCACTCTCAAACATCTTGAGTCATTTCATGGTAATGTTAAAAATTTAAGTAAAAGGATGAAAATGAAAAATAAAGGAGAATGTCACTTTTACTTTAAGAATTTAACATTACCATGAGGGAGCATCTGCTATATTTATATTTTTTTTTGCCTTCATTCCTCACCCTAACTCAAGGTGGACCCAACCCCAACAAGCAAACTCATCTAAAATAAAAAAAAAAAAATTTGAAAAAAAAAACGATTTTCTAATCGCTTTTCCGGAATCGTACGGAAGCGTACGCTTCACCCTCCGAAGCGCCACGCTTCGTACTGCCGAAGCGCGCTTCAGAAGAAAGCTTCCGAAATTTCCAGGAAGCGTCCAAAATAGGCGGAAGCGCGCTTCCGCCGAAGCTTCCTAGACGCTTCCGCACGGGACGCGCTTCCGGGCTTGGAACCGGGGGGGACGGGGGGGGGCGCTTCGTGCAGCATTGGTTTGATGTATCTACAGAATCTGGATATTGAGTAGCTTCATTATTCTGGTGTATTTGATAAGGTGTAATCTTCATAGTGTTACAAATACAGGTCAAGATCACCATCGCTTTATCCACTTTAACTAAAAGGTCTGCCTGCTCCTTTTTAATTTCATTCTTGTTCTCCTCGCGCTGACTTTCTATTCTCTTCGTTGTGTCGTGGAGCACTTCGATTGTTTCACCATGTCCGGTCTACTTAGCCTCAAGATCTATCAATTTTTTATTGAAAACGACCATCGACATTGATGCAACCATTGATCTGGTATGAGTCAGAGTATACTTATCCAATGTAACCTTCTTCTCCTTTTTGTTGTTGTTGTTAAATTGACCTATTTTTTTAATAATAATAATAAATTGATTAAATATATGTATATATATAATCAAATATTAATTATATTACATAGTTGTTAAATATTAATTAGTTATATACTTAGAAATTACATAACAATTAATATTACAAACTATATAATTATAACTCTATGTATACATATACCCACGATGGCAATGATCGAAAAAGTTTGACGCTGACCGAAAAGACGCGATTGTCCAGGTTCAAATACTGCCTGGTGATGCTTGACGGAAAGCGTACGATTAGGCATAGGAAAGTCTAGGTGGAAGTCTGAAGAGATGGTGAGAAATCTTTTTGGGTGAACGATGAGCGGGATGGACTGATGGAAAATAGTGGAGGTAGGGAAAGACAGAAACAATGGAAGAGAGATGGCGTGCGTAGTCGGAATTGAATAGCGGACTTGCAGTAAACGCGACAGGCGATGAAATAAGCGAATTGAGATAGACACGACAATCAATGAATGAGACAACGTGGCATTGGACAGAGGTGTATGGACAACAAGAAGCCAACAATCGACTCACGCTGATACCAGATGATGTAGATAAATGCAACATTAAACAAAAATGTATATATTTTATTAATAACTTGATGATTTACAGTGAGAGAGACCCTGGCTTAAATACAACCCTAGGTGTCTCTTGGTGAATGGGCACGATCTTTGATCATGCCCTTTTGCCTAATTAACTAATAGTTACAAATTATTATTTTTTACATAACAGAGACATATGAGAAAACCAGTGGGGATGGCAACAGACAAGAGTGTCAGAGAACAGTGAGCAGTTGAGTGATTGTGAGTCGGTGAGGAGATCGAACTCGCTCTGACACCAAATGGAGTAAACAAGCTCAATAATAAGCAAATATATATATATATATATATAATTGAAGGATGATTACAGTGAATGAGGTCTCAGGCTTAAATATAGCCCAAGAGCTATTACATGAGGGGGCATGATCTTTGATCCCCCCTTAGTCTAAAAATCGAGTTAATTAAGTTAGTAGAGTAATTTTATATATGACACATACAAATTCGGCGCCATAATTAAAATGAGTATCAATACTAGTAGTGGTGTAGGCAGGTGTTTTTACTTAGAATGTTCTTTAGAAAGATTTGTGGTTGAGTGTAAGTTTCTTAAAAATCTCTTTCTATTTGTAATGATGGTTTTGATGTTTCTTTTTCTCGAGCATGCTTTGGTAAATTTTAGGGCTAGTTTTTCTTTTTGTGGTCTATGGATAAGGATTTATTTCCTTGATTTAAGGAAGATTTTGCATCCTGCATCATACCAAGAGTTTTGAGAACAAAAGGATTACAATGTGCAGCGACAAGAGGTGTATAAGAAATGGGGAAAACATGTATGCAAAGAAACTTGGGAGTAATAGTGGGTTCTCTATTGGATATTGGGTTTCATATATGTGGGGAAAACTAGTTTTAAGATTGTATATTTCTTATCAAAGGACTGATCAAAGTGAATGGTAAGAGATTCATTTGGGTGAGGGGGTATTGTCCAGAGGAGGTTGGTTTATATGGATCTGAAACAAGATAATTGCATGATCGATCAAAGGAGTTTGAGGGTGGGGGTTGTTTGGGGGGACAGTGGTGACGATAATAGATACTTGAATATCAAGAATAATTGAAGCAAAGAGTTAATTAGCCAACAAATAATCAACTGCATTGGCTACTTCAGTGAAATGAAAGTAGGTGTACCCACCAGTGCAAGGGAAGTGCTTAACACTACTGAGGTTGAAAATCAAATATGATTACCCTAGGTTAATCAGGTGATTTTCGTATGTTAAATGTTAAATAGGCCTTTTGGACATGATTTCCAAAGTTAGATACCGTGGTCAAAGAGTGGTAGGTGTTTTTGTGTGAGAGATTCACGTGTCTTTCATTTTTTATTACTGCATTAACAAGGAACCATCACATATGTTTCTCAATGCACGTGGTTTTAACTCCAATCAGAAGTGTTTTGTGAAGTGAATGATTCAAGTAACAATATTACATGAGAAATCTGGGTTTATTCCCCAAAGTCACTAGAAATCTAGAGCAATGTTAGCATATACAATTATATGGTAGGCTCAGAGGTATTAATTAATAATACTGTAAAAGATTATGATATCATACAAATAATGAATTTTGACTAGGACCACGGAATACAAATATGAAGGCTAGTTTTTCTTCCTAAATATAATCACTTATGCTTACTCTTTGTTCAGTTTTCTGTTTGCATTTTCCCCTTTTGTTGAGTGAATCTCAATAATGGAATCAGCTTTACTTATAAAGAGTTATGTTTGGCCTGAGTCTTCCTAAAATACTCCTGTTTCACCTGCTGCAGTGGAGACAGGTATTGCAGGTGCCAAAATCTCATGAAAAGGGTGTCACCTGCATTGCAGGACTTGTGCTTAGTAATGTTGAAGCACTATTTGCTTCAACTTCTTCAGACAGTACTGTTCATATATGGGAAGCTGGCTTTCCAAGTCAGACTGGAGGTAAACCTGACTATTGTTTTGGATCATTTTCAAATTTGCTATATGCACTTTCCTTTTTCTTGTCTCCAGGACGACTAAAGAAATACTTAATTTCTATAGATTCTATGTGGCTGATGATTGTTCAAACTTCAAAGAGTGCAAATACTCAGAGGGAAGCTTGCACTTCTCAAATTGTAGAAGGCAGAATGAGACTATGTTACTGTCCACAAATCACCAAAAGTAGCAAAATGGACTATAATATATGTTATGTCATGTAGAGTAATGCAATGTAGTGCCTTAGCCCTCCCTAGGCTAAATACAAATATGTGGATCCTATAGGAAAAGTGCCAAACCAGATTTAGTAGCAAAATTATTTTGAGAGCTAAACTAAACCAGCCAAGTGGACCCAAAAATAAATATTATGAATGCAAGTTTAATTTCTTGTCCGAGTGAATTGTTTCTTACTTCATTTAGAGGACTTTATGCAAGGTGGCATCTGATCTATTTTTGAACAAAAAATACATTCCTATAGACAAGTAGGACTGCTTTTCTCAGGTGTTCCTAAATAGAAAATGTACTTCCTTTTGTTTCTGTCTTTCATTTTTAAAACAAAATCGGCATAGAGTGACAACAGCGAGATAAGATCTTCTTCTCTGAATGATCTGGCAATCATGGAGATACACATTCTTCAAAATAATCTCTGTTGCACCTTTGGGAATTTATCCTGATTCCCAATTTCTTGCAGAGGAACACTTGAGCTTTTTATTATTTTCATGTCCATTTTTTTAGGATTTGAAACAAACCTCTCATCCGTCGAAACATAAGATTGAAATAAAGGCAATAAGTAAACCTACATATAAATGTAACCCTAGAAACAGACAAGCATTATTGAAAACTGTTAGTAAGCTCTGGTGCAATTTGAATGACATTGTAGTTTCTTTTCTTCATGCTAGGAAAAAAGAAGTGCAGATATATTAACAGAAGACGATTTACAATGACAATCACCTAGCTGTATCTGTAGGTGGGGGAGAATCTGAAGAATATTCTGCCAATTTCATCACTGGAATTTGGTTCTTGAGGATTGAATTGGGAGCAAGGAAAATTTAACAGTGCTGATTGATATAAAGTTATCTTTGGTTTCCATTTCTTGTAGGATGAGAAATCTGATATTTTCTTGTGGATTCTGAGGGATTGGTGCAAATTTCTCAATAGTAAAAGACTCTAGATTTTGAGGCATATGCTACAAGAGTTTTATGAGATTTTCCCCATGACTCGACATGCAGGATCCTTGATTCATTTTTCATTTTCTAACAGGCTGTCGTGGGAGAGAGTCTCTTCTGAGAGGGAGCTGCTGTTCTCTGAATTTTGCGGTCCTGCATATCTCATTTTTTAGTTTTTTCTTCTTTCTCCTTTTCACCTTTTGGTATCCATTCACATTTGTGGTCTGGTTGACAGTTGTATTTGCTTCCTGGCTGACATGAAGCTTCCCTTTTTGGCAGTTCACTATGAAATGCCTTGTATCAAGACAAGTTCTACCCGAGAACTGAGTGTTTTCATAATCCACTGTTCGAATCATTGGGATCATTCAAAATGCAGAATCATTTCCTCTGACAAGTGCTTGCTAACATTCAATTATGCACATAGTCTAGCGCAGTATAACCCTCCTATAACATCTCTGCTATTTGATTGAATGTCTAGGCGCAGAGCATTAGTGATTTTCACCTATAGTTCTTCTTCCTTGAGGTGTGTCATATACCTCAGTTCCACTTTAGTGTGTCTCATTTTTTTCGCCAGAATGATCCGTCATATGAGCAGATTTTGTGCCTATCTTGATGATGTTAGAGATCAGAGTACATGATCAGATGTGCCACCACTATGCTTTGTACTGTCATATCATGATCAGCCAAAAGTGTGACCATTTTGTCCTCCATGTCGTTGGGACATTGTCATTGATGGCAAAGCAAGGGCCAGCTGATGGATGCTATGATCAGAAACAACACCTAAGGCACCAACTTGAAGTGGGTATTGAAGTTGAAATGAGCATTGTCTAAAGTTGCATTAAGTATTCACTACAACATTCACTCTTGCATGTTCAATGGGTCAAGGAATCGTATGTCTATTTCTTATTGAGGAGCAGCTAACTGCTGAAATCTAATGATGAAGGAAGCTCAGTTTCAAAGAGACTGCACAATGACCTTTAGTGGAGAGTATTTATTTACCTTCTCCAATCTGAGCACAGAGGCTGGTGTCAAGCATCTTGATGAATATCTTCTTTCAAAAACATTTATAACTGGGCATCAAGCTACAAGAGATGATATTACTGGATATGGCGCCATTAGCAAAGTCCCTGTCATTACTTCCATATGCAATCTGACCTTATACGGCCCCTAAAACAAATTCAAATGAATATTGATTTACATATACAAGTCGGCCCCAGTATCAGATTGGTTCTCCAAGCAGACATGACTGTTCAGTGATTATAACATTTATAAATACAAGTCTTTCTGCCTCCAAATTTGGTCAAGAGTTCGGTCAAGAATACAGAGCATTTCGGGCCTGAGATAGATGAGATAAAAGGGTTCGTATCATGAACCAAGGAGCTAATTGCAGGAATAAGATGTGGACTTTATGTGTGGCTTTTGGTCAAGTTTTTTTGTGGTTTCTTTGTTAGATTTATGACATATTCTGAGCAGAACAGGATCAGATTGGAGCATTATTACAGCCCTAATGAAAGATGAAAACTCAGCCTACCTGAGACCTGCGGCAAGACAAATTTTCGGCCCCCCTGTATCTGTGATTTTTGGCCCCTCTGTGACCGAGTTTTTTGGCCTTCCTGTGGAAAATTTCAGCCCTGTGATAGGACACAGACCTCGGCTCCCTTGTGGGAGATTTCGGGCCTCTGTGAAGCTTAGAATTGGCCCTCTGTTGGATCAAATCTTGGGCTATTTTAGAGCAGACCTAGGGAGCAGACTTTGGCCTTCATTTTGGAGTAGAAGTCGCATTCACCTGGAGCAGAATATTCAACCCTTAAAGCAGACTGTTCTAAGCAGCATATTCGGTCCTTGGAACAGACCTATTGAAGCAAACTCGAAGCATTTATTGGAGAAGACTTATAGCAGACTTTTGAGGGCACTCTTGATGCAGTGTGTTTGCATTTTTCAGAGATTGGAATTGATGGTTTGAAGCTGACTGGAGACCATCTTTGAATCTGAGTTGAGGCCTTCTTTGGAGCTTTGTTGAACACATTTTTGAAGTAAGACTTGAAGCTATTGAAGGAGCCTTTAGTAGACTTGCTGTAGCAGCTTTAGCAGAATTCTTGTGCAGATTTTATGGTCTTTCTTTGAAGCGGCTTGGAGAGCCCTTGTTACAGACATGAAATTGATCTGGAGAACTTGTTGAAGATGATCTTGAAGACCCCTTGGAAATATCCTTGAAGCATTGTTGGAGCAGTCCTTGAAGCTTTATTGGAGTTTTGTTGAAGACAGTGTTGCGGGGGAGCGCTACCCCCCTCGATCCCGCTCCCAATCCGCGCTCCGGGCGGGAGCGACTCGGGAGTGCGCTCCCGGAAAAAAATTTCCACTCTCTGCGTATTGCCGGAGCGAATTAGGGAGCGATCGCTCCCGTCGCTCCGGGAGCGATGAAAAAAAAATCGTGCGGAGGGAAAAAAACATGCCAGAAAATTAAGAAAGGTCGCCGGTTTGGGGGAAAAAGGGAGGGAAAGGAGGAAGGGAGGGAATATAAATAAACCCTCCCTCCAATCAATTTCATTATTTTAGAAATTGTGAGTGAGAGTGAGAGTGAGAAGTGAGAGCAAGAGGAGAGTAAGAGAGGGTGACGAGCAAGAGAGAGTGAGGGGCAAGAGAGAGCAAGTGAGAGTGAGAGCAAGGAGCAAGGTGGAAGGAGAGAGCAAGTGCCAAGGAGCAAGGAGCAAGAGAAAGCAAGGAGCAAGGAGCAAGGGGAGATTGGAGGCCAAAGAGGTAGGTTCTATTCTAGCAATTTTTTTTAATGTTCATTACTAAATAAATAAATAATTTTTTTTCTCCCATTCCCAATCCCATTCCCATTCCATTTTTTTGCAGATTCAAACATCATGGTTATATTTCTTGGCATTTTCTTCTTCTTAGTTCCTTTTTTGGTTTTTATGGTGTTGGAGAGTAGAAAAAGGAGGGTTGAAAATGAAGAAGGGGATGAAGAAAGGGATCATAGTGGATTTGATGAAAACCCCGGTGAGGAGGAGCTGGAGGAGAGTGAACATGAGTCAGCTCAAAAAACTAAACAAGACCAAACCCCATTGTGGAAATATGTTAATAGGCCTGAAGCAGGGAAAGGGGGTGGAACCACTAAATTTCATTGCCCCCATTGCAACAATAATTACACAGGTTCATACACCCATGCCAGAAAGCACCTTTGCGGGAAAAGGCCATGGGATGGAGATAAACAAATAGGAATCAAAACTTGTACAGGTGTGTCAGCAACAGATAGAGCCAAATACATAAGGGAAGAGGAGGAAGCCCAATACAAATCTAAAAAATCAAAGGGTTTCTTTGAACCAAGCTCACAATCACATGCACAAAGAACTCCTTTAGCCTCCTCCCAAGGCAGTAGATATGGAGGCATAGGGTCACAAAGTTTAAGGCGTAGAAGCATATCAGATTTCCTTGATGAAGGGTGTAGGAATGATGTGGATTCAAAAGTTTACAGGTTTCTCTATGCATGTGGGATACCATTCAATGTTCTTCGCTCACCTTATTGGCACGAAATGGTTTCTACCATAAATGATGCCCCTAAAGGATACAAGAGCCTTGGGTATGACAACGCAAGAACCGTTGGACTTGATCATGAAAAAGCAAAAATATCACATTCTTTGAATAGAATGACAAGTTCTTGGATTGACGATGGGGTGTCCATTGTATTTGATGGATGGACAAATGTAAAAGGAAAGCCATTGATAAATGTTCTTGCTGTGTCTATTAGTGGTGCCATCTTTCTTTCAGCATATGATTACTCAGACAAGTTCAAGTCCAACATCAACATTGCAAAACCATTACTTGAAACAATTGAGCGTATTGGGCCATACAATGTCATCCAAGTCATCACTGATAATGCTCCTAACTATAAGGCAGCGGGAGCAATTAATGAGGATAAATACCCCAACATATTTTGGTCTGGGTGTTTGGTTCACACAATGAACCTTTTGATGCATGATATTGTTAAGAACAAAAACGAACAATACAAATGGATTGGTGATTTGTACAAGAGAGGCAAAGAAATGATAAAATTTATTACAAATCATAGCAATACCCATGGCCTTTTCCGCAGTCACTCAAGATTGGAGTTGTTGAAGATTGCGAGGACTAGATTTGGTAGCTATTACCTCACCTTCAGGCGCCTTTTGAAGGTAAGAGAGTCATTGGCTAGCATGGTATCAAGTCCACACTGGCAGGTATTAAAGGAAAGGGCTACAAATGTCGCTGACAAGCAAGGTTTTGAACAGGTGGAGGAGGCTGCTCTTGATGGTATGTTTTGGGCACGTGTGAGGGAAGTATTGGATTTCAACAAGCCCATTTATCACATGATTCGATTTGCAGATACAGATAAACCAGTGATTGGTGAGGTATATGAGTAGATGGATACCATGTTGGGGCAAATAAAAGATATTGTTCATAAAAATGATCCCAACTTGTATAAACTGATTCACAATTGTGTGTATATATGGTGGGATAAACTTAATGTTCCACTACATTGCTTGGCGTATAGCCTTACGTCAAAATACTACTTTGCATCTTGGTTGGGCCAACCTGCACCAAGGGGTGGGGTTAGGGTCAAACCCCATATAGATGAAGAGGTATCTACAGGATATTTGCAAGCATTAGAAAAGTTGATACCTGACAGGGAGGAATGTGCTAGTGTGTGTCTTGAATTAGGCATATGCTTTAGTTGCACTGGTTTGTTTGGTACCTTTCATGCAATGGAAGATAGAGACAAATTTGATGCTCTCACATGGTGGGAATCATATGGCGGCCAGGGACTTTTGCCAAAATTGGCAAAAAAAGTTCTCTCACAGGTTGTAAATACTTCTTTTGCAGAGAGGTGTTGGAGCACCTACAGCTTCATACATAATGTGAAAAGAAACAGACTCAATGAAAACTGGGCAGAAAGCTTGGTTTATGTGCACTACAACTTGAGGTTGTTGAATCATTACTGTGATCGGGCTTATGAGGATCCAACATATAAAATTTGGGACAACCACCCAGAGGATGATAATTTGGAGGATGGCACTATACATCTTGAAGAACTGGAAGCGGAACTTATGAGAGAGGAAGATGAAGCAATAACCATGCCACCTCCACCATCCAGTAGCAGTGCTCGAGTTCCGAGTCTTGTTCCTTTGCTGTCGCCGCCTCCATCTACACCCTCATGTGGAGGGCATGTGCCTTCTGGTTCTGGTCGTCGCTTTGTGCGGGAGGAGACTCCTAGAAGACCACCACAACTTGCTCATACATCAGACACTTCTCGTGGCAAGGGCCACATGAAGTAGTAGATAATAGATTTACAGTTTACTTGTCTTTTCTAGTTTCTATTAGTTTTCATAACTGTTGACTCTTGAGTCTTGAGTCTTGACTCTTTCATATTTATTATGATATTTTTTGTAAACAGTATATGACAATTTAAGTTTGAAGTTTGAAGTTGGCAATTATAACTCATTAGTAATGATTCTGAATTATGAATATGATGCTTCGTGAAAGTTGTTTCATTTCATTTCATAATTCATTTTATAACATTTCATTTCATGTTAGATATTATTTCTTGTCATGGTTAAACTTAGCTTACAAGAACAACTTTGGTGATCAATGATGATAAATGTTATATATTGAATTTTCAATTTTGAAACTTTAAGATTGATGAATCATGATTCACGAGACTCAATATGTTGTATGTTACTAACTTGTGGACGTGGTTGATGAAGATTATAACTTCTAGATGATTGATGTTATATGGTTCAATGATCAATCTATGCTTTTTTATGTTTTTTATATCTAATTCATCATTCTACATGTTTTTGTTGATATATATGTATCAAAATATAAAAAATATATATATTATATAAAAATCGCTCTAGGATTCGCTCCCAAATCGGGAGCTTTTGCAAATGTTGCTCCTGCACTCGTTTTCGCTCCCGCTCCCGCTCCCAAGTAACACTGGTTGATGATATCCTTCTAGACTTGTTGAAGAAGCTTTTGGAAGTCTTGAAGCAGTATTGAAGCCACCTTGAAGGATTGAAGTAAATTGAAAGGGCTGGAGCCTTAGAGGATTGGAATCCTCATACAAGGTTGGAGCCTGAATTTGCGAAATAGAGGATTGGAGTCCTAATAAGAGGTTGGAGCCTCATTTAGACTAGGTTGGAGCTTGCATTGATAATAGAGGATTTGAGGACTCCTCATTTAGGGTTGGAGCCCCAAAGAAGTTAGAATTTATTGTACAGGTTGGAGCCTGATTGTTTGTAAGAGGATTGGATTCCTCTTATTTTTTATTCTACATCTTGTGTTCTGGTTTAACTAGTGATCTTAACTGGCATCATACAACAATTGTAAAGAAATACTGATTCACCCCCCCTAGTATTTCTAACATATGTTTGTATTTGACCATGCTTATATGATCTATGTAGAGTGTGTTTTACCTAGGTGGTCTCTCTAGACCCTTTGTGATTTGTCACAACCCATCCTCTTCATCCCCATTTTAGGATAGTGCTTTCTCTTATGGCTTGGCTAAGTATATAATACAACAATTGTAAAGAAACACTGATTCACCCCCCTAGTATTTCTAACACATGTTTGTATTTGACCATGCTTCTATGATCTATGTAGAGTGTGTTTTACCTACGTGGTCTCTCTAGACCCTTTTGTGATTTGTCATGACCCATCCTCTTCATCCCCATTTTAGGATAGTGCTTGCACTTATGGCTTGGCTAAGTATACCTTGGAGGTCATTTATGGTTGGGGTAGGTGCATGAGGGTCTTGTAGTGGATCTACTAGGACCCATGACTTTGTAATGATGCATAATTTTTTTTCCCTATATTTTCCTTTAAGTAACTAGGGTTTCAATATAATATCGTGTATTGTGTACAATACATAAATGGAATAACAATACTAGCTTGAATACAATAATAATTCCAACAATTCATTTCAATGCCAATCCAACAGACTACGACAAATTATGAAATTTAGCACTGCTCCAACAGAGAGTAAATCTACCTATAATCTGATAAACCCTACATGTCGGTTTCTTTAATGTACCAAGTTGGCCTGAGAACTAACTCATTCATGCCTTCAAAAGCTTCGCCAAATACGTTCGTACTTCCTTAGAACCCTCCTTTTTTCAACATTCAACTTCAAGCCTTCAGATCTGGGTTCAGCCTTCAGGAAACCCTTAGATCTGTAGTTGTTAGAGGGAAATGACTCCAGGGAACCTCACTCAACTTTAGGAACTCGAATCTGCCATTGAAATACTTCAGAAATCCTCGATTGTCTCAAGATCATGTTGGCTTTGATCTGTCATAGTAAAACCCACGGTTGGTTGCAAAATAGTTTCAGGGAGTTTGTTATCATTCATAGACTTCGATCAACTTTTAAGGACTTCAGATCAATTAGTAACAACCTGCAGCCTATCATGGAATTTGATTTAGTACTTTGAATGCCTCAGAATAATAAAAAACTCTAATAGAGATCTTCGTTGGCTTCCAAATAATTTGTTTGCTTCAGGAGTATCCATAGATAGAACTTGCATTCCCTTGTCCACATAAATTCGCTTTGGCAAAACCTCCAACACTCTCCTTGGCTTCAAGACAAGTCGTCTGCTATAGGAACTTAGACACAGAGTGATGTCAAACTTGTAGGATACCTTTAGATGGCCTGAATTGGGTCTTCACTGAGCTTTAGCATATTTGTTGGATTTCAGAGCAATGCTCCTATGGACAAATTAATTCGTGTACCCCAAATCGGGTTTGTTTCATGATTTTGCCACAATTTTCCCTTAAACCGGATTTGTTTGACCCTAGGGAGGAGTCCGAATTTGATTGCTGCCTCAGAATAACTTGCTTGACTTGATCTCCTTAAACTAGAACTTTTCTTAGTAATCCTGTGCCAAAGCAAAGTAGAAAAATAGAAAAAATAGAAGAGAAAATAAGTTTATCAACTAGGGTTGAGTGTTTCACCACCGAAATTGATAGGAGAAAAGGGGTCTTAAAACCTTCAGAGCCTCAGGGTCAAAGAAAACAAAGATAAATGATCCATTCCAATGATGCCCCAATGAATTCAACCCTCTTCCATTTATAGATTTATTTGAGGGGGATCTTCCTCCTTAATTGATTGAGGTTCACTCAAAACCCCCAACTTTGGTTTCTTTGCCCAACTGCCCCAAAACTTTCCCATCATTGGGTATTTTGTGGGTTTCCCCTTTATTATGGACTGTAGCCTATAGGGATCAATAGGCTACTTCGTCTCTTAAGCAATTAATTCCTTGGGAACATTACAGACTTAGGGAACACCTAGGCTTTTTCACATTACCCTTATGCAAAAGTGTTGCTCATGTTGTCAATGTTGTGATACCTTTAGAGCACACTTATCTTATGCCTATGTACAAATCTTCTTATAGTTGTCACAATTTGGCCATGGACTTGCATATGACTTTATAGTCTCTCATGTAGAGATACTGATCTTGAGCCAATTTAGTAGTTGGGCATGTGATGACATGCCATATACCAGATTCTTGACCACCTGCCATATACCAGATTCTTGACCATTCACCATATTCACTTATTTGTATCACATGATATGAGGGCCATTTTTCTTGGAAGATGCATTTTCTAGCCATTTAATGTTTCATGTAGCATATGTGGTCCTTGTTGACCACTAAAGTTGCACTTGAAGACTCCATGTCCAAGGATATTTCAGAGCATTCTTACAATTACAGAGTTCCATATTTCATCAGGGCTTCTAAGTCCCTTCTCTCTCTTTTTCTTCATTGTACTCAGATTTCACAGCCCTGCGGCGATATTGTAAATGTGATGCTAGCATGATCAATAAAGCCATGTAACAGGCCTAGGTAGCTTAGGACTTTGCTATCAAGTGAGTTCACTCTAGGGAGTTTTTTTCACTTAATTAATTATTTATGCTTTTCGACGCTTAATAATTAATTGACATTTTTCTCCCAGATATACTCCCAAAGCTGGAGTGCGGCTTGATGTTAAGGCCTTAGGTCACTTGTAAAATTTCATAGAATTTGATTAGGTCTAGGGGTCATTTTTTAATGGTTAAAAATTTCCTGCTAGATGAGATTTTTAATAATTTTTTTATATAAATTGTAATAATTGATGTCTAGAGAAGTTGTAGGGGGTATGAGTAGTCAAAATGGGACCTCTACTCCTCAAGTTTCTACTAAGATGCTTTGAGGGGTGAAAAGTCACTTATAGACCCAAAAACCCATTGTCCTAAGTTTAATGGGAAAATGAGAAATAAATAACCCATAAAATTGAAAAAAGGAGAAAAATAAAAATTCCCACATGCCAAATGAGGTGGAAATGACTTGGAAAATCACTCAAGTCAAAAAGTGAGTCAAAGGGACAAGTGGGAAGGTGATGTGGCACAATATTTTGCACATGGAAAATTGTTTGGTGGGCCAAGCTTGAGGTACGCACATCCTTTGGGCAGCTTGATTTTTCCAAGAGGGAGAATCAACGCACTATAGAAGATTGATGAAATATTTGAAGAGATTATTGTGGAGATATGTCTCCACTAAACTTTTCTTTGGTCTGCACTTGTATGCAGGCCCTTTCCTCAGCATCTATGCACACCAACTCTCAGCTACGCGCACAACAGTCCTACGCAGGCATATTGGGCTTGGTTTGTTGTGGTGTCATCACAACAAGGATTTGTGACATGTTTGATGAGGATTTCATGGAATTTGCTCCTCATATCACCCACCATTCATCACACATGGCACAACAAAAGGAAATTCGAATTTGTGCACATAGGTATGCTACCACATCTCAAAAATAGATTTCTACACTTGGCTAGGCTCTTCACACTTGGAATTTGACTTGTTATTTGGTATTTCCTCCCTCTCCACTTGGCATTTGGCTCTCACATTGGGATTTTCTCTAGTTTCTCTATATATTGTACTCCATGCTCCTCATTTCCTCATCTTGGAACGAGCTATTGTGCTTGGGGAGACTCTATTGCAATTTGTATTCACTTGTCTCATGCTATAATAAAAGACTTTGGGGTTCAATCTTGTATTGGCGTTCTCTTTCTATGATTGTAAGGTGATATTACTTCAAACTCTATGATTCATTTTCTACATGGATTCTAGATTGTGTTAGCTTTCACATTGCCCTTTTTTTGGATTAATGTATGTAAGTTACCTTGCATAATTTTTGGATTAAAGAAATACTCTAGGAAGAGGAGCACTAGAAGATTCTTGGTTGAATCTCTAGCCTCTCCTCCATTGTGTAATTTAATCCCTTGTGGTTGCTAATATATTTTCAATGTGTGTAGAGATCTAACGATTTGTTGAAGGAATTTGAGCGTGGGGTAACTCTTCATATAAACGAACTCACTCTTAAAGATGAGTAGAAAGACCCATATCAAGCTTCTCTCAAGGATCTAATCAAAAGAATTTGAAAAAGGGCGCTTTCTTAACTTTAGCTTGCTAAGATCACAAATTTAGATTGAAAATCTTTTTTGATCTATACTATGTGCTTTAGTTGAATTTATCTAGCTTTTGAGAGCTTGTGGAAAGGTCTAGCCTTTCCTAGCTTGCACAAGAGAGGAAGTCTCTTCCTTCTCTTGTTGCATGCATTGTTTTCACGTTGTATATTACCATTTGTAAATAATCAAGAGACTAACTTGTTTTCCTGTCTTGTCTTGCAAAAACTTCTAGGAGGATTAGAGGGATTGTTGAACGCCACTTGAAGAAGATTGCTTGAGGATCAAAAATACGTTGTTGGAGCCTTCTTGTCCAATCTCTTATCTTATAAACCATTCCTTTTCTCTCATCTTTCATTGCAAGGAGTTTCCTCTTGAAGACCCATGAATTGAAAAATTATACACCTTAGAGGAAAGTGAAGTATCCCATTTGGGGCTTCTTATTGTATCTTGCTAGAAGCATTTGTAATTGTTCTTCCATTTTCATTTAGTTTATTTGAGGAGTATTGGCCCTTCTGAGCTCGTTGTAAACTCCCCTCAAAGATCAAAGTTCTCATTCCATTCGAGGGGTTCTTCATTTTAATAAAACAAAAAGTTTCTTTGAGGGAGCTTGAGGATTATCCTCTTGGAATCCCACCCCTCTCCCTTTTGGAGAGGATCCTTTGCATGCATGTGATTTGATTTTTGCTGCTTTCATTTAAGTTCGTTTAATTTTCTGCATTTTATTCTCATTTTTTTCATGCCATAGATCTAACAATTTCACACTCTTACTTGGGCTAATTGAGTAGCTCTATCTCTCACTTTACATTGTCCTTTTGGAGCAATTTTAGATCTTATTTTGCAGCTGATATAACTTATTTTCTTGCTGATATATGTTTCCTCTCATTGCTTATTTCATAGTTTTTATTCATGATCATGTTCACATGCTAATGTTGCTCCATATCTCATGTTAATTTTCTGATTTTAACACCTAAGTTGCAGCTATTTCTTGGCATCATTTAAGTTCCACTTCCATTTTTTATGCAAGTATCTCATTGCCTTAATTGTGAATGAAAATATTTACTTGAAGCAATTTGGAAGCATTTCACACTTGAGACATTATTTTACTTGCAAGTCACATCTATGCATCACTATTTGCACTTCTAAAATTAACCTCCAAGCATAAGCTTGGTTGATAGAACTTTAGGACAATTTTCCCTAACTTTCATTCAACTTCATTTATTTGAGTTTGGATGAAGGTTTAAAACGTATGACCTCACAGTTCTCTTATGTGGCTTAGTCCCCTTGTAGGAATGAAGACATGTGGATTGCATGAATAACTAGGCAGGTATCATTAACGATGGACTAGTGCCTCGTCCTAGCCTTCTTGCAGCTCACTTGTAGTACTTAACAAGTTAAAAAAGTCGAGGGGAAGAGATCATCTTAGTATAGGCATTAACTAAAATCTACCAAGAACACATTTGGCACATAAGCATCATAACACATTTTGGAGGTTTCCTCTTCCATGCATTCGAAAGTTGGCATCTCCTTGAACTACATGCAATAGATTAAGAAAACACTTACATTTTTTTTTTTTTGGTAGGTAAGACCCATGGGGGATTTGAACCAGTGACCTATCACACGGAGTGCCTTAACAATGCACCCATTCACCGTCAATCCAAAGCCCCATGGGCTGAAAACACTTACATTTTTTACTTGCAAGCACTTTGAATTTATTCTTGTACTTCATTTATGCTCATCAAGTTTAAAGCTTTACATCATTGTTGTCTTTGAGTAATATTTCATTATTAAGTACAAGTAAATTTTATTGGCAAATTTCTCAATTTTGTTCAAGTGCTTTCTTTTCAAAATTGTGTCATCATTTTTGGTTTGATTTACTAATGTTTGCTTTGCAGTTTCCATTCCATTTAACCTTGTGGTAGCTTGAAGATATCTTCCATTATTGCAAGTACTTCATTTATTTGAGCATATATTTCATTACTTAGCAAGAGTTTATTTGACACTAGTCTACTTACATTTCCTTGCAAGATATATATATTGTTGAATTATATTGGTTTACTCACATTTTGATGTTAATGCTCATGTCTACTTGTACATGCTAAATTTTTCATTCATTGTTTCAAGTTACATCTCAATTTGTTGAATGGTTGATGCTCTAACTTATTTACTGAATCATCTCCTATACTTGTTAGTTTAACAAGCTTTCTTTAGAAACTTTCCTTAGGGCCACCCCCCTTGGCTTTAGCTAGGAGAGAGCTTAGACAAAGAGAGTTGGGATTAGGTGACAACCCTTCTCTGAGCTTTGCCACCAAGGCCACACCTAGTGGGGTTGAGGATTTTTTCGACATTAACATAGGCATGTAAGCAAGGTGGCACCAATCCTCTTGTGACTTGAGAACAAGTCTACCATGATTTGTGGAGGAGTTCATGCATTGGAGACCTCCCTTGTAGATCTTGGAGCATGAATTGATGAGTCATCCTCTCTTTTTGACATCACTCATCCCACATGTGTGGCTTTTCAACTCTTTGAAAATGGATGCTGACAATTCTTTTGAATTTTCTTCATTGGAGGAATATCTTTGCACATGTTAAGGACTTTTCCTTTGTTAATTTGGCAACTAGGGGCAAACTTTACCTTGGACAACTCATATGAAGCAACTGCTATTTTTATTGGATTCCTCTCTCCGAGAGGTGTAGGATTGATCTAAAGATCATCTCATTCTGACATGTACAAATGGAATTATGAATTTATTTTGATATGGATAAATTGTCAAGGTTGGTCAGCCATCAAATTAGCCTCCTCCAGCCTTCAATGTTGCATATAAATAGAAGGAGCCTCCTCCTCATTTTGGCATCTCATCTCACACTCATTCTTCTCTCTCCTTCATTGATTGGGTACGAATTTCAGAGCCAACTCTTCCCACGTGCGAAGAAGGATTGTACTTTTCTGTTCTAGCCGTTGATGAGCATTGACCGAAATTGCAGGAGGCTGTTTTGACTTGCGTTGACTAGCGTTGACCTATTTTGACTACGGTTTTGTGTGGGGGATCTCTGTTTGGGTAGGCCGCATTTCTGGGCACAAAAATCGACGCTGTATGACCATCGTTGACTGTAGAAGGGTTTGCTGTAGCATTGAATTTTGTTGACCAGATTTGACTCGACTTTTTTGGGCTGATTTGACTCGTTGTTGGAGGCCGAGTTGATCGAGTTTGACCGAGCTGTTTTGGAGGTCACAATTTGCCCTGTTGACCAGCGTTGAATTTTTGGTTAGGGCTTTCTGTTGCTGCTGTTTGACTGGTTTGATTTCACTTTGATTGGGCAAGTGAAAATTGTATATTGTACTCTCTCTGTGCTGAACTTTTGAAGAATTATAAGAAGAATTGATCAAGGGTTTCCCCACATTGGGGTTTGTCCTTGGCTGATGCCATATCTTGTGTCCTCTTGTCTTGGTTAGTCTTCTACTGTTATTGTTTATGTTCTATCTGCATTTTACTATCGTGACAATGTGATTGCTAAACTAGATATTGATATTGGGCTAGTAAAGAAATTGAAGTAAAATTGCTCTAAGCATAAAACATACCATTGTTATCCTAAAATTAACATGGTATCAGGGCTGAGGTGAAGACAAAGCCCAAGCAAGAGTGAGAAGAGAAATCACCAAGAGGAGCAATCACTGATCAAAGACAAGATTCAATGGCTTCCACATCCTACTTCAAGTTTGATGATAAGCTTCATGATAAGTCTGATTATCATGCATGGAAGATGTCTCTTGATTTGACATTAGAAGAGCAAGATGTGATGGATTATGTGCAGGGAAAGATTTCAAAACCTCCTTCTAATGCACCAGCTACTGCTAAAACCAAATACAAGAAGGGTGAAGTCAAAGCCAAGAAGATCATCAAGGATTCTATTCATAAGCATTTAGTTGCTTACATTTCCGATTTGAACACATCAAAGGAGATATATGACAGGTTGGTTGGCATGTTCAAATCTAGCAATGCAAATCAAATTCTTTTCCTCAAGAACAAGCTGAAGGATATAAAGAAAGGAAGAAATGAAGATATTCAATCCTACTTCATGAGGATTACAGAGATAAAAAATGATCTTCTTTCGATTGGAGAAGCTATTGCTGATAGGGAGATTACCCTCATTTTCCTTGGAGGACTCCCTCGTGAATGGCACGTGTTCAACACTACTATTCTTAATAATGACATGATTCCAGGTTTTGAAGAATTGCTGACTAGATGCTCTCAAGAAGAAACAAGGATGATGGAACTAGATATGCCTTGAAATAGGAATGATCCTACTACATTCTCCGCTCATGCTAAAAAGAAGAAGAACGTAGGTTCAAAGAAGCAATGTCCATGAAGGTCGGGTTTCAAAAATGGAAGGAAGAGAAGATGCTTCATTTGCAACAAGCTTGGTCACTATGTTAGGGAGTGTCCTAATAGAAGGAATACACCTCATGATGATGACAACCACAACAACAACGATTTCAAGGGCAACAACAATCAAAGGAATGGCATATTCAACAACCAAGGAAAAAGGAATGCTCCCACTTCTCATCAAGGAAATGGTTGCCCTCCCAAGAGATCAAGAAACACTAGCTATGATGAATCTAATGTTGTTGATAACAAGCAAAAAGAATTCTGTCTTATATCTTCCCTTTCTACGGCATCTCCTCCAGACACTTTGGGAAATTGGTTGATTGATAGTGGTGCCTCAAGGCACTTCACTGGGTATAAGGAAGCTCTTTCAAATCTGATTGAAAGGGATACAAATTTAGAAATTATACTCGGAGACAATGTCACCTGTCTTGTGAAGGGAGTTGGGAATGTTACTCTTCAATTGAATCAGGGTAACACCATTCATCTATAAGAAGTACTATATGTATCTCGGCGATGGAGGACAAAGGATTCAAGGTGGCATTCATCGATGGAAAGGTACGTGTGTGGAATAAAAATTTCAAAGATGCATTTACACTTGGCTTCAGGGTTGGTAGCCTATATCAAGTTGGAGGAAGACCATCGGGAACTATGTCTTGCGACACATCACTTCAATCTGAATTATGGCACCAAAGGTTTACTCATTTACATTATAAGGTTCTACCCGATGTGAGGAAGATGGTGACAGGTATGCCTGAATTTAAAGTAGAACATGAAGGTGTTTGTTAGGGGTGTGCTGAAGGAAAGCATCCAAGGGGACCATTCCCCTCAAGTGATAGCAAGAGTACTGACATATTGCAATTGGTTCATTATGATCTATCTGGTATGATGCCCGTGAAGTCATTGGGAGAATATTTATATTATGATATCTTTATGGATGATTTCTCTCGCAAGACTTGGATATTTTTCTTGAAGAAGAAGGACGAAGTATTCTCATGGTTCCGTTCTTTCAAAGCTTTGGTTGAAAATCAAATCGGGAAGAAGATCAAAATATTAAGGACCGATAATGGAACTGAATATGAATCAAATGAGTTTAAAGATTATTGTAGAGAAGCTAGCATTAAGAGGGATACTAGACCGCATATACTCCTGAGCAAAATGGTGTTGCTGAAAGGAAGAACCATTCAATCGTAGAAGCCACCCATGCCATGCTTCATGATCAAAGCCTTCCAGAGTTCTTATGGGCCGAAGCTGCAAACACTGCCGTGTATGTTCAAAATAGATGCCCTCATCAAGCGTTGGACTCCAAAACTCCTGAAGAAGTTTTTACCGGTAAGAAACCTGCTGTTTCTCACTTTAGAATTTTTGGTAGCCATTTATATTTTCATGTGCGAAAGAAAAGAGAAGCAAATTGGATGCTTCTGGGAAGAAAGGAACATTTGTGTGCTACAATGAAACTTCTAAGGCATATAGAATCTATGTGCCTGGTCAAAGAGAAGTGGAGATAAGTCATGATGTCACTTTCGATGAGGATGCTGCCCTTGGGAAGATTAGTAACCTTCCTCTTCCAAGGAAGGACAAAGAAGCAACTTCCAGAAAGCAGGAGGAACCGCAGGAAGAGCAGATGCCCGATGCTGAAGGACCAATGGATCCCATTGATCGACCCCCTCATGAACCCTCCTCCTCAAAAAGGAGACCCTCATGGCTTAGGGAGGCTCTCGAAGATGCTAAGAGACATGTTGCTCCTAGGGGGACATTTCGTGAAAGCAAGAAGTTGAATAGGTACCAAGTGTACTTAACTGCAATGAGCACCATTGTTCAATCTGAGCCTTGCACATTCGAAGAAGATGCTAAGAACCAAGTTTGGAAGTATGCAATTGTTGGAAATAATACTGAGAGGGGGGGTGAATCAGTATTATCAAGTTCTTTTAATAAATCTTCCTTATTTATTCTTTGAATTATTTTTGCATGTCAGTACCATAAAACAATGAGCATGAACAAAGAAAACAGATAGTCACACCAAAGAACACCAGATGTAAGGTGGAAACCCAATGTGGGTGAAAACCATCTGCTGCAATATGTCTCTATCTTCTTTCAAATTAGAAACTCTTTTTACAATGGTTTTGTACTGGTGCAGTCCTTTACCAGTACGCAGGCTTCAACCTGCAGAGAGCTACAACTCTCTCTCGTTTTCCAGTCTCTCCTAGAAGGGAGCTACAACCCCCTACTTCTTTTCTTTCAAAGGACCACTTTTCATAAATTTTCAAACTGGATCCATAAACATCAAGAGATCATCAAGTACAAGTAAATCACCCAGTCAACTGCAGTAACCAGATCAACAATAATAGTAAACAGAACCCAGAACACCTTATCAACAGAGAAAAGTCAGCCAACAAAAGATCTTAAGACAGATATGCAATTTTTCTTTCTCTGGTCTGCGTGGCTCCGCACATCACCTTCTGCTCCCGTGCGTATACACGCAGAGACCCTTCTGCTGCACCGCGTACCCACGCACTGTTTCTTCAATCGCTCTGCGTACTGTTGCTGTAGGCACGCACCCACAGATACTATCGCGCCGCGTACTGCTACTGTAGCCACGCACCCACAGATGCTATCGCGCCACGTACCTACGCACCTACGGCTTCTGAAGCGCCGCGTACTTTCCTTGTGCCTACGCACCTGATCCTCCGTCGCGCTGCGTACCCACGCACTGCGTCTTCTTCTGCTCTGCGTACCCACGCACTGCGCCTTCTTCTGCTCTGCGTACCCACGCACTTGCACTATTAATCACCTGCGTACCTCAGGTTAGGGCCGAAATTGGCAGTCCACCAGTGTGCTACAGATCGTCAGATGCCCAGATTTGTTCATGCGCTTGAGAGATCACCCTTCACAGATTCGCTTTCAACTTCACTTTTATATAGATCAAGCTTTTAAGACAATAACCCAATATTTCAGATCTTAAGATATTCAATTCTCAAAAAGATACTTAGCCAAGTGATCTCCTTTGCTTTATATAGGCAAGCTCTTCCTAAAATCATGGATCAATACCATAGATCACCAATACAAGGGCCCCTAAAACATGGGGCTCAATAATAATAATAATATAAAACAATACCACGGGCCAAAACCATAGAAACAAGAACGGCGGGCTAAATACCACGGGCCAAACATAGGAAACCCCACGTGAACGCGCTTCTCTGCCTTGAAGTAAGTGAACTGGGGATACGCACCTTCTGAACGGGTGACCTGCGTGTCTGGTCGCAGTCCCTTCACGGCGTACCTGCGTGTATGCACCTTTTGAACTATTCTCCTGCGTACCTCTTAATTTTCAACATTTTGAGAGCCTGATCAGAGCATTGCCACTTGAGGGTGTTGCCATCAAGTACAACATCTGTAACATAGAGCCATACCAGAATCATAATGCCAACAATCTCCCCCTTTGGACTTGATGGCAACCTCAAAAACTTCAACGTCATTCTCCCCCTTTGACATCAAGGGCAAAGGGTTATGCTCCCCCTAAGAACATGCTCCCCCTGAATATGAACCAGATCTGCAAAGAAGAACCATAATCCGCCAAACACCATGAAAGAGATAGAGACATATTGCAGCAATATTCAGACCAACATCCATGATCTTCTTCTGTATGTCCTCCATAATGCCAACACTGCATTATATGCTCCCCCTGAACTTGTGCCATTCGATCTTTAACCAATCTGCAACCTAGCACATGTACGCATGAGCCTTGCATACAACCAACTATCAGAAGAGATTCAACAAGATGATGCATCAACAACCCCCAGCTTTTGCCTGAGGTATTCAAAGGTCTCCCTGGGCAATGGTTTGGTGAGTATATCAGCAACTTGTTCCTTAGAAGGAACATACTCCAACTTGACCTTTTGTTCAAGTACTTGTTCCCGGAGAAAATGATACTTGATCGGTATGTGCTTGGTCTTTGAATGCATGACTGGGTTCTTTGAAATGCTGATTGCACTTGTGTTATCACATAAGATGGAGATAGGTGGTGTACAAGTGATTTGAAAGTCCTGCAAGGTCTGCATCATCCAAAGGAGTTGAGTGCAGCAAGATGCAGCAGCAACATATTCTGCTTCAACTGTAGACAAGGCAATCGAACTCTGTTTCTTGCTGAACTAAGATACTAATCTGGAACCCATAAAGAACGCACCACCACTTGTGCTCTTCCTGTCATCTACGCTTCCTGCCCAATCTGCATCTGTATAAGCATGAAGTGTGAGATATGTATCTCTAGGATACCATAAGCCATAATTTTGAGTCCCTTGAAGATATTTAAAGATTCTCTTCACTGCCTAAAGATGAGTTTCCTTTGGATTTGCTTGAAATCTTCCAACTATTCCCACTGCATGCATGATGTCTGGTCGGGTACCTGTCAAATAAAGTAGACTTCCAATCATAGATCTGTAGGTTGGTTGATGCACTGCTGCTGATTCATCATTTGCACTGAGGCTACATCCTGTGACCATGGGTGTACATACTGGTTTTGCATCTTCCATGCCATATTTCTTCAAAATCTGCTTGAGATACTTGGTTTGAGACAAAAAGATCCCTCCTTTTTGTTGGATTTGCAAACCAAGAAAATATGTCAATTCTCCCAGCAAGGACATTTCGAATTCTTTCTGCATTACCAAGGCAAAGCTTTGACTCATAGCTTCTTCATTGCTGCCAAAGATAATGTCATCTACATACACAACAAGTATTAGCAATTTGTCATTTTCAACTTTTATATAAAGATTGCTGTCTGCTGATCCTTTTGAAAAACCTTGTTGATGAAGATATTTGTCCAAGCGATAGTACCAAGCCCTTGGAGCTTGTTTGAGACCATAGAGAGCCTTTTTCAATCTGCATACAAGATTTGGATCATTTCCAAGAATAAAACCATCTGGCTGCTCAATGTATACTTCTTCTTCCAAGTCTCCATTCAGAAAGGCTGATTTCACGTCCATTTGAAATACTTTGAAGTTTTGAAAGCTTGAGAGAGCAAGGAACATTCGGATGGCCTCAAGTCTTGCAACAGGAGCAAAGGTTTCTTCAAAATCTATTCCTTCTTGCTGCGCATACCCTTTACAAACAAGTCTGGCCTTGTTTCTAATTACTTCTCCATTTTCATTCAATTTATTTTTGAAGACCCATTTTGTCCCTATAACGTTTTTATCCTTTGGTCTAGGAACCAGCTCCCAAGTGTTGTTCTTTTCGATCTGCTCAAGTTCTTCATCCATTGCTTTCACCCAACATTCATCTTTGCATGCCTCTTTCACATTTTGTGGTTCAGTGGAAGAGAGTAATGCCAAATAGCTTGAAGCTTCTGCAACTGTTCTTCTTGTTTGTACACCTGCTTCTTTCTGCCCCAAAATCTGAGATTCTGGATGATTCTTCTGAACATATCTAGATGGAGTCTTCTCTTCTATCCTTATCTGCTCTTCTGGTTCTTCTTGAGTTTCTTCTTCTTCATCATTCCGTCTTTGAGGGTAGTCTTCATCTTCTTCGATATCTTCATGATTTACTTGCCTAGGAATGTATCCCTTCTCATCAACCACTACATCAATGCTGTCAACAATTCTTCCAAGTCTTTTATTGTAGCACTTGTATGCTTTGCTGTGTGGAGAATAACCAAGAAGAATGCCTTCATCTGCTCTAGGTTCAAGTTTGCCAAGTTGCTCATCAGTATTCTTAATATAGCATTTTCTCCCAAAGATTTTGAAGTGCTTTACCGAAGGAGTCTCACCATACCAGAGCTCATGAGGAGTTTGAGTGCTGTTCACCCGGACATTTGTTTTGTTGAGAATAACCACCGCAGCATATGCAACTTCACCCCAGAAAGTTGCGGGAGTTCCAGACTCATCAAGCATAGCACGAGCCATTTGTTGGACTGTTCTGTTCATTCTTTCCACTACTCTATTTTGCTGAGGAGTTCTAGCTGTAGAGAATTCTCTTCTTATCCCATGTTCTTCACGGAAATCGAAAAATTCATTTGAGGTAAACTCCCCACCTCTGTCGGATCTGAGGCACTTAATTTTGTATCCTGATTCATTTTCAACCAAGGCTTTAAAGGATTTGAATTTTTCGAATGCTTCATCTTTGTGCTTCATAAGTCCTAACCAGACAAATCTGGAGAAATTGTCAATGAATAATATCAAGTATTCTTTTCCTCGGGGTGTCCTTTTCCTGAATGGTCCACATACATCTGTATGTACAAGCTCAAGAGGCATGCTAGATGATCCTTCCTTCTCTGGAAAGTTAGTTCTGGTTTGCTTTCCAAACTGACATGATTTGCATATGGTGTTGTCTGGAATTTTGATATCTGGAAGACCGCGAACTGCCTGATATTTGCATGCTTTCCTTATTTGTGAAAATCTTAGATGCCCCAACCTCCGGTGCCATAACCAGTGTTCATCATCCTTGCTTAGATAGCATTGTTGCTGTCCTTCTTCAAATATGAATAGATTATTTGGAGTTCTTTTACCTTTGATCACCGTTTTACCTGTATCAAGATCACGAACAAGACATCCATTTGATCTAAATATTACTTCGGTTCCTTGATCACACATCTGGCTGACACTCAGAAGATTATGCTTCAATCCATCAACATACAAGACATTTCCAGCTTTGACCTTTTCTTTTAACTGAGCAGTGCCTTTTCCTTTTATAGTTGCAGGAGTATCATTTCCAAAAGAAACTTTCTTTCCCTTTTCTAAAGCAGAATATGATTCAAGTTTTTCTTTATCACCTGTCATATGCTTCAAACATCCACTGTCAATGTACCATAGATTTTCTTGTCCTTCTGCATAAAATGCTATCCCACATATTTCTGCTTGTGGTTCCTTTATTCTCCATGTTTTGGTGCTTGAGGCTTGTTCCTTTGTCTGTTGAAACCTGCTCCTGCATTCAGAATCTTCATGACCAAAGTTATTGCAAATAGAACATTCAACTTCATTTTCAAAAACCGAAAAGTTGTTATAGGTCCTTTTTGTAATCCCTATCATACTTCTTTGTTTTTGAGCTTCTCTAGTCATGATCGTTTTATATGCAACACATTGAGCTGCTTTGTGACCAAAGTTATGGCAAGAAAAGCATTGTCCATTGAAGAAACTCCTGCGGTTATCAAATCTTCCGGCCAAACGATTGTAATTTCTATTGTCATTCATTCTTGAAGCAAATTGAGAGGATTTTACCTGTGGCTGGTTGTAGCTTTTGTTCATCCTTAAGACGGATTGCCCCTGGTTTGCCTGATAGTCTTTGTTTGTAATTGGTCCCTGCTTTATCTGGTGATCTCCATTGTGCTTTTGCTCATTCCTTCTTGCTGCATCAAGATAACTCTTTGAGGTGGATGCTTGAGAAGTTTCTCCAATATAGCCCAGACCTGTCTTGTTTAGAGGAGAACGCTGTACATTGATGATCTCATCCAGAGTTTCAGATCCTTTGACAAACTTAAGATTAATAGCCTTTGTTTTCTCAATCTCTTTTCTAAGACCAACAATTTCACCTTCTAACTTTTCAAGATATTTTTCTTTTTCATCAATCTGAAATTGTAGAGTATCAATGATCATATTCTTTTCTTCTATACATGTCTTGAGTCTAGAAATTTCTTCATGAAAGCTATCCACATCTATAGCATCCATGTAATCATCATCTTCAAATGCCATTAAAAGTTTATAGTCATTACCTCGTTCATCTTCATCACTATTTGATAGACCATCACTATCTTCATGAGTGTAGTAGCTTTTCTTATTTGCAATCTGTTTCTTGTTCCATCTAGCAGGTTCCTTTCCTTTATCCTTATAAGGACATTTTGCAGCATAATGACCTACTCTTCCACAAGCAAAGCATTTAAAAGGTAACTTACCTCTGAACCTTCCAGAACCCCTTTGAAGATTTCTGACAAAATTTGATTCTTCTTCTTCTTCTTCTGGCACGTGACTTGCTTCATAATAGTCTCCTTTGCCTGAAGCCTTGAAAGCAGCTTCTCTTCTGTCTGATGGACCTCCCTTTCTCATTTCATAAGCAGTTAGAATTCCGTGTAGCTGAGACATAGTAAGAATTCGTAGATTTTCCTTTTCTTCTATTGCAGACACTTTAGATTCAAACTTGGGGGACAATGATCTTAGAACTTTTTCAACCACAATAGCCTCTTTTATTTCTTCATCCAAGTTTTTCATGCAATTAACAATCTCATCTACCCGAAGAAAATAGTTAGCCACACTTTCATCATTATACATTCTAAGATTCTCATACTGAATCCTGAGGGTTTGAAGTTTAGCACGCTTTACTTGTTCATCACCTTCATAGCTCAAGACAATCTTGTCCCATATTTCCTTTGCGGATTTATATTGCATAACCTTTACGAATTCTGTTTGAGATAAGCATCCTAGCAGAGTATTGACTGCTTTAGCATTTGTTTCATATTTCTTCTTCTCGGCCGAATCTGTAGGAGTAGCTGAAGGAAAAGTGTAGCCTGTATCTATGATATCCCAAACTTCTGTACCAAGAGATTGAAGATAGGCAGTAACTCTTACCTTCCAATAATTGAAGTTTGTCCCATCAAAGATTGGTGGCCTGATTGATGCTTCCCTCTCGTAGTTGCTCATGATGAATGATCTTCCTCCAAGTGATCAAGCTTCTCTGAAGGACCTGCTCTGATACCAATTGTTGGAAATAATATTGAGAGGGGGGTGAATCAGTATTATCAAGTTCTTTTAATAAATCTTCCTTATTTATTCTTTGAATTATTTTTGCATGTCAGTACCATAAAACAATGAGCATGAACAAAGAAAACAGATAGTCACACCAAAGAACACCAGATGTAAGGTGGAAACCCAATGTGGGTGAAAACCACCTGCTGCAATATGTCTCTATCTTCTTTCAAATTAGAAACTCTTTTTACAATGGTTTTGTACTGGTGCAGTCCTTTACCAGTACGCAGGCTGCAACCTGCAGAGAGCTACAACTCTCTCTTGTTTTCCAGTCTCTCCTGGAAGGGAGCTACAACCCCCTACTTCTTTTCTTTCAAGGACCACTTTTCATAAATTTTCAAACTGGATCCATAAACATCAAGAGATCATCAAGTACAAGTAAATCACCCAGTCAACTGCAGTAACCAGATCAACAATAATAGTAAACAGAACCCAGAACACCTTATCAACAGAGAAAAGTCAGCCAACAAAAGATCTTAAGACAGATACGCAGTTTTTCTTTCTCTGGTCTGCGTGGCTCCGCACATCACCTTCTGCTCCCCTGCGTATACACGCAGAGACCCTTCTGCTGCACCGCGTACCCACGCACTGTTTCTTCAATCGCTCTGCGTACTGTTACTGTAGGCACGCACCCACAGATACTATCGCGCCGCGTACTGCTACTGTAGCCATGCACCCACAGATGCTATCGCGCCGCGTACCTACGCACCTGCGGCTTCTGAAGCGCCGCGTACTTTCCCTGTGCCTACGCACCTGATCCTCTGTCGTGCTGCGTACCCACACACTGCGCCTTCTTCTGCTCTGCATACCCACGCAGTGCGCCTTCTTCTGCTCTGCGTACCCACGCACTGCGCCTTCTTCTGCTCTGCGTACCCACACACTTGCACTGTTAATCACCTGCGTACCTCTGGTTAGGGCCGAAATTGGCAGTCCACCAGTGTGCTACAGATCGTCAGATGCCCAGATCTGTTCATGCGCTTGAGAGATCACCCTTCACAGATTCGCTTTCAACTTCACTTTTATATAGATCAAGCTTTTAAGACAATAACCCAATATTTCAGATCTTAAGATATTCAATTCTCAAAAAGATACTTAGCCAAGTGATCTCCTTTGCTTTATATAGGCAAGCTCTTCCTAAAATCATGGATCAATACCATAGATCACCAATACAAGGGGCCCTAAAACATGGGGCTCAATAATAATAATAATATAAAACAATACCACGGGCCAAAACCATAGAAACAAGAACGACAGGCTAAATACCACGGGCCAAACATAGGAAACCCCACGTGAACGCGCTTCTCTGCCTTGAAGTAAGTGAACTGGGGATACGCACCTTCTGAACGGGTGACTTACGTGTCTGGTCGCAGTCCCTTCACGGCGTACCTGCGTGTACGCACCTTTTGAACTATTCTCCTGCGTACCTCTTAATTTTCAACATTTTGAGAGCCTGATCAGAGCATTGCCACTTGAGGGTGTTGCCATCAAGTACAACATTTGTAACATAGAGCCATATCAGAATCATAATGCCAACAGCAATGAACGAAGAGTATGAGTTGATTATGAAGAATGATGTCTGGGATGTGGTCCCTAGACCCAAGGACAAATCCATTGTCACCTCGAAATGGCTCTACAAGATCAAGCATGGAGCTGATGGAAGTGCTGAAAAGTTCAAGGCCATATTTGTTGCTCGAGGCTTCTCTCAAAAGGAAGGTGTAGATTATGATGAGATATTTGCACTAGTTGTGCACTACACCACTATCCATTTGATCATAGCCCTTGCTGCCTCGCAAGGATGGAATCTACACCAGATGGATGTCAAGACTGCCTTCTTGCATGGTTCACTTAAGGAGGAAGTCTATGTAGAACAACCTGAGGGGTTCGAAGTTCAAGATCGTTAGACACATGTATGCAGGTTGAAGAAAGCCCTGTATGTGTTGAAGCAAGCACCTCGGGCTTGGTATGAGAGGATTGAGAACTATTTGATGAAGCTGGGATTTACAAGAAGTGAAGTTGATCCAAACCTTTACTTTAAGGTTGAGAATGATAGACCTCTCTGTTGATTTTGGGTAGCATCGGATGTGCTCTAGCTCCGAAATTTTGTGGAGGGGCTAGGACACATGAGATCGCCAAGACCCATAAATCGTTTGGAGAAATTCCACCTGGATGAGGAGTTATTAAAATAATTAATATTTTTAATGGGTTCCGAAGTCTAAACTTAAGAAAATAAAAATATTAATGGGCATTAATAAGATAATGGGTGAGAAACTTCTAAGTGACGAGGATCAAGTCTGTTTTAATCCTAGCCGTCCCTTAGGGACTTAATCTCGGCCGTTGATTCATCAACAGGTAAACTATAAGAGGAGGCTTGAGGGTCAGTTGGAGATACGCTTGAGAGATCAATCAATTCGATTTTTTTGGGGTGAGGTTTGCTGAGAAAATCGAACACGTGATCTGTTGTAGCAGAGGAGCAGGGATAGTTGAGGTTGGAGGATCTTCTCCAGGACCTCGAATACACAACAGAGAGAGGTAGAGAGACGCCAAAGGAGGCAGTGCAGAACCAAGGACACTGACGCTGGGCCAAGAAGGGTCCACGCATTTCCAGTGCTGGGGTAGAGCCACCCTCCAACAGAAATTTGAATTCAGTTGGGGAGCAGTAGGATCAGCTGAGATGGCTGACGTCTGAGCTCCAGGAGGCAGAGGAGGCAGCGCGGTGTCCCAGTGTGCTCCACGCAGCGACTGCGGGGGGGCAGCGCAGTTGTAGCTGGGGACATCCAGTCCAGTTCCTGGAATGAAGAGATTTTGCTGGGTGAAGTGAGGTAATCTCACTTAGGTTTCTGCTAGTATATTTTTATCTCTATAACTGGATAGCCGAGAAGGCATCCAGTGTTGTATTCAGAACTATTGCTTAATAATAGAAAACCCTCAGAGTTGTTGCACCGATTTTCCCGCATTGGGTTTTTCCGGGGGCGTTTGTCCAAAAATAATGGTGTCGCTTGTGTATTTGTCTCATTCTATTTTCAATTCATGATCTGTATGCATGTGTAGTCTGCAATAGTGTTTTCATCGCTGTTTAATAATTAAATAACTTCTTGAATGTAAAAACAAGTAGGAGATGATAAACCAGTGATTGCAGTAGGATTTATGATGTGGAGATTCAGAAATTTTCACTCTCATCTTGGTACTTTGTCTGAACAATCTCTTTCTGATAGGTGCAAACCCTCTTATTCACCAATGCTAGAGGGAGTTGGCTTTCGAATGACATGAAGGACCTAGGACTGATGCATTACTTCCTAGGGTTGGAGGTCTGGCAAAAGCCAGGTGAGATTTTCCTTTCTCAAGGAAAATATACTGTGAAGATACTTGAAAGATTTGGGATGGTGGACTGCAAGTTCGTGACTACTCTGATGGAACTTAACTTCAAGAAGTTATGCGGAAGTGCTGCTGGGTCCAATTTGGGAAATCATTCTGAACTCGTGGGGGCCCTGATGTTCTTGGTGAGCTCCCGTCCAGACATATGTTTTGCAGTGAATACATTGAGCCAGTTTATGGTCGAGCCTCATCACATACATTGGATCGCTGCCAAGAATCTCTTGAGATATCTTCGGGGCATAATGACTTATGGACTGAGATGAATTCAAGACCAAGGATCACTCCTCGTCAAAACCATTAGAGTTGGTACACACTGATCTATATGGATCAATGAAGACCAAAGGACTGGTGAATAACACTGCATGTTGATGATTGATGATTATACTAGGATGACATGTGTCAATTTTCTAAAGAAAATCCGTCCAAAGCCTTTGATTGTTTCAGAATCTTCAAGGAAATGGCTGAGAAGGAAACTGATTTGAAGATCAAATGTTTGAGATTAGATAATCGACGCTAATTCACATCTAAAGAATTTCACCACTTTTATGAGGAACATGGAATAAAGAGACAATTCTCAGTAGCCAGGACACCACAACAAAATGGGGTTGTCGAAAGGAAAAATAGAACAATAGAAGAAATGGTTAGAACTATGTTGAATGATTCAAAATTAAGCAACAAATTTTGGGTCCAGGCAGTAGATACAATAGTGTACATTTTGAACTAAGGGTTACTTAGAAGCAACTGTGATAAGACTCCGTACGAACTATGGAAAGGGAGACCAACAAATGTCAAGCATTTCATAGTCTTTGGAAGCCCGTGCAACATTGGAGCAGATCCTTGAGGCTAGTTCTATCTCAGCTATCTCAACTATTTTTGTTATTCCAACATGTAAAACCCCAGTTTGTACATTGTAATAAAAGATGAGATTATTTCTGCTCATTGTATGATTGAATTGCATGCATTCTCTTGTTCTATTTTACATGGAAATCTTCTGTTTATGAATGGAAAATTTATCCGAAGTATTTTTGAGTTAAAATTTCGAAAAAACCCCAAATTGTTCCATTTGGGACATTATATCAGGGTATAAGGCATTAATGAGTGAGCTCATTGACAGTGACCTTCCAATTTTCAAGAGGCTACACAACATTAGGTGTGGCAGGATGCGATGGTGGAGGAGTACAACTCCATCATGCTGAATGATGTGTGGGAGGTCATGCCTAGATTGTTGAACATGACAATTGTTGTTTCCCGTTGGATCTACACGATCAAACACACTACAAATGGTTGTGTGGAGAAGTACAAGGCTAGGTTAGTGGCTAAGGGATTTGCCTTGAAGGAGGGCATAGATTATGAGTAGACATTTGCTCTAGTGGCCAGATACACTTCCACCAGGGCCGTGATCTCTCTAGCAGCATGTATGGTTTAGAAGATTCACTAGATGGATGTCAAGACATATTTTCTGAATTGAGTAATAGAAGAGGAGGTGTACATTGAACAAGCAAAGGATTTGAGACGCATGGGAGTTGTTGCACTCATATTTGTCAAAATTCCAAGGAAGCAGAAGTGCAATTTTTTTCAACAGGATTAGATCATCTATTAGCAGTCTTATGTGTCATTATAAACCCATTTTGTAAGTTATGTAATGTAAATGATTTTAATAAGACCTTGAGTGTATGTAACAACCTAGGTAAGCTTATTATTTTGGCGAAAAGTTTCATCCTAAGAGGTTTTTTGTCTCATTGACTTGTGTGTTTCTAAACACAGACGATTGACAAAGTTTTTCCTTCCAATCTCACCCCAAAGCTAGGGTGGAATTCTTCGTCAAAGTCTTAGGCGAGTCCCAGTGTTCTAGTAGAGTCTTATGTAAAAGTGATTTGGGAATAATTTAAGCTAGTTGGCTAAATTATTTTATTACAAATCACTTGGTCTATTAGATCCAATGTTTTTAAAACCGGAACCGGCGACCGGACCCGTCCACCTAATGAACCGGTTTACCGACCGGAACCGGTCTAACCGGGACTGGTTTGGTCTAAACGAACCGGTTTTAAAAAAATACATTAAATAATTAATTTTTAATGAAACAAAACTATTTTTAAGATGTAAAACCATGATTCCAAGCCAATAGAGACAAAATATGCAAAGTTTGCTCATTTATATACCATGTAAAGGTGAATATATCAAAACACCTTTACTTCCCCCCCAAAACCCCTAAACCACAGTCAAAATCCGCCTTTTTGCACCGTCATTACTTGTATTGCTATGGTTTAAGAGCTGACCATTATTTTAAATTAGTTTAGGTGACTAAGGTTGCTGTAAGCACTGATGTGGGGTCCCATAACCACCTCATGGATGGAGACTGGAATAAATAGTCCTTGTTTATTACTAAGATTGATAGAGTATATCTGCAATTGTAAATTAAAATACTGGATAATGATTGATTGATAAGAATTTATTAAGAATGATATCAACATTGGGCCTCTTGACTGTGTATAGATATACAGTGATTGGTCACGAGGTGTGTGGCCTTTGACCTTTCATTGGCATAATTAGTACTGTTCCTACTACATTGCCACCCTCTTAAGAATGTTTTGTCCTCAAAGCATAGTAAATGAGATTTTCTCTTGCTGAGCATGCTTTCTTGGTAGCATCATCTTTATTTGGTTGTGGGAGTTTGACTCAGTTCTTGATTTGAGTGATGGTGAGGTTCCTTTGCAGTGTGCACATCATATTCTAAAGTCTTTTGGCCTAGTTATTCAATGTGAAACCTTGATAATCCATGGTAACATACTTTCTTTGCGGTTATATGTTTGTCTGTGTTTCTTGCCCCCTTTCTATTAGTTGTAGATCATTTGTGATGGGAACTTTCAACCCATATAGTTCATAATGTTGTCTTTTCTAGTTAAATTACTTGAACTATTCTTCAAGGTTAATGTTATAAGCACCCCACTGCATCAACTATTCAACACCTAGTACCCTACCCATCTCATTGAGCTGAAGAGCATAGAGTTGTGTTAAATGTTCCAATTCTTGTATTTGAACCATGACTTTATGGAATCTTTTTACTGTCTTGACCTTTTATCGATCAATGATTTTAACTATGGAGTGGGGTACACAATTAGGTTCAGTTGCTTAGCTTAGTTGATGTCTATACAGTTATGGGTACTGTTGGAATCTACAAGTATTCTTTTGCTGCTCTTCTAAGGTGCACCATATCTTTCTTTCTGTTTAAGCCAACAGTCACAGCTAAAATTTCTTCTTTAGAGCCACTAGGTGGGTCCACCTCTGATATTTGATCTGATGGATTGTTTGGCAGCATAATTTTTTGTGTTATACAATTGACCCAAGACACTATTGACTAATGGCATTTTCCCTAATGGTTGTGCAACTAGGCTTTCTAGATTGTCTTTATTGTAGGGTTTCAAACCCTCTTTCTGGCCCTTTTACCAGGCTCTCTTGAAGTCTTCACAAAGACTGACCTTTTGTTGAACTGGATCCACCTCTGATATTTGATCTGATGGATTGTTTGGCAGCATAATTTTTTGTGTTATACAAGTGACTCAAGAGACTGTTGACTAGTGGCATTTTCCCTAATGTTTGTGCAACTAGGTTTTCTAGATTGTATTTATTGTAGGGTTTCAAACCCTCCTTCTGGCCACATTTTAGCAGGCTGTCTTGAAGTCTTCAAAGAGACTGACCTCTTGTTGGACTGGATGGACTATTTCTATGACAGTTAATTTTCAGATTGGGCTGTAACAACTTTAGAAGATGATATTCCTGGTACTGACTCCACCTCTCTCACACGTATGGCTGGTTGTTTGAAAAGGGGGACTCCTCTTAATGCTTTTGCTGAAGTTTCTACTAAGCTCTGTAGGACTTATCATCTTCTGAGATTTTTAAAAATGGATTAGCTTTTTGTGTGGATCGTTCTCTTCCACACTGATGTTTTTCCTTCTTGGACATACTATTTACAAGATCATTCTCTTGGTTTCTCTCGGATGTACTTTCAGTGGCAGTGTTATTCTCATCAACAGATCTTGCTGCTTGGTGCTCCTATAGTTGACCATACTAATTCAACGGTCTCTCTTTTAGATTTCCTCAAGAAGCCCCCCTTTCTTTGTTGTGTAATTGTGTTGGTATTGGTTCTATGGTGTTTTGGGCTGGTTCTATTTTCAGACAGCCTACATTCATTTATATACCCTTACATTCATTTATATAGCCTTTTGGAGGGAAAACACCTTTACTTCCCCCCCCCCAAAACCCCTAAACCACAGTCAAAATCCACCTTTTTGCATGTTTCACTGGGCGTGCCTAAAACCGGCCGGTTTAGGACAGAACCGGCCGGTTTGATACAAACCGGCCGGTTCCGTCCTAAACCGGCCGGTTTTCACCGGTTAGGGCCTCAAATATGGCGAAATGCAAGGTTGGACCGGGTTTTTTGGCCGGTTCGGACCGGCCAGCTATCTAACCGGCCGGTTTGACCGGTTACCGGTTTTTCAAAACGGTTTTAAAAACATTGATTAGATCATGTTGTGTCACAGAATTGGGTATGTGTCTTGAGGGTCTAAGCCAAATGTGTATTCCCCCTTTGAGGGTTGTAAATGTAAACATCTTATGTAAATGAGGGTGGAAAAAATATTAAATCCTCTCGTGTAAATTAATTAATTTTTCTGGCAAAAAATTAAATAAATCCTAAGCCAGAAAATTAATTAATTAGAGTCAAATTAAATTGTCTTAAGAAAATTAATTCTCCAAGTGGAAAAATTCGTGGGTCTTAAAAGAAGTAATTTTTGAAGGTCCTCCACCAAGGGAATATTGTATATTTCAAGAAAATTTGGACCCTTGGACTTTGGTGGTTAACTCAATGTCAAATTTTTGAGGAAATTAACTCAAAATAATTAATTTTGAGCTAATAAAAATGAAGTTAAATGAGAAATTCGAAAATTCCTCAAAAATAAAAATTCAATGGCTAAACTTAAAAGATCTTTAAGAGTTTATCAATGACTGAGATTATTTTGACAAGGATCAAAGAAGCTAGTTGTTATTTTTCCACTTGGAGGATTTAGCTATAAATTAGAGTGTCATTTGAGCCTCGAGCATGATGATCTCTGGCTAGAAAATTTCTGCTGAAGCTTTCATGTAAAACTACTGTCCCAATGGGAACTATTTTTTCTATGAGAACAAAGACTTTGGGGTGCAATTTCAAGGTGTTCCATGTTCATGATTTGTGGTATGCACTGACTACAGACTTCCGTATGTTGTGTTGAATATTGGTAAGTTCCGTTTTCATTAGATGGCAATAAAATCATGCTATCTATAGTTTTGGGCTAATCTTAGGTGGTTTGATTCCCCATATGATTTACAAATTGTCTTGAGATAAATACATAGTGTTTGTAGGTGCTTAAGTTCTGGGTCTCAAGTTCATAAACTTGGGCAAGAATTATTTTGCTTGGATCCCAAATATTTGTATGGTGGATTTAATCTTCGCTAAGGCTATAGTGTGCATTGGGTTAATAAAATATTTTTAGCCATTCATCAAAGAAAAACCTCCTTAAAAAAAAATTTCTCAATTTTTTTTTATTTCAAAACCCTTGTACATTTGTAAATTTTGTGAATAGATTTGTAAATTATTTTTGCTAATTGGAGTTTTGGGTGTTTTGAGATTTTGTATATATTTGGGGTTTTGATTTGTTGTTGTTGTTCTTAATATATATTGCATATTTGGGTTTCTATTCTAAATTTGTTTCAGGATTGAGGAAGAGAATGATATTGGAGACCTCAAAAACCCTAGACGTCTAAGGTTTTTAGACTATTTTTGCAGGTTGCTTATTTTCAAATCGGGGAAAAAACCCATTTTCTGAATGCCCTAGCCCTTACCCAACTTAAAAGACTAGTGTTTGCGGCCTATTTTGCAAGCATTAAGCAGACCATAAGCCCTACAAGGGCTAAATCTCATTGCAAACAAAAGTTTCTTCAAGAGATTGACATTTTATCTCTAACTATTTGTTTTGCATAATTTTGGGCTGAAATTTTTTGATTTGTAGGTGGAAATTTCATTGCAAAATTGTGGCAAGTTTGGGCAAGGTGATATTCAAAGCTTTTGACCTAGGGTTTGCTCTCTAAACCCTAGCTTTTCACTGTTTTATCACTGCTGTAATTTTCAATTCATGATAGTGACATTATATGCCCTAAAATCACATTTAAATTTGTTCAAAATAACTCAAAATTGCAAAATTTGAATTTTCCTAAATTTTGGCCATTTGGGCAATTGGTTATCTAGCCTAGATCTGATTTTTTGCTTGCTGGAATTTTACTGCATAACTCAATATATCAGATCTAAAGTTTTCTGAATAATTTACCTAAAAGGCTCAAAATTTCAAATTTTTAGTTTTAACAAATTTTTTCCAAGTTTTGGGCATTTTTTGGCATTTGTTAAAGCACCAATAGCTCATTGGTTTTCTGATTTACTCACTGCTGTAACAAGTTTTTCAGATCTGATATTTTTTGAATATCATCCTTTAAAAGCCCTAAAATATTAATTTTCTCAATTTTGGTAAAATTTTCCTAGTTTTGGGCATATTGGGCACTTGTTGTAGCATCATTAGCTTGCTGATCTGATGATTTGTTTACTTTTGTAATAAGTTATTTTAGATCTGATATATCACCGAATACTTCATCTTTAAGTGGGTGAAATTCATAAATCTACATCTGCTAATCATTGGAAATTTTTTTGTTTTATATGTTTGGTAAATTCCATAATGTGAAGTGATTTTCTTGCTACTATCATATGTCTAATAAGCGCTGGATTTTTCTGAGGTATCACTGCTGATTTGGATATTTGAGATCTAACACTTGCTTGTCTTGCTCTAAGTTACAAGGATTTCTGAATTTTTTACACTTAAAGAACTCATACACTTAAGCTCTAAATTTCTAATCTTGTGGTAGGTATAAGTTGCTTTGACACTTGAAATCTAATTGGCGTTGTGATAAGAATATCTTGAATAATTGTTTTTGACATCTTGTAATCATTGGCTAATTGACAAATTGGATAATTTATTCTAAGTATCCTGTGGATTGGTTCATTGGCACTTGTATCGTTAAGCACTTATCTTGCTTTAAGATTGTCTTTCAAATTATTGTTAAGTGCTATTATCATAAATAACAATCATAACTTAAGTACTTAAACACTTAAACAATCTTAACTCAAGCAATCTCACTCATCATCGTTGCACAAGCATTCTACGATCTAGCTTGCATTAAAACTTACCTCCTAGCATAAGCTAGATTGATAGAAATATAGGGCCACCCTTCTCACCTAGCTTGAAGGGCTTAGTAACTCTTTAGTGGTTAACACAGTGACCTTATAGTCGTCAAAGCCACAATCTCTGCAACGCTGGAGGCATCGGGTGATAGGAGCCTAACAAAAGGTATCGTTATCAGGCCTTAGCCTGCTTCTTGTTGGCCTCCTTCCCACAATTTATCTTGGAGTTTGGTTCCAAAATAGTTAAGGGAAGGTTACATCTTGGCTAGGCATATAATTAAAATTAAACAAGAGCCTTGCATCACGTCTAGGTGCCAGGATTTGCACATCATATAGGTTAGTCAATCATTTAAGCAGCAATTGTCCATCTGGTTACTTGGCATTAATTTACATTAAGCAAGAATTGTGACTCCATAAGGCACTGTTTTCATGGTTAAAATTTAATCTAATCATTAATCTTGCTAAATTTAACCAAGTAGCTAGGCCACTCATTTGTGTCTCTCAAACAAGTTGGTTCCAACTGGTTTTCTTTCATCTCATTCCATGGGGACTACCCCCCATAGCCTGCTGTTGGTAGACAACTAGAATGGAGTGGGCAGGGATCAGAGTGACAATCAATGCCCTGAGTGGTTGTCGCGGTGCCTGTACAATCTGGCCGACATCAGGAGGGATGCTCATGTATGCAGGTTGAAGAGAGTTGACAATTACTTGCAGTAGATGAGCTTCGTGGAGAGTGAGGTAGACTCAAACCTCTACTATTTGATGGTAGGAGGTGAGGCTCTCATTCTCGTGTTATATGTGGATGATCTGTTTCTGACAGGGTCACTAGGGCTCATAGAGGATTGCAAGAAGGACTTGGCAACAGAGTTCGCGATGAAGGATTTGGGGCTGGTGCATTATTTTCTAATTTTGGAGTTATGGCAGACAGATGGGAAGATCTTCCTTGGTCAAGGGAGATATGTTATGGAGATCTTGAAGAAATTCAGGATGCTGGAGTGTAGACCCATGTCTACTCCAATGATTACCAATTGGAAGAAGATAGGTGCATCAAAGTCGGAAGTAGTGGACCACCTCTTGTATCGACAACTTATTGGCTGCCTTATGTATCTGGTCAACACATGACCAAACATTTGCTTTGTGGTCAACACTCTTAGTCAGTTCATGGTTGAACCAAAGAGGGTGCATTGAACAACAACGAAGCATGTGCTGCGATATCTATGAGGTACAATCGAATATGGGTTGCGATTTTCTTGAAGTGATGGTGTCAGGTTGATGGGGTATACATATGCAAAGTATGAAGGTAGTGCAGTGGATCATAATTGCACCTTAGGGTGTTGCTTTAGTATTGGGTCAAGGGTTGTCTCTTGGTACAATAGGAAGCAAACGTTTGTAGCATTGAGTTCTACAGAAGCATAATACATGGTGGTGAGCATGGCTACATGTAAGGCCATATGGCTTTAGAAGCTGTTAGTGGCACGATTTGGTCAGAGGTTGGAGTCGACCAATATCTACTGTGATAATCAGAGTTGCATCAAGCTCTCTGAGAATCCAGTGTTTCATGATAGGTTGAAGCACATCTACGTTAGATACCACTTCATCAAGGATTGTGTATAGCGTGGATCAGTTCGGCTACAATATGTTTACACAAATCAATAGGTTCCAAATATTCTGATGAAGGCCTTGGTTAAAGGAAAGTTTGTTTTCTTCAGGGACAAGATGAGAGTCGTGGAGAACTTCCTCACTCAAAGGCACTGTTATTTTTTGCAGCTTAAATAGGTGTTCAAGTCTCAAATGGTGTCTATGAGGCTAGGGACACAAGAGGATTAATTATCTCCAATACCCAAAAAAAGTTTCTAAGTGAAATTGTCTTAATTAGATTTAATTAACCAATTTAATTATTTCCTAAGTCTAACTTAGAGAAATGGCCTAATTAATCAGGGATTAATTGAGACATATTGATTTTTCTTAAATGACTTCTATAAAAGTGATTAGGATTCAAGATGATCTTACCCATCCATAGCAATAAGATCGTGGCCGTTGATTTCTCAACATGAGATTATAAGAGGAAATCAAGGGGGCCTGTTGACCACTCAAGTGTCAACTTCATGAACCGTCAAAGACTCCATATCAAAGTACATTTCAGAGCATTCCATCATGGTCAGAACAACCAGATTTCAGAGCTTCATCATCATCATTCATCTTCAGGTTATCATGTTGTATCCCAAATTTTGCTGTCGTGTGGCGATGATGTAAAAATGATTCTAGTATGATGAATATAAAGCCATGTAACACAACTAGGTAGCTTAGGATTTTTGATAAAGAGTTTTCACTCTAGGGGGTTTTTTTTCTTAGCTAATTATTTGTGTTTAATGGTTATCAACACTAAATAAGTGGTTAAGTTTTTTCTCACACACATCCTCCAAAGTTAGAGTGAGGCTTGATGGTAAGATCTTAGGTGAGTCTTAGTGTATAAAGTTGATGTAAAATGCCATACTAGATCATGTCTAAAATTTGCGCAAAATTTGGTTAATTCTAAGTGTTGATTTTTAATTGTCAAAATTCCCAGTTGGTTTGAATTTTTATTTCTAATCTTGATGTAAAATGTAATAAGTGTTGTCTATAGAAGTTGTAGGGGGTATGGCTAGAAGTTGTAGGGGTATGACTGCTCAAAATTAGACTTCCACACCTCAACTTTCTATCTAAACACACTTTGAGGGTGGAAAAAGATGTCTATACCCCTCTAAATTCATATTTTCTAATTTCTAGCAAAAAATGGTAAATAATTAGCCGAAAATTAGCTAGAAAATAAAATTAGAGAATAAATACGAATTCTCTCCAGGTGAAAATTATAAAAAAATGAGATGAAAATTCCCCAATATTAAATCAAGTCAAAAATTTGTGGGAATTCCATTTATAAAATGAATTGGTCCAAGCAAAAATTCAATGGTCCAGAAAAAAAGTCAATGACCTAGCAAAATCGATTTTTTAAAGGAATGGTCCATGGGGGTTATTTTGAATGAGGGATTTTCGAAGATAAAAATTGAGAAAATATTTTTGTGGTCCGAGATCAAAATTTAGGTTAATCCAACCCATTCTTCAAGGAAAATTGATCTCCTTCCTCGAGATATGCACAGTTCATGAAGGGACATGATTGATTTGACATAGATCAAGCTTTGGCCTAGCCATTTGCTCAAGGAAGCCAACCATTTCACTTGGAGGGAAGCTCCTATCTCATATTTTCTATAAATTGAGCCTTTGGCTCCTCATTGTATCATCTTTGGATGCTGTAATCAAGCTCTTGGCTTTGGAAGCTCTAATATGTACTAGATTTAATGAATAATAAACAAGTCTTTGGGGGTAAATTTTTGTGGGGTTCTTCTTCCATGACTATGGTAATATTGATTCATTGTGCTTAATTTTCTATTGGGTTTATTAATTGTTATTTCCATTTGCTATCATAGATTTATTGGTGTATAGTTATCTTGCACTGGTATTTGGATTTGGAGAAGTACTCTAGACTTGGACATCCTAGTGGGTTTTCGGTTGAACCCCTAGAACTTCCTTTCATTGTATTATCCTATCCCATCTGGATCTAACAATATATCTTTGATATTTTGTAGAAATCATCTTGTTGAATCAGATCTCAAGCGTTAGGGGACGTTTTTGGTTGAACTAGCCAACTCTTGAGCATAGAAGTGGAAGAACCCACTTTATTTTCTTTTAAAGACTTATCTACGAAATTTTTTGTAAAGGTTTCTTGGCTATAGATTGTGAAAACTATTCACTTCAATATCTGTTTCTAAGATTCTCTCTATTAATGCACTTTATTGAATATATGCTATTTTAAGAGCTTATTTTCGCTTTCCAAGGGGCAGAGGTGTCTACATACCCTTTATATTGAAAATTGACAGCTCAGGGGTGAGTTTCCTTAAATAAAATTTTATTTATGACAGTTATGGAGTGACTTTCTAAAAATAGAAAGTCATGTCTAGCATCTCAAGTATGACTTTCCAAAAATAGTAAATCACCTTGTATCAATTGAAAATCAAGTATAGTTGATGGAAAATCACTCAACTTAACATTAATCAATCCTAATAGTTAAATTTTGACTTAATGATCAATATTATCGTTATCCTTATGATACTATGATATTATTATAAAAAAGAAATTCAAGTCACCTTACTTTCATACTTTCCTCCCCTCTCTCCTTGATGTCTCACATGACTCTACGTTACACTCTCTTACTCTCTCATTAAAGACTTGGCATATTCCTCTTACACACTCATTGAAGGCATGTCATAAAAGATTCCTCTTACGCACTCTTTAAAGCATATGTTACACTCTCTCTTAAATGCATACGTTACAAAGGCATGCATACATTCGTTACCCTGTCTTCTTAATGGCATGAGTTACACTTCCTAAAAGGGCATGAGTTACACTCCTCAAGGCATGTGAGATTCCTCCATTGAAGGCATGCATTGCCTCTCTCCATAATGGCTTAAGTTACTCTTCCCTATTTGGCATACGAGTTACTCTAAGGCATGCTTCTCCTTTATCACATGAATTCGTTATTCCTCCTATATATATGTGCCTCATATCATCTCCCCTCACTAGTGCATTGTGAAAGAAGGATTCAAAATTGAGAGAGAGAGTTGGAGAGACTTGAAGAAGATTGTGAGGAAGAAAGACTTGGAGAGTAAGAGCAAAACTTGAAGTTTGATTTAGTGTTTGCATCAGCTGCTGTTATCAGTGATCTTCATGCTACAACTTGTTCAGATTTCGGTGAACTTACTCATTCTCTTGATCTCTCATTGTACTTTGTATCTCTGTTGAACAATTGATATCTAATAGAAGAAGAATCTGGTTGGGTTTTCCCCTTGTGGGTTTTGCCTTGGTCATTAGACCTAAATTCTCTGTGTCTCATTCTGTTCTTGGCTGTCTTCCTTTGTGCATTTGGTTTATGTTCTATCTACAATTTCTTAAGTAATATTGCTGCATAAAAACGTTTTGTAATAAGTGATTGTTACAACATAGAACATCAAATTTTTACACTTTAGATTAGCTCTTGTAAATTTTGTAAATATATTTTGTAGATATTTTTTGACCCTTTTGTATATATATTTTTGTGTATATTTCTTGGATCTTCTCTCTATTTTCTTGTAGATCTGAACAAGGGAGTAAGGATTTGGGTTGGGAAATCTCTTGAAAACATTTTTCTTGCATGTGGAGGCTTGAAGACCAAAGACAAATTATTTTTGAAGCTCAACACTTGCCCATTGTTCAAACCCCCTCCTCTCCTGGACAACTAGGGTTTTTATCATATCGAAATTTGTTGGAGGCCGGCTACCATTTTTTGGAGCTCATTTCCTTTAGCCACGAGAATAAGGAGCCTCCTCCTCACCCCTAAAGCGAAAACCCTTGGAGGGTCTGTAAAAATTTTAAATTTTAAAGGATAGATTCAAGATCGATTTGGAGAAGCTTCACTTGGGGTTTTAAAATTTTTTTAGTTTTTTTTTTGGAGGCCACATACGTTTTTGCCCCTTTTCTTTTGGCTGCATGCCTAGAGAGGTCTGTCTTGCCTTCTGGTGCAAAAATGCTTCCTTTCTTCAATATTTTGTAGATAAATATTTTTTTTTGAAGGTCTTCAAGCTTGAGTTTAGAGGAGAGCTTATATTCTAAGGTTTATTTTAATTTTAAAAATCTTTTGAGCCTTTCTCTCCCTATGCCGTGGGCAAGAGAAGGTCTCTCCTTCTTTCCTTGTGCAAATTTCTTTGATTTGGGACGGCTAGGGTTTTGGAGTGATATTTTGGTGAAAGGTTGATTCAAATTGTTTGAGGAAATATCATTGCAATTCATTGAAAAAGCCTTGTAATTTTCCTCATTCATTTCTTATAGCTTGAGGAGAGGTGTTAGTCTTTCAAAGTTTAAATCTAGTGAATGCTCCTTAAGAATTTGAAATCCTCTCTCTTGTCTCAAGTGGGTTTTTCTCTTTGTAAATGTAATAATAAAAGGATAAATTTTCTTGTGGGAGCTTGGGGTTATTCCCCATGGTATCCCGTCTCCTGATTTAGAAGGAGAAGCTCTTGAGTAGTATTAGTTTATCTTTCTTGCATTAGTTAGATCAATTTACTAACCTCTATGATCTATATTGATTTTCTTGTCATTAGCTTGCATAACTCTTGTCTTGAACTTGCAATTATTGAAGCAGTGTCTCTAATTCTTAGATCTAATTCACATTGGTCATTTGAGCTATTTTAGTTTGTGTTACATTGCTCTCATTCGCTTGCTTCATTTTTTCACTTGCTTCATTGATCATTGGTGTTAGCGCTTGAAATTTCATCTCAGGCTGAGAAAGGCAAACTCCAAGGCAACATCAAACCACTTAGCCTCGTAGCTAGCCCTACGGGGCAGGAGAGGGCTCTCTCCGATATATCTCGACAAAGATCTTCAAAGGGCGGAGATAACCAATAAAGAACACTGATTTTAGGCTAGTAAACTGATAAAAGGTTTGATTTGAGATTTTTGGGATTTTGGTGGAAAATTGGGGAAAGGCAATTTTGGGTGCGGGGATTGGACACAGTTTTTGCAGGGGGTTCTTTGGGGCAAGGTAGGAGACTGTATTGATGCCTTTGAAAGAGTCAGATGGGCAAGAATGACTGGTGAGGAGCTAAGGAGAGCAAGTAAACACCTTGAGTTCTCCTTAAACAGATGAAAACATTGATATTAAGCAAACTTAAAAGCAGTGCATGGCAATCATGAATTCTACTTTAACACTTCATTTGCCTAATTTGCAGAAGGAAAAGTAAGAAGATGATTCACATAACAAACTTACAAGTACAAAGAGAAACACACCATCAATACATGTAACCACAAGAATCCCAAAAAGGACTGCAAAACCCTGGTCTTTCTTCCTTTGCCAAAATTGCAGAGATACAATGAGTAATAAAATAGAGCTTTCTGCCTCAAGAGTCCAACCATGAAAATGACCAAGAAAGTACATAATATAGGCAATCTAACATCTTTCCTTGCCTCTAGGGGTCGAGCTCACTATCCTAGGAGCTGTTTCAACCAATTCTAAACTGAGCACTGAAAACTAGGCAGTCAAAACAACTTGCCTCTATAAGCTAGGAAACCAATTCATTCATTAAATTTTTGCCTATCTCATGAATGAATCTTCTAGAAGAGATAAATAAGTGTCAAAATATCATAAAATTACATCATTTACAACAAGGAAGATCAAAATCTACTCCAAAAAGTCAAATCCAGTCAAAACTGCGTTTTGCTGAGCTGTAGGTGAATTTCTGTGAAAACTGCCCAACACGTCGCGCCCTGATCCTGAACACGTCGCGCGCCTTTGGAGCTGCTTTTGAGGCACTTCCAGGTGTCCAAATGAGGCAAAAGTGGGCTTGTTGGAAAGGTCTGGATGTCTACTTTCCAACCCAAGTGGAATTTCTGAATTTGGTGGCCATTTGCCCCTCCAAAATTGCAATCTCCCAAGACTGCTTCCTGTGTGTCAAAAAGGTGGCAGAAAGTCATTTTTTGCTTGTTTTTTGACTTTCTGGAGGCCCAAAACTTGGTGAAATTTCTTGGCAATTGCTGAGCAAGTGTATCTTTGCATGACAAATCCAAAAATGCTGAGTTTTCTTGAAAAGGAGTTGCCCATCGAAAGGGTCGCGCGTGGCGCGCGACGTGTTGGTGGAGAAAACCTGTTTTTTGCCCAAAAATTCACAAGTGACCAAAAATGCTCAAATTTTTTTGAAATTTGTGCTGGAGTTAAGTCATTTAGCATCATGCTCCTTCAAGGAAGCCTCAGCCAAGATGTGGAGGGGATCGGGCCTTTTCCTTCGTTTTAGTGCTTTGGCCAACCGTCTTTGGAGCACCTTCATTCTTGCCTTGCATACGTGCATTCGGGCCCAATAGTGGTTCTTCATGTTCCGGAGCAGGTCCTTATCTTGGTTGGCCTTGGCCAGCAACCTCTCCAAATGAGCATTGACCCGGAGAAGCATAGCCTCTCGCTCAACGGGTACCAAATCACCGGGTCTCTTGCAAGCCAAGTTGCGGTCCTCATGAATCCTCCGCAACTCATCAAGAGTGTGCTCATCTTCCAATTGCTTGTTGCGCTGCTCCAAATATGTAGTTGTCCATTGTGCCATCTCTAACTTTTGCTGCAACAAGCGGTTCTCAGTTTCCTTTTGCTGAATGATCTCGTGAAGCTCCGTGCTAGGAGAATGGATGTCAAGATCAATGATGTCGATATTTGGATCACCTGACGGTCCCTCCTCAATCATGGGCTGCTTGCCCCTCTCTGATACCTGTGCTGCTGTCGGAAGCGAGGCCCCTTCCACCTGATGTGGAGATAACACTCGCTGAGCTGATGAAGAAGGCGAGACCCCTTCCACCTGATGTGGAGAAAATACTCGCCGAGCTGATGCAAATAAGGCCCTGTGGCCTCTCTGATATGTGACCAATGGAGGAGAGCTGACATGTCTGGTCTCAGGGATATCATGCTGCTGTGATGGTCCTCCCTCCTCATGAACAACCTCAGGAGGTGGTGGTGGCGCTGTGAAAAAATCACGAGAGATAAAATCCTCCCATGAGATACCCTGCTGAGCCAACTGATGTATGACCACAAGCTGGATCAAACCATAATGATAGATGCTCCTGTGTTGCTGTGCTGGGCTCTTTCTCTGCATCAAGGGCACCATCTTCTCAATATTCCGGCACATGAAAAATGGTATGTTCATCATCCGTACCCGTGTGAAATGCATCAACAAGCGAATATGGTACGAATACAAACATGAAAATCTGCCCTCACAGGTGAAATAGCGCATGATGAGCCTCATCAAGGGAGCATACTCATCCCTCAAAAATCTGAAAGGAAATACACCAGTCATGTGCCTCACATATGCAGGTTTAATGTAGGGCTCATACTGAAATCTGTCCAATAGTTTGCGCTTGTTCCACTCTTCTCCAACATTAGGTATCCCTGTTGCTTGAGCAACCATCTCAGGTGTCAATGTAAAATCCACCCCTGCAAGGTTCACATGCCCGTCATGCAAATGCAAAACAAACAAATGGACCAATTCCTTGTGATGCTGAATTTGAGAGATCCTCTCGCAAAACTCATAACATGACAGGTGGCGAAAACATGTGACTGCAAGTGGACAAGCCTGCAAATAGGTCAAAGAGGTGGGCTCCTCTCTCACATGGTGACCACTCTTACCACCCCTGTGAGGCCTCCTTTGTACCTCAACCTCTAGTGTTGACTCACGGTCATCACTTTGCTCATAGTCGGTTTCGGTTTCTGACATGGTTTCAAGAGCAAAGTGGCTGAAATGTACCACTGCTTCTGCTAAAAAATCTGCTGTTTTAATTGTTGAAATGCTGTTTCAAGGGGACAAATAACACAAGGGAGATGTTAGGGAGGGGAGACTTTTAAGGGAAATTAGGGAAAATATATGAAATAGGGAACTAAGGGAATGAATCATGACATATACAATTATAATTTGCAAGGGTTTTATGGGAGGTAGGGTTTAGGGTTATATTATTGATTTTTAGGAATAGGGGTAGGGTTTTAGGGCTTTTGGTATTTTTGGTAGGGAGATTAGGTAGAAATGATATGGGAGGTGGTAAAGGGATGTGGGGAAAAAGTGGGGGTGAAAAGGATGACCTTGAAAACAGTAAAACAAACCCTAGCTTTACTAGCACGTTGACATTCTTAAGCAAATACACACGAACTCCTCATTTGAAAATAATGGCTTTTAAATACATTCTCATGCTCTTTCAAGCTTTAGAAAACAATACATTTTGATGATTGGAGGCCTACCTGCAACCTTGAAGAAATTTGGGGTCGTTTTGCAGTTTACAGGCAATTTTCTGTGGATGAATCCCCAACATGTAGTGCGCGGGTCTGGACGGGTCGCGCGCGCTCAACGCGTCGCGCCAGTGCTTTTTTCCAACTGCGATGACTCCCTTGACGCGTCGCGCCTGCCCAACACGTCGCGTGCAGGTCTGAACGGGTCGCGCGCGGGCTCTGTCTGCAATTTCGTCCAGTTTCTCTTCAAATCGCCTTTCACTCTTGCTTTGAGGCAAATGATGACCAAATGGAGGGAGAGAGGGGTTTTATAAGCTTGATTTAAATTAATTTCCCCTCAAACCCTCTTTCTAATGTTTATAACATGACACTTTTTCAAAATTTAAATGCTGCTGACTTTATGGTTTCCTTTTGTCCTGAAATTGGTTGAACTGATGCTTTTTCTTGAAAATTTTTGCAGGGATAGCTTCTGAGGAATCTTGGCAAAGGGGACCAGGGCTGCATGCTGACTTTCGAAGAATTTTGAATTTTTACAACTTTTTACAAAAATGAGAAAATGACCTTGTCTTTAAAAACAGGGTTTTAAATCCAAGGTAAAAATTAGCTGTACAAGATGAAATCTTTTGAAGAAATACTTTGATAGTCATCCCTCTGGCCTGCTGGGCATTTATTGACTTTTAAAGACATGACCTCAAAGACAAATTGGACCTAAACCCTAGACCTAGGACTTTTGACCTCAAGACAAGACAAGTAACCTTGAAAGAGTTTATTGATTGAAACAACTTGATCCAGTAGTGCCAAGAGGGGAATAAAGACACCAGCTCCTCCATCAGGGTTATGGCATGCCTAATGGAATGCAATGAGATGACACTGATGAGACACCTACTTATGCAAATGCAAAGAGCTTTGATCGCTGATGGAGGGCTACTAGACCGACTCTAACAATTGGCATAAGCTAATCTCATATCAATCTCAAATTTTGCTTTCCAAAGTGCTAACTACTAAATTGATTATATAAGTGGAATGGTATTTTGATATATTGACGAATCTTAAGACACCTGACTTTTGAAGCACCTTGTTCTACTTGTATCTTATTGAAGCATTGTATTAACTTTTGCGTCTAATTTGCATTTTAGATCTAGATTTAGTCTTGCATCTCTAAAATTTACCTCCAAGCATAAGCTTGGTTGATATAAATTTTAGGACAACCTTACCTAACTTCCATTCAATTCGATAAATTTGAGTTTGGAGAAAAGGTTAAAACACGTGACTTCGCAGTTCTCTTGTGACCGAGCCCTTGTAGGAATGGAGGCACGTGGGTTGTCTTGAAAGCTTAGGCGGATATCGTTAATGACATACTAGTGCCTCCTCATCCTAGCCTTCTTGCAATTCACCTCAGTCCTTACCAAGTTTTTGAGGAATTGAGGGGAGGTTTCATCGTACTTTAGGCATTTAATTAAAATTTTCCAAGAACACTTTGTCTCACACACCTCACATACACACCCTTGCATTCTTTCATAATTGGTTATTGTGCAATTGGGATTGTGAGCTGATTAATTACTTGCAAGCTTTACTTAATATTCTTGTACTTGTTAATTTAAATTTCATGCTTATTGTTCCTTGAATATCATATCATAATTAAGCGTCTTTTCCTTAAAGTGCAAGCCTTCTTCCTTTTGCAAGTTCCATTTTATATATTGTTGCTCATATCTCAATATTGTACTTGATCTATTATGGTATCATTTTACTAATACTTGTCTTGCAACGTTGCTACTCTTCTAACTTGAATGTTGATTTGCAATTATTATAATTCATCTTTGAGCATTACCATAAGGCATTGGTCTTTCATATTGTATCTTGTTGGATGTTTTTTCGATTTCATTAAATCTGTCTCATTAATATTTATATGCTCATAAACGCTCATACTTTCTCTAATTTATAATCAAGTTACTTTGAATGGTAATTTCCTTTCCCTTTATCTCCTAGAATTTGTTGTCTTCAAGAAGTTTTCCTTCAATAATCATCTTTAGGGACCACCCCCTACAACTTTGTTGAGAAATCTAGGGCATTCAATGTTAACAATTTCTCTGCTTGATAATTTCTTGTGATATGCTTTGTACTTCTTATCTTATGATCTTTTACTTCGTTAGCTTATTAGTGTGTTCTTTTCATCAAGACAATTATCAAAATAAATAAAGACAAGTGACACAGGATATAGGCTTCTCCAGCTAGGGCCAAAACCTCTCACCTCTTGAGAGGAAAACCCAATCAAAATTCTTCTTCTAGATCTTCAATTGATAAGTACCAAGACCATGACACTAACCCTTGACTCTAGTATCCTCTACAAGAACCTTGTCACCAACCTGGTCTTCCTTCCTCTGCCTTTCTTCTTGATCTAGACCTGCTCCTTCTTTGCTCCTTCTAGAGAAACTCGGTCTCTATTTCTTACACTGCACCTTCACAACTGCCCTAGAGAATCTCGGTCTCTAGGTCCTTCTAGAGAAACTCGGTCTCTACTTTGCTGCCCCAGAAGATTCCTTCCTTTGCTATCCCAGAAGAAACCTATTCACTGCCTTCCTTTGCTTGATCCAAAACATCCCTTCTTCACTGCCCTAGAAGATACTTCTTTGCTGCCCCAGAAGATTCTTCCTCGCTACCCCAAAAGATTTCTTCTTCGCTACCCCAAAAGATTTCTTCTTCGCTACCCTAGAAGAGTGTCCTTTGTAGCCTTAGAGAAAACCCTTTTCACTGCCACTTTTTCGCACTTCCTTCTGCACTTCTCTTCGCAAAATTGAGATCGAACTTCTTGCTTAGAATGGAGACAGAGTTCCTCTATTTATACCCCTCTTCACTGGGTCTTTAGGCCAACTTAACAGCTGGATGTAGGCCGACTTGTTTTGGCAACTTCTTCAACGTTTGTAGGCCAACTTGAAGAGGTTAGATGACAAGTTCTTTAGAGGATACTTTATGTAAGCAAGATGACCTTTTACAAAGTGTAACATGACTTTATTTACATGACAATGACCCTTATATTTTATGACTAGATGAAAAATAAATCCTAAAGGCTTTCAATGGGAGTCTTGACTTAAAAACAAAATCCCTTGCTCATGAAACCCATGAAGCAAGTCAATATAATAATTTCATTTTTCTTATTTATATCTCATTACATAAAATCATAATTACATGTCATTATGACGATCGAACCTAGTTACACCTTTCAACAAACTTAGCTAGGAGAGAGCTTAAATGGAGAGAGTTAGGAATAGATGATAACCCCTTTTCTGAGTGTTGCACCTTAAAGATCACACTTGGTGGGATTGAGAAATTTGCCCACCTTTAGGTGTGTATCTTAGGCGACAATAGGGCCTTTGGAGATCATTCGAACAACATATTTGTAGTGATAGCAGGGGAACAAGATAGCGTAGGAGACACTAGCAGCGAGGTTTTCAACAAGAGAAATTGAGGAGAGAATTGCCAGAGAAATTCTTCATAGTGATTCTAGTTTTCTGAGAGCAAGGAGGGTGTTGAATAATCTTGCAGGAGGATGGACAAATTAGGCAGTGCAAGTAGCTATTTTATGTAGTGCGAGTTGCCAGAGGCTCGTTTTTGTTGCCAGTTATTGGAACAATATTTTGGAGGTAGTGCGAGTTGGTTAGTCGAGTTGCTGGAGGCAATATTACTCACGAGATTGATTTCTCGGAGGCAGTGTGAGTTTCTGGGAGGCCAATTCGTATTTTCCAGTTTGCCAATGTGTGTTGCAATAGGAAGTGCGAAGAGCCTGGGAGAGGGCGAGTTGATTTGCAAAGGGAGATTCTTGATTTCCCAGTTCAATTTGGTCAGTGGAAGTGAAGAAAATAATTTTTTTGAAGCTTTGCCAGTGAAAGGTAAGTAGTTTATGTAATCCTTTGTTGATTTGGGGTAGCATCAGATGTGCTCTAGCCATGAAAATTGGTGCAGAGGCTAAAGCACATGAGATCTCCAAGACCCAGCAATGGTTTGGGCAGATTCTAACTGGTTTGGGAGATATTAAAATAATTAATATTTTTAATGAAGTTCCTAAGTCTAAACTTAGGAAAAGTAAAATATTAATGGGTATTAATATAAAACTGGGTTAGAAGGTTCCAAAAGTCATGGATCAAGCCAAATCTAATCTTAGCCATTGATTAGAGATTTAATCTCGGCCGTTGATGGACCAACGAGAAAAATATAAGAGGAGGCTTGAGGGTTAGTTGGAGAACACACCAAGAGAGATCAAGAACTCAATTTTCTGGGGCAACGTTTGCTGAGGAAATTGAGTGAGTGATCAAAGTTGCAGTTGAGGGGCAGTGAATACATAGCAGAGAGGTAGAGTTAGTATGGGGAGGACCAACGCAGAACCCGGGAGAGGTTGACGCAGAGCCAGCTAGAGGCCATGCAAAGGCAACCAGCAGCTGTGCAGAGCCAGAGAGGGCCAGCGTGTGAGACACAGAGGCTCCAAAGGCTGACGCAAAGTCCATAGAGGCTGACACTGGGCCAGAGAGGCTGACGCAGAGCCTAGAGGCAGTGCTGGGAGATTTTTTGTGGGACAGACTAGGAGCTGGAGAGCCAGATAGGGTGACGCAGAGCAGCAGAAGCTACATTGTTGCTGTGGGATCATTCATCCAGTGATTTAGCCGGAATATTTGTCTCCGACTGAGAGGTACTATTGCCAAGGGCATTCTCTGTTGGGTGTGCCATTTCTGGCACCCAGGTTGTATTCTGAAACTGCATAATAATAAAACCCTTTGAATAGCTGCAATAGTTTTCCCGCATTGGGTTTTTCCGGGGACATTAGTCCAAAAACAATGGTGTCACTTGTGTGCTTGTTTACTTTCAGTTGATGATGTGTATGTGTTGATACTGTACTTGTATTTATTTTCAGTATTTACATGGTAAATAACTTGTTCAGTAATTGAACAAGTAGGAAGGAATAAATCATATAGTATCGGAAGAATTTCTAACGGGTTAAACTTAGAAATTCCAACATCCTTGATTCGCTGAAGAAATAATATAAACCCTCATCTGTAGAATTGGTTTCCCCACATTGAGGTTTTTCTAGGGACTATTTTGTCCAAAAATATCAGTGTCCAATTTTTATTTGCGTGTTATTTTCTCAGTTCTTGTGATTAATTTTTGGTGGAATTGCGGTTGTGTTTTTATTCAATATTGCCATAAGTAATTTACGGAAGACAAATAATCTCAAAAGATAAAAGAACAATCACTAGTAACAACAACAAAATTTTCGTAGACAAAACCTATTATGCCCAAATGGTTCACCCAATGAGTGCCAAAGCACTCCTAGATTACAGATTTGGAGGTGGGGTAAACAAAGGTTGTTAAATGTGCCCTTAAAATTCACTTACCAACATGTAGCAACAAAAAAAATCAATTTCCAGAAGCTGGAAATTATTTTTTCTATGAAATGGGAAAATACACCCTCAGGAAAAATACCTATATGACTTCCAAAGTTAAGATATTACTTAATTATGGCTGGAAATATAAAAATTTGACCTAGAAAACCTAAATTTAGCAAGCATTTTACATAAAGTTATGGAAGAAGACTTCATAATTGTACTTACTTTGAAAATTCCTAAGTCGGAATCCCTACTACAACAATCTGATGTTACTTCTCCTACATGTTTAAGTCATGCAAGTTATTTATTGTGTTCTACGGTAAATATCGAAGCAAATACATCTCCTTCACTTAATTAACATATATGCGGAAACAAAATACTGGGAAAGAAAGAAAAATACAACACAGAGGACACAGTTATTTTTGGACAAATAGTCCCCGGAAAAACCCAACGTAGGAAAACCGGTGCAACAACTTTGAGGGTGTATTATTATGCATGAGAAATTCTGAGAGAGAATACTGAACAAAAGACCAGTGAAATGATCTCACCCTATCACTGGAGAATTAATGACTGATCTTGCTGCTCTGGAGGCTCTACATCACCCTCTGTGTGGCCTCTGCGCAGAAATGCATCACCGTGGGCAGTTTCTACGTCACCCCTCCTGGGTATGATGTTGCCTCTTCTCTGGATCCTCTGCTGGCTAAGAAATCAAACTTCTATCTCCTAGACTCACACCTTGGCTTCCGACAACTGAATTTCAACTTCCCTCAGCAGGAAACTCGACTTCCCTTGTAATATCCCTTATCAGGAATATTCCTCAAACACAAACAAACTCCAACCAGAGATGGACTGGGAGGGCATTTACGAGATATGTCGCCTCTGAAAAGAGGACGAGATTCGGAGGCTACCTGGCCCTTTCCAGACTTTGTCTAAGAGTATAGGAGAAACACACGAGTGGTATAATAGCCGAAAAATGCTCAAAGTAATACAAATAACATTGGTGCAACATATAACCATACGCAGATACTCAAGAAATGCAAAGAAAATACTAAGCCATTTTATTATACTGTGTAATAGAATGAGTACAGGAGGTGATCAGAAAGATGGCACCTCGACTTGCACAAGGCAAGTGAAGAAATACACTCAGAATAGCAAAGGAATGGCCCCTCTCTGAACTGCGTCCTAGCTGCTGGAGAACTGCTGTACCACTGCTGCTGCTAGAAATCAAATGAGGATTTGGGGCTGCTCCATTCCTCAGAAAAGGCTGAAACTCTGGAATCAGACTCTACTCAAGAAACCCAGAAAAGCCTAGAAAGCTTTTCTGAAATGGCCGACCCCCAAAAATCACCCCCTTGGGGTTCTGCGCAGTCCCTCAATGCTCTACGCTGCTATTGAATGAACCCCTCCAGAAATCTGCCTGAAACCTCTGCCAAAACTCTCCAATATGCAAGGGCTGATCCCTTGCTCAATCTCTCAGCACAAATCCTACTGCAAACCCTCAACCCAGATTCCTGCTAGAAAAAATTGCGTCCCCCTCTCAGTGCTGCGCAGTCCTCCAAAACGCTGATGAAACTGCTGCTGGAATACTGATGAAACTACCGCTGGAATGCTAATGAGAATACCTTGCCCGAGCAGGCACTCGATGTCCCCCGGGGCTAAGGGTGAGATCTCTGAACAGAGACACTCAATGCACTAAACAGTGCTGCAGACTAGCTAAACAGCCAGTGTGCTCTAAGTCGAAATGACTATCACAAATGCTCATAACAGAATGATCAAAATGAGGGGGCTCCTCTCTCCTTTATAGCCTTTGCCTCTCTCAATCCCAAGGCTCACCTCCTCTTGCGTGATTCCTCTCTTGCCACGTTTTTCTTCCCAACTGCACAGTCCCTCCACGTGTCTGCGTGGGCTCCATTTCTGCGTCCCCCTTTGGCCCCCTTGGCTTCCCTTTAAGTCACAACGTTGTGCTACTAGGAAGTGACTTTTTATTCTAAAAGTGAGTTATGTCCCCCTTCCTCACCTTTTTATTTACAAATAACTATAGAAGGCAAAAATTGAACAAAATTGAATATTCCAATTAGCCATGGCTAATTAGGAATATTATAGTCTCCCCGGCAAAATGTTGCTTGTCCTCAAACAACTAAAGTGATGGATGCTACAAGATCTTCTCACTCTCCCAAGTGGCATCCTCATTCGGCAAATTCTTCCACATCACCAAGAATTCCCGGACCGTCCTGTCCGCCGCTGCCTCTCCTTGGTATCAATGATAGCCTCCGGCTGCAATACCAAATGCCCCTCATCATCCATGGGTGGTAGCTCATCAGTCACTATCACCTGCTGCCCCAATGCCTTTTTCAGGCATGATACATGAAAAACGTTATGAATCTTGCTACCTTGGGGCAGCTCCAACTCATATGCAACCTGTCCAATCTTGCATATCACCCTGTATGGCCCATAAAAGCGGGGCTTGAGCTTCTCAGCCCCCTTCTGCTTCAGTGATGACTGTCGGTATGGCTGTAATCGTAGGTAGACCATGTCCCCTACCTCGAACTGTCTCTCCACCCGACCCCTGTCGGCATACAGCTTCTGCTGGTTCTGTGCTGTAGCCATGTTATCCTTGAGAGCTCGGAGGATATCCTGACTCTCTTGGATCCAAATCTTGGCTCTAGGAGCCTTGCTATCACCAAACATCACATCAGCAAAAGATAAAGGATGATACCCATATAAGGCATAGAATGGTGACATACCAATGGACATGTGATGTGAAGTATTGTAGCAGTACTCCCCCAGATGCAGCCACTTCAACCATGCTCGTTGCTTCCCACTGACATAGTTACACAAGTAGCCCTCCAGCCACTTGTTAACTATCTCTGTCTGCCCATTCGTCTATGGGTGATAACTGGTACTCGGTGTCAACTCCGTTCCCACCAACCGGAAAAGCTCCTGCCCAAACCCGCCCATGAAACGACTGTCCCTATCACTGATGATGGTCTTAGGAAGACCATGTAGCTTGGAGATCTCTCTGGAGAACAGTTCGGCCACTTGTGCTGCTGTATAGTGTGCGGATATGGAAAAAAAATGTGCGTACTTCGTCAGTCGATCAACGATGACAAAGATACAATCCTTGCCCTGTACCATGGGCAACCCTGTGATGAAGTCCATCGAAATACTCTCCCATTTCCCCTCCAGAATGGGAAGAGGCTGCAATAAAACCGCGGGATGGCTCATCTCTCCCTTGTTCCTTTGGCAAACATTGCACTCCCGGATGTGTTGGAATACGTCCTCCTTGAGGCCCTTCCATGAGAACCTCTCTCTAATGGCCCTGTAGGTTTTGGTAAACCCCTGATGTCCTGCCAATGGTAAATCATGTGATGCCTGGAGTATCTTCTTCTTGAGCTGAGACCACTTAGTCAAGAAGATCTGGTCCCTGTAATAGATGATTTCATCGACCACCCTGTACCTGTCACCTGCCACTTGCCCATCCAGAACCTCACATGCAAACCTGGCCTTGGAGTACTCTATTAAGACTCGAGCCGTCCAGTTTGTATCCAAGCTCATAAGAGACAATGTGGCTGGTCTAAGTGAAAGGGCATCTGCTACCACGTTGTTCTTACCCTTGACATACTCAATGTCAAAGTCATATGCTTGGATCTTACTGATCCACTTCTGCTGCCTCTCCTGTAGCTGCTTCTGCTCCAAAAAGAACTTGAGGCTGTTGTGATCAGTCCTCACCCTGAACCTGTTACCCACCAAATACTGCCGGTACTTAGCCAATGCATGCATGATGGCCAGCATCTCCTTGTCGTATATAGAATACAACCTCTCGTGCGGAAGGAGCTTCCGGCTCTCAAAGGCTATAGGGTGACCTCCCTGCATCAATACTGCGCCGATCCCCTCTCCCGACGCATCACACTCCAAAACAAATGGCTGCGTAAAATCTGGCAATGCAAGCACTGGGCAGTTGCTCATAACCTCCTTGAGCCTGTCAAAGGCTCGTTGCGCTGTATCCGACCAACTGAATGCCCCCTTCCTCGTCAAATTTGTCAGGGGTGCAGCAAGCTGTGAGAAACCTTTGACGAACTTCCGGTAGTAAGTACAAATGCCAATGAATCCTCGAAGTTCTGTCACGTTTCTCGGCTCCGACCATTCTCTGATGGCCCTGATCTTCTCCTCGTGGACTCTCACTCCGTCCACCCCTATGATGTGTCCCAGATACAACATCTCCGTCAACCCAAACTCACACTTGGAGAGTTTGGCATAGAACTGCTGCTCTTGTAAGATACACAATACTGTCTCAATGTGCTGGAGATGCTCCTCCCAAGTCCTGCTGTAAATGAGAATATCATCAAAGAATACCAACACAAACTTCCTCAAGTGACTACGGAAGATGTGATTCATGCAGGACTGAAATGTAGCGGGGGTGTTGGTTAGCCCAAAAGGCATCACCAAGAACTCAAAGTGCCCATAGTGACACCTGAAGGCGGTCTTGGGAATGTCCTGCTCCCTCACGCGAATCTGATGGTACCCAGATCTCAAATCAATCTTTGAGAAGAACCGTGCTCCTCTCAACTCGTCCATCGGGGTACTTGTTCTTCAGGGTCTTCTTGTTCAGGGCCTTGTAGTCAATGCACATCCTCAATGTACCGTCCTTCTTCTTCACCAACACCACAGAAGAAGCAAAAGGACTCATGCTCAGTCGAATGTGCCCAAGAGCCAACAACTCCTGGATAGCCTGCTCAATCTCATCCCGATAGGCCTTGGGGTGCCTATAGGGGGTGGTGATCACTGCCTGTATGCCCTGCTCAAGCTCGATGGTGTGCTCAAACCCCCGATCTGGTGGCTGTCCTGGTGGAATCTCCCCAAACACTATGGCATACCGATCAAGGATGGACTGTATCTCTGGATGTACCGTCTGCCCTGTAGTCCCTGCCTTTGATGCACGCAGCTCCACTGCCCACTCTATGTCTCCCTTCCGGAAGACTGCCTCCATCCGATGAGCCGAAACAGTCTGAGGCGGATATGTGTGCTGTCCCCGTATCTTCTCATGCCTCCCTGTCTTCTCATCATCCCACTCCATCTCTAGGGTCTTCCAATCCGTCGTGACCTTCCCTAGAGTGATAAGCCACTGAACACCCAGTATCATGTTGGTGTCTGGAATATCGACCACGAAAAAGTGGTCAGTCAATGTGTAGGTGCCCATCGTCACTGAAAGCTCTGGAACATAACGAGCACACGTCATGGTCTGATCTCCTGGGACCAAGACTGAAAACCCATCGAAGCTCTTTGTCTGTATACCTCTCCGCTCAACCATCTGTGCATCGATGAAGTTGTGGGTCGCCCCACTGTCAACCAAAACTGATACTCGTTGGCCACATACTGTCCCTCGTATACGTAGCGTCAGATACTTGGGAACTCCTTGCAACGCTGCAAGGGCCCCTCCGGTGGGTGCAAAAGATGCACCACCTACTACTGGCGGTGGAGGTGGCAAAGGTCCCTATACGGCATGGCTATCTCTTGCCTCCACATCATCCTCGTCATCCTCTTCTCCACTGCTCTCGGAGAAGACCTCAATAAAATGTGCCTTTCCAACAACACATCTATGTCCTGGTGCCCACAGCGCCTGACATGTGAAGCACAACCGCTTCTTCTTCAACTCCCTCCTGACATCGTCGTCAATCTGTACTCGTCCTGGATTCCCCTTTGGAGGTGGAATCCTCACATCCTTCCCCTTAGACTGGAAAGTCTGTCTCTGGGGGTAAGGTGTCCGGGTCCTGGGTAAGACATCCTGTAAGTCCCGGGTCCTGCTGATAGCGTCCTGGAATGTGGTTGGTCTAGTGGATCGGACTAGACCCTGAAGTGGCTCTACTAAACCCTCAACATACATATAGACCCTCTATGCCGTGGATAGGTCTGGCACCATCACGGAGACCCGCAAGAAATTTGCAATGTAAGTCTCTGGGCTCCCTGTCTGTTTGAGCCTCGTCAGCGCAACAAAATGCTGCTTTGGATCCCTCCGATCAAATCGCTCCATCAATCTCTTGGTAAACTCAACATATGACGTCATTGTAGAGTGCCCAAGTGTAACCATCCCATGAAACCACCAATCCTGGGCCTCACCATCCAAATGCAATGTTGCCACCTTGATGGCCTCTGTCTCCGACATCTGGTTAAGCTGGAAATAAATGTCCAGCTTCTCCACCCAAGACTTTGCCGAACTGTTTGATGAACCATCAAATGTAGGCAAGTGGAATCTACTCGCTGCACGGTGGGTGTCACCATCATGGTAATGCCGGTACCCTCTGTGATGGTCGCGGGGTCTGCTATCCTGCTGGAGCTGAACAAAATCTCTGAATGAGAGGGCCTCCCTGAACTCTTGCCCATAGGCCTAGTACTCTGCAAAATAATCGCTCATATGTCCGGGCTCTGCCTCTTGCTGGGCTACGACCCCTGTGTCTGCTCCTAAGAAAATGGGCATGGTAGAGTGTGTAGGGGCATGTGAAGCCACCTACTGCGCAGTATCACGCTGCTCTAGCAAATGGTGGGATGCACCCAATCCCTCACCAACCTGGAAAACTTGTGGGCTCTCACGTTGTCTGGCCTCTACTGTCGTGAATCTCTGCCCCATCACCTCAATCTGCCTCGACAAATCCTGCACCGATTTGAGGAGCATATCCGCAAATCTCTTCCCGTCATCATCTGCCATCGGAGCCTCCTGCTTTGCGTCCACCACAGGCTCCTTCTGTTCTGCGTCCACCACAGGCTCCTTCTGTTCTGCGTCCACCACGGGCTCCTCCTGTTCTGCGTCCGCCACTGGAACACAGTCTCCCTCTCCATAAGTGTTCTCCAACCTATGCCCAGTGTCTCTGTATCTCCGACCTCTGTAACAGATGTAGGGTTTTTCCCTCAGTGTCATAGATTGCTAGCTCCATAGGCTGAGCTAGATCTATACTCTGATACCACTGTAATATCCCTCATCAGGAATATTCCTCAAACACAAGCAAACTCCAACCAGAGATGGACTGTGAGGGCATTTACTAGATATGTCGCCTCTGAAAAGAGGATGAGATCCGGAGGCTACCTGGCCCTTTCCAGACTCTGTCTAAGAGTATAGGAGAAACACACGAGTGGTATAATAGCTGAAAAATGCTCAAAGTAATACAAATAACATTGGTGCAACATATAACCATATGCAGATACTCAAGAAATGCAGAGAGAATACTAAGCCATTTTATTATACTGAGTAATAGAATGAGTACAGGAGGTGATCAGAAAGATGGCACCTCAACTTGCACAGGGCAAGTGAAGAAATACACTCAGAATAGCAAAGGAATGGCCCCTCTCTGAACTGTGTCCTAGCTGCTGGAGAACTGCTGTGCTGCTGCTGCTGCTAGAAATCAAATGAGGATTTGGGGCTGCTCCCCTCCTCAGAAAACGCTGAAACTCTGGAATCGAACTCTACTCAAGAAACCTAGAAAAGCCCAAAAAGCTTTTCTGAAATGGCCGACCCTCGAAAATCACCCCCTTGGGGTTCTGCACAGTCCCTCAATGCTCTGCGCTGCTACTGAATGAAACCCTCTAGAAATCTGCCTGAAACCTCTGCCAAAACTCTCCAATATGCAAGGGCTGATCCCCTGCTCAATCTCTCAGCACAAATCCTACTGCAAACCCTCAACCCAGACTCCTGCCAGAAAGAACTGCGTCCCCCTCTCAGTGCTGCGCAGTCCTCCAAAACGCTGATGAAACTGCTGCTGGAATACTGATGAAACTACTGCTGGAATGCTAATGGAAATACCTTGCCTGAGCAGGCACTCGAAGTCCCCCGGGGCTAAGGGTGAGATCTCTGAACGGAGACACTCAATGCACTAAACAATGCTGCAGACTAGCTAAACAGCCAGCGTGCTCTAAGTCGAAATGACTATCACAAATGCTCATAACAAAATGATCAAAATGAGGGGGCTCCTCTCTCCTTTATAGTCTTTGCCTCTCTCAATCCCAAGGCTCACCTCCTCCTGCATGATTCCTCTCTTGCCACGTGTTTCTCCCCTCCTGCGCAGTCCCTCCATGTGTCTGTGTGGGCTCCATTTCTGCATCCCCCTTTGGCCCCCTTGGCTCCTCTTTAAGTCACAATGTTGTGCTACTAGGAAGTGACTTTGTATTCTAAAAGTGAGTTATGTCCCCCTTCCTCACTTTTTTATTTATAAATAACTATAGAAGGCAAAAATTGAACAAAATTGAATATTCCAATTAGCCATGGCTAATTAGGAATATTACATCCCCTCAAGGACTGCATTACCTTTGCGTCAGCACAGTGTGGGCCAGCGTCAGCCTTCCTCTGGACGTCTTTCTGTTCTCCCTCTGCTTCGTACTCTTTGGAAATTCCTTCTTCCGGATTCTCATTGCCCCTCAGCTGCAAGATATCCTCAATTGATTTTCCTCCTAAGAACTTCTCACCTCAGAAAATCGATTTCCTCAATCTCTCTGTGTTTTCGAAATGAACCTCAAGCCCCTTCTTATATCTTCATGTTGGACAACCAATGGCCTAGATTACATCTTAATCAAAGGCTCAGATTGTTTTGGCTTGATCCGTGGCTTTTTCTAGAAGTTTCACCCCTGATTAGATTAATACCCATTAATATTTTATTTTTCCTAAGTCTAGACTTAGGAACCACATAAAAATATTAATTATTTTAATAAAATCACTTTTAGGTGGAATTTCCCAAAATGCTTTTTGGGTTCTTTGGAATCCCTGTGCCCAAGGCTCCCTGCAAAATTTGAGGCTTAGAGCACATCCGATGCTACCCCAAATCAACACTTCCTCTTAGCAAGGAATGTGCTCTAGCAATACACTGCCTCTCTGCATACTGCTTTGACTCTGAAGCATCGTCTCTGCACCGCTGATGTCTGATGTACTGTCCACCAACCACTGCACTGCTGTTGCTATTGTACTGCTGCCTTTGACGCTGCCACTGCCAATGCTACATCTATACTGCAGCTTCGTCTGCATCCGTGCTGCTACTGGTCCTTCCTCCCAACACTGCATCTGCACTGCAACTTAGTTGCTAAGAGAAGCAATTGAAAACACCCAAAATTGGACAAGTATCCAGTGGATACACCTCAGTGCTAATATCCTGACTGTTGCTAGTCCCATTCTGCCTCTGAAGCCACTACGTTGCTGAAGCTCTGCACTGTGCCTCCTCGCATTGCTGCCTCTCTGCTCTGCGCTGCTCAGTCTCTGGCTCTCCTAGCCACTGCATTTGTCGAATCAACACTCCATGGCACCAACTGAAACTCCACCATCCTGCTACTCTTGATCATGGGCTCTCGTAGCAAGGTGACGATCCAAGAGGTGGGCTCCTCAAGGATCCTGCCCATCTGCAGTCCTCCCAACTACAACTCTATATCAGCCCACCTCCCTCCTGGAGGTATCTCGACTGTCATGGCGAACTCCTCCTCGTCAATCTTCGCGGCTGCAACCTTGGGATCATGCTTCTCATCCTTGTCCTTTTTCTTCAAAGGACACTGGGATGCATAGTGGCCCATCTCGCCACATCTGAAGCACTTCACCTTGGAGACATCCTTCTTTCGTCTCTGTTGCCCCTCCTTCTTGAAGGAAGTGTAACTAGGTTCGGTCTTCATAAATATAAGTTTGAATTTTTTATTTATTCAAGAAAAGAGAAATTATTTTTATGATATTTGTCAATGAGTTTCATGCTCATTGAATTAGGTCAAGCACATGTTTAAGTGCTTCCAAGAAGTCAAAGAGTCAATGTATTTATGTGAGACCCTTCAATGTATTTATGTGAGACCCTTTGAGGGCATGTTACACTATGTATAAAATAGTACAAAGGTCAAAGGAATACCTCTAAGCAAAGTCCAAGTCCTCTCCATGCGGCAACGTCATCCAAATGAAGCAAACCGAAGAATATAGTGAAGACATGGTCAAGTTGGCTTGAAGACATTATGTCGGCCTAGAGGAAGGACAATCCTCTATATATAGAGGTTGTCCACTCCCTCATAAAGCATACAACGCAAGCTCTGAAATCAATGAAGGTGGAAGTCAAGAAAGTGAAGGGAAAAAGGCAAGGCTAGGGGTCTCCAAGACAAGCGAAGAAAGGAGGAAGAAGACCGAAGTGTAGGGGATTATTTCTAGGGCTAGAAACAGTCACACGTGTGAAGAGAAGGAGGACATATTGCGGATATAAAAGTAGTAGCATTCCAGTGCAAGATTTGTTGGTGTTTGGCATAGATATTAGACCTACAAGGCCTCCCAAGTCAAGCAAAGAAGTCTCTCTCTCTAGCGAAGGTGAAAGGACCCTAATTCACTAAGGGTACCCTCCACACGTGGGAAAATTAGGGCAGCAGAACAGTAGTACAATGATACACCCATAGCTCAAGAAGGATCTTGTTTGGTTAACAAAAAGAAGAATTCTACTTGAGCAAAGGGTAGAAGAGGAACATCTCATCTGGAAGGACCACTCAAGGAAGGTCTATCTCTAGACTAGAAACAAAGGAGGACGAAGTGTTGGGGAGCCAAGTGTCTGAAGGAGGAAATCGATGTGCCAGGGAAACAAGTGCAGAAAAGAGGAAGAACTTGACTTGTGCTTGGAGGACATCCTAGTCAAGGGTCTAGGGTTTGGCAGTGACCAATAAGAAGCTTCAATAAGAGAAACTTACCAAAGGGTTTTCCTCTCTAATAGAGAGAGGTTTTGGCCCTGGCAGAGAGCCAACATCCGTGTTCTTGTCTTTATGTTTTTGGTAGTAGTTTGATGAAACACACACACTAATAATAAGAAGAAGATCAAGCTAAGACAAGTGTAAAAGTGGTTCACAAATTGTTATTAAGCCAAAGAAGAATCACACTACACCTAATTGCCCTAGATTCTTCAACATTGCCGTCCCTTCGATGCAAGGGCTGCATTATCCTCCTCCGCTACTTTGGGCTTCGACCCACTGCTGCCGTTGCTCTTGTCAAGTTTGACCTTGAGCAGGTCTCTCCTCAGCTCTTCTTGTCTCAGAGCTGCGCACATATCGTCCCAATTTGGCATTGTTGCCCTGCCCAGGATACTCTGAACAAAGATCTGCCAATCATCTGAGATGGATTTTAGAGCCAATCTCACTAACACTGAGTCTTGAGGTGTATGTCCCGCAGCTGACAACTCATCACGGGTCTCCTTCAGTTTTGTGAGGAATGAATCCACTCGCTCCCCTTTCTGCATCTGGGCAAACCTCAACTTCTGCTCTAAGTACATCTTCCATTGCTCAGAAGATACCTGATACAATGTGGCCAAGGCATCCCACATCTCCTTAGCGGTCCCTTTGCTAGCAACGTGGCACACCACGTGATCCTTGACTCCATCTAGGATCATCCTCTTCACCTTAGCCATCTCAGCCTTGTACTTTTTCAGCGGATTTGCATCTGTAGGTTTAGCCACCACATTATCAACGAACATCTTGAGTGCATGCTCATCTAGTAGGAAAGTCATCCTAGCCTTGCAGATGGCATGTGTTGGAAGCCCCATCCAACCTGTCTTGATCCCTCAAGCCACTAGTTGCCATCTCCTCCGAGAATTGTCGAACAACTCCCTCTTTCTCCCTACTGCGTAGCTCCTATGCTGCCTTATGCACTCCCTGATGGCGCTGGTAAGCTACTACTCCTCTGTTGCCCAACAATTGAGAAATGCTGATTTCCTCAGCAAGAAATCACTGAGGAAGTATTCCCTCACTATGCTCTGTTGCTTCTTTCTTCTGACGTCTTTTCAGCTCGACAAAGTTGGCTACTGAAAAATCTGCATCCACCAACTGCTCCTCACGCCGAGGCTTAGCATTGCTCCCTCTGCCACGGCAAAATTCGAACTGGAAGCTCTTTCTCTCCGTCAACTCACTCGGAGAGAGACTACCTCGAATTTTCGACCCTCCAGCTAGAACTGCGCAAACCCTCTGGGGTTTCGTCTTGCTGCCTCCTGCAACTTTTCTATTTCCCCTTCTACTAAGCGCTGTGGTTTCTGGTTCCGCTCCTCTGGTCTCAATTGCACTAGCTCTGATACCATGTGAAAATTCCTAAGCCGGAATTCGTACTGTGACAATCTATGTTACTTCTCCTACTTGTTTAAATCATGCAAGTTATTCACTGTGTTCTACAATAAATATCAAAGCAAATACATCTGCAACCTTCACTTAATTAACATATATACAGAAACAAAATACTGAACAAGAAAGAAAAATACAACACATAGGACACAATTATTTTTGGACAAATAGTCCCTGGAAAAACCCAATGCAGGGAAACCGGTGCAGCAGCTCTTAGGGTGTATTATTATGCAGGAGCAATTCTGAGTACAATTCTAGGATGCTCAACTAGCAATCGGATACAGAGAGTATACTGAACAAAAGACTGGTGAAATGATCTCACCTTGTCACTAGAGAATCAGTGACTGATCCTTCTGCTCTGGAGGCTCTGCATCACCCTCTACATTGCCTTTGCGCAAAACTGTGTCACCCCTCGTGGGTATTACGCTGCCTCTTCTCTGGATCCTCTGCCGGCTGAGAAATCGAACTTCTACCTCCCAACTCACACCCTGGCTTCTGACAATTGAATTTCGACTTCCCTTAGAAGGAAACAAGACTTCCCCTCAAGGACGGCGTTGCCTCTACATCAACATTGCGTGGGCCAGCGTCAACATTCCTCTGGACGTCTTTCTGTTCTCCCTCCGCCTCGTACTCTCCTGAAATTCCTTCTACCGGATTCTCACTGCCCCCTCTGCTGCAAGATCTTCTCAATCGATTTTGCTCTTGAGAGCTTCTTACTTCAAAAAATCGATTTCCTCAATTTCTCTGTGTGTTTTCCAAATGACCCTCAAGCCCCTTCCTTATATCTTCCTGTTGGACAACCAACGACCTAGATTACATCTTAATCAAAGGCTCAAATTGTTTTGGCTTGATTCGTGGCTTTTTCTAGAAGTTTCACCCCTGATTAGATTAATACCCATTAATATTTTAATTTTCCTAAGTTTAGACTTAGCAACCCTATTAAAAATATTAATTATTTTAATAAAATCATTTCTAGGTGGAATTTCCCAAAACGTTTTCTGGGTTCTTTGGAATATCTGTGCCCAAGCGTTCCTGCAAAATTTTAGGCTTAGAGCAAATTCGATGCTACCCCAAATCAACACTTACTTGTTTGGAAACTTGAAGTTTTTGTTTTTTCTTGCAGATCTACCTAAGTACATCTAGTAATCAGATCTGCAAAATACAAGTGTAAAATAAATGCAAATATAACTTTTATCTATCCTTGGACTAAATCTATCTACAAATTCTATGTCTCCAAGGTTTTAACTTGCTAATAAGATAAGATCAATTGAAATCAACAAGTAAAATAAATCCTAATCTAATGGTTAGAAACAAAAGGTTCAAATTTTTGAGGAATAAACTGGTTGTTGGATTAATACCTTTTGCCCAACTTACCTCACCTTTGCTAGGGCATGAAACTTGCACTTTCTTAAGTCGATCTTGTTGATAAATCAAGGGCGTGGGTTTGGTCGTTACGAGAAGTCACCCCAACTACTAACTTAATAACCCCAAAAATACCCCCACTACTAACTTAATAACCCCAAAAATGTTCAAACCCAACTAAGAGTGGTCTCTTTGGTGTGGTATCTCCATAGTTTTAAAAATTGGTCGGTTCAGATCGGAAATCAGCCAAACTGGTCGGTTAGATAGCCCTGGCATCAAATTGGGCTAAAAAATCCGATCCGTTGGTCGGTTTGGACCGTTTAGGTGCCCAACCGGTCGGTTCGGCACCTAATCGATCAATTTCAACACTAACGGACTGGGTTGATGCATGCGGACTTGGGCGGATTTGTGGGGCCTACAGATGGTTTCTAAAGGTGGTTTTGCCCAAACCATGGGCAAATTTCCCTCCAAATTTGCTCACTTACAATTATAAAAGCAAGCCCAAGCTCTCATTTGTCTCACACAATTGATTTCAAGTGTTTGTGAGAGTTTGAGAGCTTGGGCAGTGTTGCAACAACCTTGAGTTTTGGAGCAACAACAACAAGTTTGGAGGTTCTTTGTCATCTTGGAGGAGCTTTCAAGTGTAGTTGGCATCTTTGGGAGGAGACTTCATCAACTAGTTTTCATTTCCAACCTTCCAGGTATGATTTTTCCCTAAAAATTTCCAGATTTATTGGTCTCTGTTTTTAATTTTTTCCCCTCTTTCAAGTTTCAACTTTCAAGTTAAAATGCATTAAGGAAGAACTAGAAGGATAGTAGTTGATCATAGGTTTTGCATTTTCCTATTTTATTTGCAGATCTCTTTCATTCAAAATCTGAAATTTCACCATCCATTATGGCCCCAAAAGCCAAAGATGTTGCATGGGTTCACTGTGATGTTGTTGATGGCAAAATGTTGTGCAAATATTGCAAGCACCCAATGGGAGGAGGGGGTATTTATAGGTTGAAACAACACTTGGCTGGTATAAGAGGCCAAGTAACCCCTTGTGATGCACCAAATGAAGTCATAGGGCCTATTAGGAAAGAATACCTTGAAAAGTTTGAGAAGTATCAGGAGGCAAAGGCTAGGGAAAAGGCTATTCAAGATGAAATTGCAAGGAAGAAGGAACTTGAGGAAGCTATGGCTAGGAGAGAGAGAGAAGCAAGTGGGTATGATGATTTTGACTTTGAAGACTCCTCCAATCCCCAAGACCCCTTTCGTTATGTTCCTCCCTCCCTTGGGTCTCAACCTCAAGGCCAAGCCAAAGGTTAAAAAAGGATGAACATTAAGAGCTATTTCACACCTTCCTCCACCTCAGCCTCTGCTAGTGCCACTGCCTCCCAACCAAGTCTAAGTCAACCCACCTTGGATGCTCATTGGAAAAAGCAATGCAAAGATGTTGCTTTCGAATACATTGCTAGATGGTGGTATGATGCAGATATCCCCTTTAATGTTGCTCGCTCACCTTATTACCAAGCTATATACGATGTTGCTTTTGCTGCAGGAAAGGGGTTTAGAGGCCCTACTATGCATGACTTGAGAGGAAGACTTTTGCAAAAAGAGATTACATCAATTGGAGAATATTTGAATGAATATAAAGAGTCATGGACCAAAAAAGGTTGTTTCATCATGTTAGATGGATGGATTGATGGAAAAAACCGCACTATCATAAATTTCCTTGTGTCTTTCCCTCTAGGAACAATGTTTGTGAGATGGGTTGATGCATCTGATAATGTGAAATATGCCAACCTATCGTTTGAGCTTTTGGATGACATTGTGACATCAGTGGGGGTACATAATGTTGTGCAGGTCATCACTGATAATGCCTCAAACTATGTTCTTGCTATAAAGATGTTAGAGGCCAAATACAAGACCATATTTTGGACCCCATGTGCTGCACATTGCATAGACCTCATGCTTGAGGACATAGGAAAAGTGGAGTGGGTGAAGAACATTGTAGAGCATGCCAAGAGTATCACAAAATACATCTACAACCACTCATGGGTGTTGAGCCTAATGAGGAAAAACACTGGGGGCAAGGAGCTTGTTAGGCCCACCATCACAAGATTTGCAACTCACTTCCTCACATTGCAATCTCTCACTTCCCAACAACAAAACTTGCAGAAAATGTTTTCCAATGATGAATGGAATTCATCTTGGTGGGCTCGCAGAGCAAATGGAAAAGACACCAAAAAGAAAGTTTTTGACAACACTTTTTGGAAAAAAGCAGTAGAGGTTGTGAAAATTGGTGAGCCCCTTGTTAAGGTGTTACGGTTGGTAGATGGGGAAAAATTGGCCATGGGCTACATCTATGAGGCTATGGATCAGGCAAAGGAGCAGATACAGGCAACCTACAAAGATAGAGTAGGTAAATATGGGCCTATTTGGGAGATCATTGATAACAAATGGAACAATCAACTCCATCATCCTATACATGCAATTGGGTATTTCTTGAACCCAAAGTATCATTATAAAGCTAAGTTAGGAGAAGATCATACTGGGGAGGTCAAAGATGGGTTGTACGAGTGCTTGGAGCGCATGGTACCTGATGAGTCGCAACAATTGGAAATACATCAACAACTCATTGCTTTCTCTAGGGCCACAGGCACATTTGGCAAAAATATGGCAAAGATTGCAAGAGATGTGGATCAACCAGGTAAGCAATTCCAATTTATTTGTTTTTTTTGTGAAGTTCAATTGTTTAAAATTGAAGTTGTAATTTGTATTTTGTAAATTGTTCAAAGTTCAAACTTACCATCTAAATTGTTGAAAAATGAACTAACTAGTATTTTGTCTTTGTAGCACATTGGTGGGAGTCGTTTGGAAGCCAATGCCCTCAACTGCAAAAGTTTGCAATTAGAGTTCTCAGCCAAACTTGCAGTGCTTCTGGGTGTGAGCGCAATTGGTCTATTTTTGAACGGATTCACACGAAGAAGAGAAATCGTTTGGAACAAAAACGATTGAATGATCTTGTCTTCGTGCAGTACAACCTTCGACTAAGGCGCAACTAGTTGCTGAACAAAAGACCTGATACAGATCCCATTGTGTTGGATGATATCGATCCATCTTCAGAATGGGTGGAGTCTCATGCAGCTGAGTTTGATGCTGATTTTGATATTGATGCCATGGAGTTGGGGGGTGTTGATCCCAATGCAGATTTGGTAGTTGAACTGATAGCTGGAGGAAGCGAACCACCAAGACCAAGCATGGCACATGGTATTGGTGAGGGGAGCAGTAGTCGTGCAACTTGGCCAACTCGTGCTTCTAGTTCTGCTAGGCCTAGTATTGCTATTGAGGCTAGAGAGGAGTGTGAGGAGTCCTCAGACTCTAACCCAGATGATGTTTATGTAGCTCCTGCCGATGATCCCATCTCTAGTAGTGGTGATGAGTTTGATGAGTGATCATGTTGATCAATGATTTGTACTTTGAGTTTGAGTTTGTACTTTGTACTTGTAGTAGGCTAGTGGCCTAATAGCTTGAGTTTTAGCATTGTTTTTGGACTCTAGAGGCCATTTAGAGCCTCATTGGTTATATATTTTGTGGATGATATCATTGATATGTATTGCACTCGATGCCATTTTGATATATGCACCCTTACATCGTATATAAATGAGAAGAATTTCCATATTTTGTCTCTAATGGTTTGGAATCATGGTTTGTAATCTTAAAAATAAGTTTTTTCATTAAAAAATAAATATTTTATGTATTTTTTTCAATTCCTGGTTTATTGAATCTGGTTTGATCCGGTTCCGGTTCGAATCATGGTTAGATAGGCAACCGGTTCGATGCCTGGTTCTGGTTTTTAAAACTATGGGTATCTCTAGTCTTCAGATTGAGTGTGTGATGAGTACTAACCCTTGCACAATTTGAGGCTCCCCTTTGAAATGGTCCAATTGTTTGGAGTGATCTACTTGCAAAACAAAAGAGCCAAGTGGGTTTTTCCCCTAGTTTTCCCTCTCCACGTGACTAAGTAGCCCCTTGGTGGTTCAACCTGTTAATTGCTGTGTAGTTTTACTTATTGCCCAGTTTTGCTAAGAAATTACATACAGATTCATTGCTCTTACATCCTCCTCTTCATTACTATAAAACCTGCGACTATCAGTTCTAAGAAACTAGCATATCCAAAAAAAATTCCACAAAACAATATAACCTGAGCTATTAATGAAACTCATGCCCATGGAGGGCTTCCTGTATGGCATCTGCATTGAACTATTAGACTGCTTCTTCAGCTTCCAATTCCCCTTGAGCTTGTTGGTCCATTGCTTCTTTGATGATTCCATAAATTAATTAACCACACTAACATATTTCTCTCGATTTTCCAAATTTGTTGGGCTTTCCTAAGCTTTTCATGTCCAAGTTTATGTTTGCCAAGTTTTCCACATTTTCCCTATGTGTTCCTGATTTTCCCACTTTCCTGATGCTGCCCACTGAACTATTACCAATGCTGAGTTTTGCAACATTGAATGTACTATTTGCAATTGTCATTGGAATGTTTATGTCTTATAAGTTTTGCAATCTTTTGCAGTTGATTCTTGAAAAAAGGATCAGTTTCATATTGCCATTGTAGATAGTGTTTACTTCGACCTAATTCCATCATTTCACATTACTTTCAGTTTGATTGGTCAACAGTTAAGCTCGTTAAGTCTATCTTAAAATCTTCTTTTCATATATTTCATGCAGGTGACTTTAAATTGACATTGCTGCAAGATATATCTGTGGGTTCAAGAGCAATGGCTGCTCTTTCTCTTTCTGAATTACCAGGAAATGCTGCAGATTGGATTTTAGCTATGGGAGGCCTTGACAACAAAGTTCATATCTATGTTGGTGACAGGAATCGGAAGGTTAGGATACATTTTACAATTTTGTGCAATAACAATACATTTTGTTTTTCATATCATTTGTAGTATATTTGTCACATTGATATTCATTTTGTTGGTATATTACAGTTCCAGCATGTGTGTGAACTGAAAGGCCATCAGGATTGGATACGTGGTCTAGATTTTTCAATTCCTACAGCAGGCAAGGAAGGGAAGCAGATTTTTGTTGCAAGTTGTTCTCAAGATAGAACCATTAGGATCTGGAAAATATCATGTCGTAGTGCTTTATGTGATGACAGAGAAGAGGCAAAGGGCATGCAAAGTATTAGTTTGAAGGCCTTTATTGAAGGGCCCCAGTTTAAGTCAGGTACATCGATATGGCAAGTGTCCCTGGAGTCACTTCTTGTTGGGCATGAAGATTGGGTTTATTCGGTAAAATGGCAGCCTCCATTGAAGTTATCTATTGATGGTGATAATGATCATTGGGTGCAACCACAGAGCATTTTATCAGCATCAATGGACAAGACCATGATGATTTGGCGACCTGAAAGCAAGACTGGAATCTGGGTCAATGAGGTTACTGTGGGAGAACTAAGCCATTCGGCTTTAGGATTCTATGGAGGACTTTGGGGTCCAAAAGGAGATTCCATTCTAGCTCATGGATATGGTGGATCATTTCATCTTTGGAAAAACATTGGTATGTCATCTGAGCAGTGGCAACCACAGCTAGTTCCATCTGGCCATTCTGGTGCGGTAGTAGATCTGGGATGGGCAAAGTCTAACCAGTTTATATTGTCAGCCAGTCATGACCAGGTTTACTTCAAACTATATTTCTCTATACAGTATGATATATGGTTTTAGTATTGTAATTATGACAGATTCTGCTTATTGCAGACATCCATTGATCTTGATGCTACACCTTAATCACAATTTTTGCAGAAATTTCTTGTCTGTCTGTTTGTCCCTCTGTCAGTAGAAATTGCTTCAAAAATAGATAAAATTGATACATAATAATAGAAAAATTGCATCATTTTTTTCATAGTCTTGAGTAATTTACACTAAACATGGCACCATGATGTCAATGTCTTGTTTGATTCATGTTCAGTTGTCTTTCTGTAAGTATAGCTATTTTTTTCTAGAATACACAACCTAGAATCTCTGGTTGGTTCAGAGACAATAGGCCATCAATATTCCTACCATAGGGTGTTTGCACAGAATTTCTATAGCTGTTCTTTGCATGTGGTCAGTACTAGAATTGTCACAAAGTTTGACCATTGATTAATCTAAGACTCACTTTCATTTTGCATATTATGTAGTGCTAATGTTAGTCTTTTGTTTATTGCATTTGGTTTTACTAGACGTGTAAGGCCTAAAAATTTAATACAACTATTCTGTTATCAGAATTTAATTATATCAAATTTTATTTTCAAGCTTTAATTATCTAGGGATTTAGTCAACGTATTGTCATAATTATGAAGCCAGTGTTAATTCCTGCTACAGATTTTAAGTCACGTCTACATGAATAGAACCAGTGTAGATGCATCTTAAACCCAGATCTATCAAGTGCCAAGAGGGATCGGATTTCTTAAGGTGTATTTTTTTTATCATTTAATTCCATCTCATGTATTAATTCCTTCATATTAAATAATAACAGAATTACATCTTAAGAAATTTGATGTGTGTGTGTGTGTGTGAGAGTGAGCTGGAGCTGGGTTGTATTTTTTTTAATATAAATTTACATCATGTAACATGACAACATCTCCCCCATACAGGGCTGTACAGCACCTCACTACTTGGTGCAATTATAACAGATATTAACTGCCATTAGCAAGGGATTGAAACATAGGAAATAGCAATACCAATTAATCAAACTGAATAACCTAAGGAAAACAACATAAGCATTTTAATCAGTATTGCAAACTACTGCTATAAACCCAACAATGTATATTACTTAAAGCTAATTTCAGTAAATGCAAAATTCAAATCCAATGAAAAACGTATATCTAAGGTAAAACCTAGCAATATCCATCCATCTGTTTGAGCCTCTTAGATAACTGTATATTCATGAGATTAAGAGGAATGGGAGAATTAGCTGGATTATAACCTATTGAAATTGGACTTACAAAAGGCAGGAGAAGAGGACCAGCCATAGACAAGTATCAAGCAGTAGCAGTTAGCAACAACAACAATTGACAATAGCTCCAACAGCACCTGGTCTGCAATTGAGATTTTGGGGACAACTCTTCTTCTAACCAATCCCTTGGTTTTAAATTGAGAGCCCCCAACCTCCCTATCAATAAAACTATGCTAGCCTCTCTACATCCCTCTCACAGCTTCCTCCCAACAAAAAAACAGCCAAAAGACCCCCTTTACTAGCTCCCTTCATCCTTTAAAACATTATTCTTCCAATTGCATGGATGATTCCACTTGCAATCCATGCAAAGATTCTTGCATGTGCTAATCCCCCCTTTGCTTAATTAATTAAGATTGATTAGTTAGTGCGCCTTTTATTGATTTTTCTATTTTTAACTAACTTAATTATTTTAGTGTTGTTGATTTTTCTACAATAAATATAGTAGAAACCAATTTTCTGATCTGATAATTACTTCTAATGATCTTCAAATTAATTTATCTTGTGCCACATATATCATTAAGCAATTACACATAGAGAATCTCAATCGTAATGCAGTGAAAACAGTAGAAACAAATAAGATCACAAAGAGACAGCTATGCACAATAAAGACACCAAATTTTTCCTGGGAAACCCAAACTTGGGAGAAAACCCAACGACTCTTCTTCTAGGAGAAATTCTTCTTCAACAAGGTTTACAATAAAATATTTAGAAATCTGTGCCAAAAAATATTATATATATAATGTAAATATAAATACTAATAACAATCTTAATAATGATTAATTAGTGATTAATATAGAAGAGACATGTCTCTAAGGACATGACCATTCATGAAGGGGCACCTGTCTAAGTGTATAAGCGGGTTCCCATTTGTAACCACAATATCATATCTCTTGTACATTCAACATTCTTATATATAATTGCTACTTGTCCTATAATGGATACTTTCATATTTTAGATATACTGAATATTCCGTTGCGTATACGAACTTTGTTCGTGACAAAAAAACCAAGTCCAAACTTTAGCCTTTTCGTCCATTTTTTGCTCCCACGAGTGTCTTCTATATAAGAGAGATGATGAGTGAGCGAGACAAATGAAGTGTCACATCATGTGTATATTCTGAAAATTCCCGAATCTAACACATCAGAAACCCCTACTGCAATGCCTGGTTTACTATCTCCTACTTGTTCTTTACATTAACAAGTTATTTAATTGCATAAACATCGAAGTAAACACAAAGGCAGCCTTCACAGGTATATAGATCATGCACTAAAATAAACTGAGAAAATCACACAAGGGACACCATTATTTTTGGACAATCGTCCCCGGAGAAACCCAATTCGGGAAAATTGGTGCAGCATATAGAGGGTTTTATTATTAAGCAGATTTCTGAATACAACTAGGGTGCCAGAAATGGCTCACCCTTTAGAGAATATCTTTGGTAGTAGTACCTCTCTTCGGAGACAGATATTCCGACAAATCAGCAATCGGATGATCAACCCCACAGTGACTCTGACTGTTTCATGTGTTGGACAACGAAAGCTGCTCCAAGCACTGCTCTGGAACTGTGTCACCCTCTCCCATCTCAATATCTACTGATCAGCTCCCAGTCTGCCCCACAGAATCTCCTAGTGCTGCCTCTGAAGCCCTCGGTGTCAGCCTCTACGACTTCTGTGTCAGCCTCTATGGCTTCTGCGTTAGCCTCTATGACCTTTTGCGTCCTATGCACTGGCTCCTTCGGCCTATGTGTCAACCCTTCTTGGGCCTGCGTTGATTCTTCCGACAGTTCACTGCCTCTCTGTTATGTATTCTTCAGCTTCGGATTGAAATCCCTTGCTGAACTACCCCTCACTGCAACTGATATCTAACTCTATTTCCTCAGCAAACCCATCCCCAGAAAATCGAATTCTTGATCTCTCTTGGTGTATCTCCAACTGACCCTCAAGCCTCCTCTTATACTTTTCTTGTTGACGATTCAACGACTGAGATTAAGTCCCTAATCAACGACTAAGATTAGATCTGGCTTTATCCTGGCTTGATCTGGCTTAATTATTTCAATATCTCTTCATCCGAGTGGAATTTCTCCAAACGATTTCTGGGTCTTGGAGATTTCATGTGCCTTAGCCTCTCCACCAATTTTCATAGCTAGAGCACATCCGATGCTACCTAAAACCAAGTCCAAACTTTAGCCTTTTCATCCATTTTTTGCTTCCACGAGTGTCTTCTATATAAGAGAGATGATGAGTGAGCGAGACAAATGAAGTGTCACATAATGTGTATATATACAAGCCAAATGGGTGCATTTACCCCAAGGGACACACCCTTTCACGGTGGAGCCGATTTGTCTTGTTTGAGCCTAGATGAAACCCAAAAAATATATATATTTTTTAATTTCCATAATTTTTGTACGCTGACATAGGAGACCTCTTGGCATGTGGGAATACCTCCTGATTCTACACAAAAATAAACACTTCCTCTTAGCGAGGGAGGTATTCTCCTTGGCTGCAACATATTCTCCTTTAGCTGAAATTTCTCCTTAAGAAGAGTTTATTAGCTTGCCATGTTGATGCATGTCTATAAATAAATCCATCTTGGAGTGGGCAATGTAACTCCTCAAATATCCAGGGTTGGCCAAAGTCCTTTATGGATCATTAGGAAAATGTATCAATCTCCTTTGGTGATGACCTAGCCTAAGCGTCCAAATTTTTCTAGCATCTTGGGAGAGAATTTGCCTTTGGACCATTCACTTTTCTGGTCAAAGTCCTTTATGTTGATAAATCTAGGGCAGTTAGATTAGGGTGGTTTCTCTTACTTTGATAACTACTTATGATGCTATTTTACTTAACTTGATGTACTTGTAGTTAGCTTCTTCTTTATTTGATTATTAAAGTGTTGTTTTATCATCAAACAACTACCAAACTATGAAGATCAATGAGACAAGAGGACACAAAATATAGGCTACTAGCCAGGGCCAAAACCTCTCTTCTTGAGGGGAAAACCCACAAGAATTCTTCTCTTTTTATAGAATCTTCAAATGACGAATTCCAAGACCTAAGACCCTTGACAAAGACCCCTCCAAGACTAAGTCAACCTCTCCTTTGATCAACTTGTCCTTCAAAAAGTCAACCCAAGTTAAACGCTTCAATACTTCAAATTTCAACCCACTGTTGCTCCTTAGCTATTGATAGAATTTAGCCTACTATGGTCTTCCTGCGCTGCTCCGATGAAGACCAACATAGGGCACGAAGCGCTGCCACCTATCACTACAAGATGTCCATCTCCCACAATGAACACGGGCTAGGAGGACTGCCCATCATCTGCTGTAGAAGTCCTCCACGCACAAGTCTCGGACTCCACAACTACTCCTCTGGTTCGTCAACCCTTGAGCTCAACAACTGCTACTCTAGCAACTACCTTTTTCCATCAAGGTGTTGCACACTAGGCTCCAACTTGGACACTATCACGCTGTCCTCCAATAGACCATAAGTGCCCAATTCAAGTTCACACTTGGTCCACTCTCATGTTGCCCACCAACAGACCACGAGTGAGCAAGTCCACGATGTAGCATCTGCACCTAGTTAGGGCAGCGTCACACCTAGGAGACCCCTCTATTATGCTGCCAATAGATTTCTCATCAATTTCCCTTTGCTTCTGCAATAGATGAGCTATTGCACAAATCTAGGAACAAATCTTCAGTGTGGAAACTGCCCGCTGGTTAGGGCTTCTAATATCCATGTCAACCCTCCCTCCTTGGCTTCCACAGTTTGCTCATAAAATGATCCAATACTGATCACTGCTTGACCCAACACTTATCAATAATGAAGAAGGCACATACCTTGAAGACTGTTGTTCAACATTGCAAAACACTGATCACTGGTTAGGGCACAACTGCAGCCCATATTCTTCCACCATCTGTGGTCAATTCTGCTCCATAAAACTGTGGCTCCTCCTCGTCCACAAGGCTGAATACTTCGCTGTGTGAATGGGCTCCTACAACTCCCGGTTTATGGTTTGTTTGACCCTCAAACTAGCCATTACAAGCCTGCGGTCTCATTATCACAGGACAATCTTTATTTCAGCCTGTTTAGAGAATAAATACCACTTGAAAACAATCCCACTCTCTTTTTATAACGTCGACCTAACAACAAACCTTCACGCACTTCAAAACAATCATGAGAAGACTCCACACTGCCTTCTCTTCGTCGCTGAAGTAACCCTCCTTCTACGGCCCTAACAAAGATGTCCTTCTCATAAAATAATGCCCAAAACAATCCTGTTCATATCCTCTTTCACTTCGGCCCTCCTGCAAGGTAATCTTGGTACCAACAAAGTCATGGATAAGCCCTACGCATAGGCTTATCCTCCTTCGTTTGGTTGCTCCTTTACCTGCGGTCTAAGACAAAACAATCCTCCCTTTTCAATGAGCTCCTCTTAGCTTTGTGTTGCTCCAATGGTTGACTAAATGAATGCTCCCTCACCTTGTATTTATACCAAATCCAAGGTCTCCACGAATTTGTTGAAGAGACATGTCTCTTGGACCAAGCCTACATGACTTGATTGTCCATAATTAATTGTCAACCTCAAAAATTAATATCTCAAGTTCTAGAGCTTCGATTTGGGTATTTTCAAAGCGTTGGAATCAGCACGCCAAGCTCTATCACCTCAAATTTTCTCATTCTCAAATTCTTCATGGTTTTGGCCAAAATACCAATGGGTGCAAAATCCTATGCTTGGGTTCCAAGCCCACAAGCCTACTTGTGGCGCTTTGCCCTCCAAACCTCGAACACTAGGGCTTGGAGTACCTCACAAGCTACACAAAAATCAACGCTCCCTCTTAGCGAGGGAGGTACTTCAAAAACTAGGAAGTAACCATCATCATCCGACGACACTAGCCATCTGGCTTCCATCATTGTAGCATACCTTGGAGAATAAACCTGACAATCTTGGTAGTGCCTCTGCCTCGTCATATCTGAACCTGAATATCCCGGACCTCCATAGAGCTGCTCACTCTGAGGCTAGACTCCATTTGAGCCTACACGATCTCCACTCGCTCAGTCCTGCAAGCACTCATTCTCCTGGATAAAATACCACTTGTGAAAATCCCACCAATATCGGATATGCAACATCACGATCCGATGAAGATTCTAGCCTGCCAATATCCAGTCCCTCACATGAAACCATCTCTATCAACATGATCTTGTCCATGCCAAAGAAATCCTCGAGCTGTCCTAACATCCATGATAAGTCAACGCAAATCCATGATCAACAATCTTCCCTACAATAAACTTTTGTTCACTAGGCTCACCACCAATCCACCAGAACTCCCAACCCATCTCGCTACCAAGCTAGTCAAGACCTCATTTCCATGTCTTCAGCGAAACCCTCTGCTCCATGTTTTAAATACCCATAACTCCCTCTAAGTTGCTTCGCTGTGCCCACTCTGATTGACTGTTCCTCAAAGTAGCCCAAACACGCTCTGATACCATGTTGATTTTGTACGATCGAGGGTCTAGGATAGAATCTTAAAATCTCTGACGCTACCAAACCAAGAATCTCAACGATACTACTTTGCACAGCGGAATATAAACAACAGTAAATCACACATGCACAAAATATGGACAACTTTTTACAATTTTCAACCCAACTTCGTTATATTAAACAACATATAATACAACAGTCTAGGGCTCCCGTACCAGGGATAATGGCCCTCATACATCCACTAGTACAAGATACAAACTGGGGCTTGGTGTCAGTACATCGACGACCAATCTGCCCTCAACAAGATACTTTGACCATCTAGCTGATGTAGAGCCTCTCATAGCTGCCTTGGTAGTACCCTGTACCTGCCCTATCCTTCGGCTCCCGATTTGCAGCTCTTGCCTCTATCAATGCTCCAAGTGCATCTGGCCACTGAATCCCGACTATCCAATCTGCTCACTAGTTGATCGTTTGTCCATCAACGCATCATAGCAACAAGACTCCTGTCGAGTTGTTCATAGCTCCACTCGTGAACAACTCTCAATCTGCCCACTGCTGCTCCTCAGCTACTCAGGGACTTCAGCTCACTGTGGTCTTCCTGCACTGCTCCAATGAAGACCAACATAAGGCTCGAAGGGCTACCACCTATCACTGCAAGATGTCCATCTCCCAAAATGAACAAGGGCTAGGAGGACTGCCCATTATCAGCTGTAGAAGTCCTTCTCCACACACAAGTTTGGTGCTCCAAAATTGCTCCTCTGGTTCGTCAACTCTTGAGCTCAACAACTGCCACTCTAGCAACTAACTTTGTCCATCAAGGTGTTGCACACTGGGCTCCAACTTGGACACTATCACTTTGTCCTCCAGCAGACCATAAGTGCCCATTCCAAGTTCACACTGGGTCCACTCTCATGCTGCCCTCCAACAGACCACGAGTGAGCAAGTCCATGCTGTAGCATCTGCACCTAGTTAGGGAATACTCACACCTAGGAGAACCTTCTATTGGTTGCCAACAGACTTCTCATCAACTACCCTTTGCTTCAGCAATAGAGGAGCTATTGCACAAAGTTAGGCACCAATCTTCACTGTGGAAATTGCCCACTGGTTAGGGCTTCTAACTTCCATGTCAGCCCTCCCTCCTTGGCTTCCACAGTCTGCTCATAAAACGATCTAATACTGATCACTTCTTGACCCAACACTTAGCAATAATGAAGAAGGCACATACCTTGAAGACTATTGTTCAACATTGCAGAACACTAATCACTGGTTAGGGCGCAACTGCATCCCATATTCTTCCACCATCTATGGTCAATTCTGCTCTATAAAATTGTGGTTGCTCCTCTTCCACAAGGTTGAATACTTCGTTGTGTGAATCAGCTCCTACAACTCCTAGTTTATGGTTTGTTTGACCCTCAAACGAGCCATTTCAGGCCCGCGGCCTCATTATCATAGGACAATCTTTATTTCAGCCTGTTTAGAGAGGAAATACGACTTGAAAACAATCCCACACTCTCTTTATAACCTCGGCCTAACAACAGACCTTCACGCACTTCAAACCAGTCATGAGAAGAGTCCACGTTGCCTTCTCTTCCTCGCTGAAGTGACCCTCCTTCTGCGGCCCTCACAAAGATGTCATTCTCATAAAATAATGCCCAAAACAGTCCTGTTCATATCCTCTTTCACTTCGGCCCTCCTGCAAGGTAATCCTTGTAACAACAAAGTCATGGATAAGCCCTATGCATAGGCTTATCCTCCTTCGTTTGGCGGCTCCTTTACTTGCGTCTTAAGACAAAACAATCCTCCCTTTTCAAGGAGCTCCTTTTAGCTTTGTGTTGCTCCAATGGATGACTAAATGAATGCTCCATCACCTTGTTTAGACCAAATCCAAGGGCTCCACGAATATGTTGAAGGGACATGTCTCTTGGACCAAGCCTACATGACTTGACTGTCCATAATTAATTGTCAACTTCAAAAGTTAATATCTCAAGTTCTAGAGCTCCGATTTGGGTGCTTTTCGAAGCAATTTGATTTGGCACGCCAAGCTCTATCACCTCAAATTTTCTCATGCTCAAATTATTCATGGTTTTGGCCCAAATCCCGATGGGTGCAAAACGTCGTGTTTGGGTTCCAAGCCCACAGGCCTACTTGTGGCACTTTTCCCTCCAAACCCCGAACACTAGGGCTTGGAGTAACTCCCAAGCTAGACAAAAATCAACACTCCCTCTTAGCGAGGGAGGTATATTCCAAAACTATGAAGTAACCATCATCATTCGACGACAGTAGCCCATTTGGCATCCATCACTGCAGCATACCCTGTAGAATTAACCAGACAATCTCGGTAGTGCATTTGCCTCATCAAATCTGAACCTGAAGATCTCGAACCTCCATAGGGCTGCTCCCTTTGGGGTTAGACTCCCTCTGAGCCTACACGATCTCCACTGGCTCAGTCCTGCAAGCACTCATCCTCCTTGATCAAATACCACTCGTGCAAATCCCACCAATCTCGGATATGAATCATCACAATCCAATGAAGATTTTAGCCTGCCAATGTCCAGTCCATCACATGAAGCCATCTCGATCAACTTGATCTTGTCCATGCCAAAGAAACCCTTGAGTTGTCCCAACCATCCATGACAAGTCAACGGTAGTCCACGATCAACAATCTGCCCTATAACAAACTGTTGTTCACCAGGCTTACCACCAATCCACCAGAACTCCCAGCCAATCTCGCTGCCAAGCCAGTCAAGACCACATTTCCATGTCTTTAGTGGAACCCTCTGCTCCATGATCTAGACACCCATAACTCCCTCTGAATTGCTTCGCTGTGCCCACTCTGATTCATTGTCCCTCAAAGTAGCTCAGACACATTCTTATACCGTGTTGAATTTCCACGATCTTGGGTCTAGGATAAAACCTTAAAATCTCTGACACTACCAAACCAAGAATCTCAATGATACTACTTTGCACAACAGAATATAAACAACAGTAAATCAAACATGCACAGAATATGGACAACCTTTTACAATTTTCAACCCAACTTCGTTATATTAAACAACATATAATACAACAGTCTAGGGCTCCTGTACCAGGGATAATGGCCCTCGTACATCCATTAGTACAAGATACAAACTGGGGCTTGGTGTCAGTACAACGACGACCAATCTACCCTCAACAAGACACTCTGACCCTCTAGTTGATTTAGAGCTCCTCACAGCTGCCTTGGTCGCACCCTGTACCTGCCCTGTCCTTCGGCTCCCGATCTACAACTCCTGCCTCTATCATTGCTCCAAGTCCATCTGGCCACTAAATCTTGGTTATCCAATCTGCTCACTGGTTGATTGTTCATCCATCAACGCATCAACACATCAAGACTTCGACTCTTGTCGAGTTGTTCACAGTTCCACTTTTAAACAACTCTCAATCTGCCCACTACTGCGCCTCAGCTACTCAGGGACTTCAGCTCACTATGGTCTTCCTGCGCTGCTCCAATGAAGACCAACATAGGGTACGAAGGGGGGCCACCTATCACTACAAGATGTCCATCTCCTACAATGAACACGTGCTAGGAGGACTGCCCATCATTTGTTGTAGAAGTCCTTCTCCACACACAAGTCTCGTGCTCCACAACTGCTCCTCTGGTTCGTCAACCCTTGAGCTCAACAAATGCCACTCTAGCAACTACCTTTGTCCATCAAGGTGTTGCACACTGGGCTCCAACTTGGACACTATCACGTTGTCCTCCAGCAGACCATAAGTGCCCAATCCATGTTCACACTTGGTCCACTCTCACGCTGCCCTCCAACAGAATACGAGTGACAAAGTCCACGCTGTAGCATTTGCACCTAGTTAGGGCATCCTCACACCTAGGAGACCCTTCTATTGGATGCCAACAAACTTCTCATCAACTGCTCTTTGCTTCTGCAATAGAGGAGCTATTGCACAAATCTAGGCACCAATCTTCATTGTGGAAACTTCCCATTGGTTAGGGCTTCTAACCTCCATGTCATCCCTCCTTGGCTTCCACAGTCTGCTCATAAAACGATCCAATACTGATCACTACTTGACCCAACACTTAGCAATATTGAAGAAGGCACATACCTTGAAGACTGCTATTCAACATTGTAGAACACTGATCACTGGTTAGGGCATAACCGCAACCCATATTCTTCCACCATCTATGGTCAATTCTACTCCATAAAAGTGCGGGTCCTTCTCCTCCATGAGGCTGCATACTTCGTTGTGTGAATGGGCTCCTACAATTCCCGGTTTATGGTTTGTTTGACCCTCAAACTAGCCATTACAGGCCTGCGGCCTCATTATCACAGGACAATCTTTATTTCAGCGTGTTTAGAGAAGAAATACCACTTGAAAACAGTCCCACACTCTCTTTATAACCTCGGCCTAACAACAGAACTTCACGCACTTCAAAACAGTCATGAGAAGACTCCACGTTGCCTTTTCTTCCTCGCTGAAGTGACCATCCTTCTGCGGCCCTAACAAAGATGTCCTTCTCATAAAATAATGCCCAGAACAGTCCTGTTCATATCCTCTTTCACTTTGGCCCTCCTGCAAGGTAATCTTGGTACCAACACAGTCATATAGAAGCTCTACGCATAGGCTTATCCTCCTTCGTTTGGCTGCTCCTTTACCTGCAGCCTAAGATAGAACAATCCTCCCTTTTCGTCGTGCTCCTCTTAGCTTTTTGTTTCTCCAATGGATGACTAAATGAATGCTCCCTCACCTTGTATTTATACCAAATCCAAGGGCTCCACGAATTTGTTGAAGAGACATGTATCTTGGACCAAGCCTACATGACTTGACTGTCCATAATTAATTGTCAACTTCAAAAATTAATATCTCAAGTTCTTGAGCTCCGATTTAGGTGATTTTCAAAGCGTTGGAATCGGCACAACAAGCTCTATCACCTCAAATTTTCTCATGCTCAAATTCTTCATGGTTTTAGCCTAAATCCCGATGGGTGCATAACCCCATGCTTGGGTTCCAAGCCCACAGGCCTACTTGTGGCACTTTGCCCTCCAATCCCCGAACATTAGGGCTTGGAGCACCTCCCAAGCTACACAAAAATCAATAGACAAAATGTGCACAACAATACTCACTAACTTCATTTTCTATGGGGATCATATCTATTCTCTTCTTTCATGTAGGGTAATTTGATGACCCAACAAGTTTGTTGTTCTCCTTGCAGAAAGAAATCATTGTAGATACTTACTTGTCAAGTGAAGATGCTCCTTTGATGATGATATCTTCAACTAGATGCCTTCTTGATGATGTTTTCTCTTCAAAAAGACAATGCTTCTATTTCTAACGGGGAGAGATAATTTTCTTTCAGGGATGTTTGAGATGTGATCCTTTCTTCAATGAGAAGGAGATCATTTTGATTCCTTTGATGATGATGAAGTGCTTCTTTTTGCTTCCTTTGGATGTAGAATGTAGAATGTGGAGACTGTTGAAAAGTGTAACTCGGTTCGATCTTCATAATGACATGTAATTGTGATTTTTGTAAATGATGTAAAGAAAAATAAAATTATTATTGTAATGCTTGCTTCATGGGTTTCATGAGCAAGAGATTTTATTTTTAGATGGCTCCCATTGTGAGCCTTTAGGATTTATCAAAAGGAGTCAATGTCATACCCTTCTTGGGCATGTTACAAATGTATACGAGTCTATAGAATTGTCAAGAAGCCCTCCAAGACAAGCACTAGTTACTCCTCTTCAAGTCGGCCTCAAGATAAAGTGAAGAACTCATGTCGGCTCACCTAATTTGGAGACACAACCCTTCATAAGATCATGTCGGCTAATATTCATGGGCAGACTACTATAAATAGGTAGCTTGGCCTATTCCATAGAAGCAAGTTCGGATCTCTTTGAAATTCGGATGACAATTATAGAGGCAAGTTCGGTGAAGGAGCTTGGATAAGGGTAGAAGATTGCAGAGAGAAGTTACATGCTATCTCACAGTCAACGGAATAACTTTGTCTCGATACAACAAGGAGAAATTTGGTGAAATTACAGTGATTAAGGTTCGGTATTATCACAGAGAAGGTCTCTTAGTCTCGGTGTCATGACAGTTCATAAATACAGTCTTGGTGCCACCACAATTCGTTGTTATCACAGTTTGGTGACCATCTTAGTGTGCTCGGATAGGAGATGATCTCAGTATATCCATAGTTCGTTTTGATGCTATCACTATAACTTTGTTTCGGTGCCTCCATAGTGAGAAAGGCTCGGTACCACCACAGTATGAAGGAATCGATAAGGACTCAATGCCATCACAGAAATAAGACCTTTGTGTCATGTCAGTGACAAGGTCTCGGTGGTAACTATGTCTCGGTGCTAAGAAGGTCGAAGCAGAAAAGGAGTCAAGAAGAAGAAAAGAGCAGAAGACAGTCAAGAGAACTAGTGTCTTGGTCTTGGAGTGGCTAATAGGTCAAGGGTCTTGGTCTTGGTATTTGTCAATTGGAATCTCTATAAGAAGAATTTGTGTGGGTTTTCCTCTCAAAGAGTGAGAGGTTTTGGCCTTGGCTGATAGCCTACATTCTGTGTCTCTTGTCTATTTATGTTCATGCATTGGTAGTTGTTTGATGAAGAAGAACACTAATAACCTAAGTAAAGAAGATCGTAATCTAAAGAAGTAAAAAGCACTCACAAGCAGTTACTTATTGAAGAGAAATCACCTAAATACTTGATGCCCTAGATTTCTCAACATGGGATGAGAGCTAAGGTAACAAAGTCAAGAAAATGGCATCTAATCAAAGAGACACTTGAGGATCGAGTTTCAAGAAAGGCATCAAAGCGAGTTGAAGGATATCAAAGCAGAAGTTCAAGATCTACATTGAAAAATCAAACCCTAGATCAAAGAAGAAAGTCTACTTCAAAAGAAGCCTTGGGATCATCAATCAAATAATCAAGGCCAAAAAATTATTTTTACACAAGGCGAATAGATCTACAAATCAAAGGCATATCATCTTGGAGAAAGTCAAAACCCTAGAAGTATTTCTGAGATGCAAACTCTATCATCACCAAAGGAAAACCCCAAAAGAGTTTGTAGACTATACAATCAAGAGAAGCAAGATCAAGGGTCTGATCATTATCTTCAAGTCGGCCTCAAGATAAAGTGAAGAACTCATGTCGGCTCACCTAATTTGGAGAAAAATACCTTCATAAGGTCATGTCGGTTAATATTCATGGGCAGACTACTATAAATAGGCAGATCGGCCTATTCCACAGAAGCAAGTTTGGATCTCTTTGAAATTCAGATGACAATTACAGAGGCAAGTTCGGTGAAGGAGCTCGGATAAGGGTACAAGATTGCAGAGATAAGTTCAGTGCTATCTCATAGTCAAGGGAAAAACTCTGTCTCGGTACAACAAGGAGAAATTTGGTGAAATTACAGTGATCAAGGTTCGGTATTATCACAAAGAAGGTCTCTCTGTCTTGGTGTCATGACAGTTCAGAAATACAGTCTCGGTGCCACCATAGTTCGTTGCTATCACAGTTTGGTGACCATCTCAGTGTGCTCGGATAGGAGATGATCTCAGTATATCCACAGTTCATTTTGATGCTATCACTATAACTTTGTTTTGGTGCCTCCACAGTGAGAAAGGGTTAGTACCACCATAGTATGAAGGAATCGATAAGGACTCAATGCTATCGCAGAAATAAGATCTCTGTGTCATGTCAGTGACAAGGTCTCGGTGGTAACTATGTCTCGGTGCTAAGAAGGTCAAAGCAGAAAAGGAGTCAAGAAGAAGAAAAGAGTAGAAGACAATCAAGAGAACTAGTGTCTTGGTGTTGGAGTGGCTAATAGGTCAAGGGTCTTGGTCTTGGTATTCGTCAATTGGAATCTCTATAAGAAGAATTTGTGCGGGTTTTTCTCTCAAAGAGTGAGAGGTTTTGGCCCTAGCTGATAGCCTACATTCTATGTCTCTTGTTCATTTATGTTCATACATTGGTAGCTATTTGATGATGAAGAACACTAATAACCTAAGTAAAGAAGATCCTAATCTAAAGAAGTAAAAAGCACTCACACACAGTTACTAATTGAAGAGAAATCACCTAAATACTTGATGCCCTAGATTTCTCAACAGAGACTTCTCAAGATGCTTCAAGACTCTAGAATCCTTTTTTCTTTGAGTGGAGGTAGGGTCCTTGAGGTCTTCTTCTTCCAAGAGTTCTTTCCTTTAAGATGATGTGTAGACTAGTCCTTCTTGATGCTCTTAGCTCTCCTTGATGATTTGACTTGATGCTCCTCTTATGCTTGGCCCTTATGTATCCTTCTTCAATTGGATGATTTGCAAGCTGCCTCTTCTTCTTCTTGTCACCTTAGTTATGATACCATGTTGATAAATCTAGGGTAGCTAGATTAGGGTGATTTCTCTTACTTTGATAACTGCTAGTGATGTTCTTTTACTTAACTTGGTTTACTTGTGGTTAGCTTCTTCTTTACTGGATTATTATAGTGTTCTTTTATCATCAAACAACTACCAAACTATGAAGATCAATGAGACAAGAGGACACAAAATATAGGCTTCTAGCTAGGGCCAAAACCTCTCCTCTCGAGAGGAAAACCGACAAGAATTCTTCTCTTCTTATAGAATCTTTGAATGACGAATTCCAAGACCTAAGACCCTTGACAAAGACCCCTCCAAGACCAAGTTAACCTCTCCTTTGATTAGCTTGTCCTTCACAAAGTCAACCCAAGTCAAACCGCTTCAATACTTCAGATTTCGGCCTCTCTTCTTCAGATTTTCTGACACTGCTTCAATTTTGCAATTTTTGGCCTCCATTGCAAAAACCATAGCTTCACACGTGTGAGAATAGATGGTGAGAAATGACTCTTTCTTCCTTTGCTTGGGGATGTCTTCTTCCTTAGTAACTTGGCTATGAAATTGACCCTTTTGTACCCCAAAATTTAGCTGTCTATAGTGACGACAATTTCGGTCTTGCTGTTGCAAAAGATGCCCTGGTTTACTTGCACGTGTGAGGTGAAGGTGGCCCCAAAACAATCCTTAAATGTTTTGCTCTTCCTTCCTTTGATTCTCCTCTTCTTCGCTTGTCTTTTATATCTTCTTCTTGTCTTAATCGAGCTTGTTAGATGATCTACAAATGATGTCGAGTACCTCTTATATATATGCTTTCCTTGGAGCCAAATTGTCATCATGTGGCCGACTTGTCCTCTCTTGTAGGCCAACTTGTTGATGGCTAGGTCAACTTGATCTTGGAGGGTCTTTATGACACAAATAAATTTCTTTGACTTGATACATGATGCCCAATAGGGTCTTTACATATTACAATGACTCTTTGACTCCTAGAGTTTAAGAAAAAGTCCTAGAAGCACTCAATGGGTGCTTAACCTATAAATAAAATGACCTTGAGCATAAATCCCATGCTACAAAATAATAACAATAAATTTTGTTTTTCCCTTTTTACATCAAATACATAAAATCATGATTTACATAAGACATTATGAAGACCGATCCTAGTTACATAAGTCTATAGGATTGTCAAATAGCCCTCCAAGATAAGCACTAGTTACTCCTCTTCAAGTCGGCCTCAAGACAGAGAGAAGAACTCATGTCGGCTCACCTAATGGAGACACACCTATTCAGATTCATAGGTCGGCTTATTTATATGGGACAAACCACTATATATATGTGGGCAGGGTCTTCACATTTCCACAGTCAAGGAGTTTGGATTACTTTTGAAATTCGGGTGTCAAATTGTAGAAGGAACTCAGATAGGAGATGAAGGAACAATGAGGATTTGTTTAGGGCTAATCACATAAACAAATGTTTAGATTTCTGAAAGAAGGACTCAGTGCTACAGTAGAGGAACATAGTTCAGACAAGGATATGTCAACTACAGTTCAGTGCTATGAATAAGTCATAGTTCGGTGCTGTAATGGAGACCACAGTTTGGTGGTATGAAGAAGCTACAGTTCAATAATATATCACAGTGATTCGGTGTTATCTCAGTCTCACAGATTTGTACTATCTTAGCTTCGGTGCTGCTACATTTAGGTGACATTACAATGATATGTTTCAGTGACATCTCAAGTGTGTCTGCAGTTCCTTTTTATGCTCAGATAGGAGATGATAATTGTAATGATGTCTTGGAGCTAAGAAGGTCAAAGCGGAAGAGGAGTCAAGAAGAAGAAAATGAGCAGAAGGCAGTTAAGAGAACTAGTGTCTTGGTCTTGGAGTGACTAATAGGTCAAGGGTCTTGGTCTTGGTATTCGTCAATTGGAATCTCTATAAGAAGAATATGTGTTGGCTTTTCTCTCAAGGAATGAGAGGTTTTGGCCATGGCTCATAGCCTACATTCTGTGTCTCTTGTCTATTTATGTTCATGCATTGGTAGCTATTTGATGAAGAAGAACACTAATAACTTAAGTAAAGGGAAGATCCTATTCTAAAGTTGTAGAAGCACTCACAAGTAATTACTAATTGAAAATAAATCACCTAGCTATTGATGCCCCCTAGATTTCTCAACATGGTATCAGAGTTAAGGTGATTAACTCAAGGAAGGGTATCTCATCAAGGGACACTCAAGAATCAAATCTCGAGAAAGACACCAAAGCAAGTTGAAGGATATCAAAATGAAGTCGGGATCTACATCGAACCCTAGATCGAAGAAGAAGAATTCTACACCAACAAAAGTTTTGGATCCTCTGGTCATCATTAAAAGACCACAAAGACCTCATCATGTTGAAGAGATCTACAATGCAAGGTAGACCAAAGTATAGACATCCAAGAGAAGCATTTATAGGACTAAGATCACATCATCTTGGAGAAAGTCGAAACCCTAGAAGCATTTCCGATCTGCACTTGTTCACCTCCGATGAAGTCGAAGTATCTTGAACTAGTTATCGAAAGAAGGCTAAAAGCATTGTCATCATCTTAAAAAGGCTATAAGGCATGTTCGCTCTCATTGAAGCAAGGACCCCTCCCTTATCCTTAAAGAAAATCATCAGAGGAAGCATCAAGACATCCTCATCAATCACCATCAACAAAGAGAGCTAGATCAAAAGGCGTTGTCATCATAAAAAGGGCAATATCCTTTTATTGAAGAAGGGATTTCATTTGGAAGAAGATCATCCAAAAGGGCACTAATAAATCTTCGTCAACCACCATCAAAGGGGTCAAGTTGAAGATTTCATCTTCACTTGTCAAGTAAGTATCTTTTATTCTATAATCTAATCTATTAAAATGACTTCGTTTTGCATGGAGATATATAAGTTGGTTGGGTCATCGAACTCCCTTGCATGGAAAAGGAGGATAGACATAGTCCTCAAAGAAAGTGAAGTCATTGATCCTATCAATGGAAAAGTCTCCAAACCATTTGAAGGTCAATCATTATCTGAATACATGGAAAAGGATCCAAGGGCTCAAGAGATTCTTATGGAGTCTGTCAAAGATTCTCTCATATAGTAGGATTGGAGAAGAGCTATAGGTTAAGTTGGTAAAACTATTTTTTGAAGATACGAAAAAGGTGGTCACATCACTTAGATCTAATCTACACAAATTAAAGGTATCAAAGGATAAAGGGTTATATTCATAAGATCTTAGCCGCAAGATCTGGGAGGGATGATTTCGGATTAGGAAATGATCTCTTTTTTGTTCTAAATGCATTAACTGATGAACAAGGTAACAACTGCCTATGAGGATAGGAAAGCTATTCCATTCAGCAGCTTGTGGTTTCTATGCAACATAGAAGAAGACAGGTTGAGGGCAAAAGGTGTTCAAACATTTGTCGGAAGGAAGGGGAAGTTTGGAAAATTTGGTCCTCAGAAAGGAAAGAAGAAATCTTAGGAAGAGGAAAAGCATTAGAAGTAAGAGCTCGTGACATCATCATAGGAAACATGAAGGATGTCTGGAACAAAATCTATGGCAGTCAACTATGAAGGATATAGCTCTTGGGAACCTCATTGAAAGCTCAAGTAACACTTATGGGAAAAAGGAAGAAGTCATCCAGGACAAGGCTCATCATACATCAGTCAAAAGGTAACATTTGCTGGATAGGGATATGCAAGATCCTTAAGATTCTCTGATGGAATCTTCATCGGAAGGTTCACCGATCTAGAGAGGAAGCAAGTGTTTCATTAGGAACTCCAACTTGTGGAATTCATGGGATGATGTTATGATGACATAAGAGATGAAGCAAATCAAGGGGTTGAAGCTCTTTTCAATCAAGGAAGCTGCTGAAAGAAGCCTAGATGACCTAAAGGTAAATGAGGTATGTATGCTTGTATTCAATATTATAAAGTCATGTTGTATGGTTGCAGGTAACATGGATCACTGCTCTATCTTGAGAAGCATGATCAAAGGAAAGGAATCTCTCCCTATGAAAGGATGCCGGAAGGCATGGGTCACACTAGATGAAATCAACATAATATGTCCTCATATGAAGTATGAGGTGGTTGACTACAATTGAGGAACTCTGATTGGAAGCTCCTGGGAATGAAATGTGTGAAGAAAGGAAGGAAGAGATTGTGAGATATGCAACCATGGTAAAGGCAATCAACATCCGGAAGACCAAGAAGATTTGACTAGGATATCTCCATGAAAGATATGAAGACTCTGATGGAGTCTGAAAAAGAAAGAGACCCTTGACAATATATATCTTTGGGAGATGTGTCGATATGTATGTAGGATGCTCATGCAAACTTGTAGATGTCATGATGAAAGACCATCACAAAGGTAATGTTGATTTTAATGTTCATTCCTTTATTTTTGAACAAATATCTGGATGGGTTTATGCAGGGCTGCCAAGGGAAGATCTATGGATGTCTTCCACCATTGATGCACATGTAGTAGGATGAAAGATCCTTAAGTAAACATGGCATGAAGGAAGGCTAGATATGGACTAATGGATCACTTTTCGATGATGACATGGCTGACTCATGGATGAAAGTGATGGATGGTTTGTGCTCTATGTAGAAGTGCCAAACATGAAGACTCCTAGATAACGAAAATAAATTCATGACATTGTGAGGAGTTCTTCAAGCAACTGGTTGTCCCATCATCTCCACCTGAGGAGCTTCAGCAGGTCCCTAATTAAGAGGGAGCCCAGAAACAAGTTTCTTACTTGGAAATTCCTAAGCCAAGAGGGAGCTTAGGTACATTCCTTTTGTAGGAATGAGTACATTCCTTTATTGGAATAGATATGTCCTCCCTAATTAAGAGGGAGAGATAGACACATCATTCTTGTCTTCACTTGGGAAGACAAAATGGAGGATTGGGTAATCACCTGACATCCGATGCTCTTTGAGGATGAGATAGGGCATCCAAGATAAGACTAGTCGTAGAGGACCAATATTCTTTGAGGACTAGGAATCCAAGATAAGAATAGTCCTAATGGAACACACCTTGAGAACCCGAGTGGGGTATGTTCCAGGAGAGACAATGATGAGAGTGTCTATAAATCATTGGTCTCGCCAGCATTGAGCTCAGATCTTGTGGAGAGATAGAGTTGTTAGTCAAGGCCTTGCTATGTGACAATGCTGGTTGATATGATGCTATACAGATGGGTTACCAATTTGATTCTTCTTATGAGAAATTCTTCAGATTGAGAATGACCAAGTACCATTATGAATACCTCCCTAGTTAAGAGGGAGTGTTGAAAAGTGTAACTAGGTTCGGTCTTCATAATGACATGTGTAATTGTGATTTTTATGTAATTGATGTAAAGAAGAAAAATAAAATGATTGTATACATGACTTATGGGTTTTATGAGGAAGAATTTTATTTTTAGATGGCTCCCATTGTGAGCCTTTAGGATTTGTCATCTAGTCATAAAAGTCAAAGAGTCAATGTCATGCATGAATAACCCTTCATTTTCTTTTGTTTTGTTATAGTTTAGATTTTATTAAAAAATCATAAAAGTACAAAAAAAAATAAAAAATAAAAAAAATAAAAAAGAAAAAATCAAAAAACCTTTTTATTTAGACTTTATAGTCTTGTTTTATTTTGAAAGACGTAAAAAATATTTTGGAAATATTTTGCCAGATTCAGTCTTGGCTTGGGGATTTTATCACATTTTATCTTTTCTACTAAGGCTAAATTTTTTGATGTGGAATGAATGTTTATCATTTTATGCGAGTTTGCACATGAATGATCATTTTGAAGATTAGCTGCATGAATATGATATCTGGTTAATGTTCATAATTGCATGGTTGTTTAAAGCATTCATCTTTCGAAATTTTTAATCGCTGGATATCGTTATTGATCTTTAATCATTATAAGAACATTGTGGTTTTACTGGATATCTTGCATCGTTCAAGTTGTTTGATGGTAAATGATTGCTGTACATGGTTTACATCTCTGCAACATCTAGTAAATAATTGTTTAAACATCAAACCCACAAGGCACTAGTCTTTTAACTTAACAAAGTCAATTTAGTCCTTGTTTCTTCGTGTCTCCCAACCCAACTGGTCGACAGTTGGTCTTCATCACCTCATCGGGTCTACCCCCCTTAGCCGCGGGAGACAGGCTTAAACGGAGAGATCAGGGATCAGAGTGACAGCCCCTGGTCTGAGCGTTGTCGTGACAATCTGTGCGACAACATTTTTTGGCGCCGTTGCCGGGGATAGAGTTTTTTTGTCCTTGGTTCTTTCATCTCAAGCTTTTTCGTGTTTTACTTCTTGTTCAGGTGGCGACTCCACTTCATATATTATCTTCGAGAGTGTACACTAGAAGACATCCAAGCAGTCTGTGCAATCCTACTCCTGATCCTGAAAAGGTCCTCAGGGTACGATTACACAAACTCGCTTCTCGTACACTTCTTGTAAACCTTGGACAAGAAGCCCTCTTTGATATTCATTTGCTTTTTAAAGGTCAAGTTAGGCACAACATCATGGATATGTATGCCCCTTGTGATTTTTCTAACATTCCAGGATATCCGAACGATATTCCATCTATTGGGATCGATAAATTGCCTAACTTTCAAGGAAATAATGCAATTAGTGCTAACTCTTATTTGCGAGATTTTAGCATATGGATGGCTAAGTATGCAAGATCTGCTGATTTCGATCATGAGGATGTCAGAATGACTCTTTTCATCTTAACTCTAGGAGGTGATGCCTATGATTGGTTTGCAGAAAAGCCTCAGAATTCGTTTAACTCCTTACAATCGATCATTAATGCATTTAAAGAAAAATATGGAGATAAGAGAGAAGGAAGACACCTCGTAAAAGCTATTAGCCTAATAAAAAAGAGAGAGGATGAAACTGTTGAAGAATTTAATAAAAGGTTTAATGGTATTGTTAGAGAATTACCTCAAGACTATAAACCTACAGATAAGACTCTCCAAGATTTTTACATTGATGCCTTTAGTCCTGAGCCATATTATGAATTAAGGCGTGCTAAACTTAATGATTATAGAGATTGCCAAGCCTTAGCTATAGAGCTTGAAAAGGACAAGGCCGCATCTGGGAAGTCTGAGATCCCAGGTTTTGATAGGGCTACTACGAAACTAAAGGAACCTAAAGGAAAAGCAGTTCAAGAGCCTAAAAGTGAGCTTGTTCTCAAATTGCTTCAAAAAATTGAAACTATGGAAATTAATCATAATAAGGAGATAACCACTTTGCAGAATAGGTTGATCCAAATGGAAAGATCGCAAACGCATAATTTTCAACCTCGAAATAATAATAATAGAAATAACAATTGGCAAAGGAAGGGTCAATCTAGTGAGCAGAGACCTCCTAATCCGCTAAATAATTTGGTTGATAATGCTCCTCCTTACTGTCGGGTTTGTGATGCTCTTCATGAAGAGGCCACTTGTCCCATCGTTAGAAGAATTTTAGATAATGGAATGTTTGGAACAGGTGATCAAATAAATGTAGTAGGCAGCAAGTTTCCTTTGTCTATGGATGATTGGATAGAGGTCAAGGAAAATAGTCGTGATGTTGTGAATCCTTCATCAGCTTTTAGTATAAATAACCTTGAAAATGAAGATGATATTTTGGCTAAGTTATATGGTGAAAAACCCTCTCCCGAGCAAATCTTGGAAATTGCTAGAGATAAGGGTTTGACCTATCAGAGAAGGGATAAAGATCAAAGCGGGAATCAAATTCCCCTTCGAACTTTTAACCCTGGTGTAAACTCTGGAATAGATGTCGATTTGGGAAGTTGGTATAACAATGCAAAAATCTGGGTTCCTGTCTCCGAGATTGCTAAAATCCCTTCCCAAAGAGACAAGTTACTAAAAGCGATTCAAGGTCCTCAAGTCAATACTTCTCAACAGAAGACTCGGGAAGTTGACTATCATGATGCTCCCATATATTTGCAAAGCTTAGATGCTGATAACAAAGATCACCAACCTTTCTTTATCACCTTATTAGTTAATGGGTATAAATTGAATAATTGCATGTTGGATTCTGGTGCATCCGCTTGTGTAATGACTAAAAGGGTCATGGAACAGCTTAACTTAAGAGTTTCTAGACCCTATTATAACATATGCGCCATGGATTCTAAGAAAATCGAAGTGCATGGTTTAATCAAAGATTTGCAAGTTCACCTTTCAGTTTACCCAGACATCATGGTTGTCATGGATATTGTTGTTGTGGATGTGCCTGATGCCTGGGGTATGCTGTTATCTAGAAAGTGGGCCTCTGATCTAGGAGGAAGTATTCAAATGAATTGGTCATATGCCATGATTCCTTCTCCTAGGGGTGATGGTTTTGTAAGACTAAATAGAGAGCCCGAAAGAAAATTTCATGTTGAAGATCCTAAGAGACCTCACAACGAAATAATAAAAAAGCAATCTGACATTGGGAACTATGCCATCATGTCTAATTTTATAATTCCTCCCGATGATGAGATTAGGGATCTCAAGGATAAGGTTTGGTATATGTACTTCGATGGTGCATCGTCTAGGCATGGTGAAGGTGCTGGAATAGTGCTTAAATCTCCCCTTGGTCACGTTTTCAAGTTTGCCTATCGATTAGAATTTGAAGCAACCAACAATGTTGCTGAATATGAGGCTATATTGTTGGGGCTTGAGTTGGCCAAGTCCTTGAAGGTTAAATTGCTTAGCATTAAAGGGGATTCTGATTTGGTTATCATGCAGCTTAAAAATAAATTCACATGCAGAAATCAAAGATTAAGAAATTATCGAAATGCTGTGTGGGATACTATGGAGCATTTTGATGCCCTTGACCTCGAAGCAATTCCAAGAGAGCAAAATAGTTTGGCAGATGAACTTGCCGTAGCTGCTACTACTTTCCAGTTATCTGATGAGCTAATTAAAGATAAGATCAAAATGGAAGTAATATTCAGACCATCTGTTCCAGATAACTCAGAGCATTGGCAGGTCTTCAATGATGAAAAGCAAGTCATTCGTTTTCTTAATAGTTTGGATGAGTTTGAGGATTTCCGGATAGTTTTTGACGAGGATGGATCTTTAAATCATGAGCATATCATAAATCCTACTCCTAGGAATGTGGTTGCCTTAGAGCAACATTTTGATCGGCATGATGCCACGAAGCTGAGAGAAGAAAATAAGATGGACCCAGGCGAATATCTCGAGATAAACATTGGTACTTCTGAAAACCCAAAGATCGTTAAAATTGGTAGAGGTACTAGTGTGGAGGAAAGAAAAAGGTTAATTGATTTACTTCGCGAATATCGAGATATTTTAGCCTTTTCTTATGACGAATTAAAGGGCTATAGGGAAGATGTCATGGAACATACTATCCCCTTAAAGGATGAAAATGCTAAACCCTTTCGTTAGAAACTTAGGCAAATTAATCCTAAATTAGCCCCCTTGGTTCAGAAAGAACTTGCGAAAATGCTTGCAGCAGGGATTATCGCTCAAACAAGGCATTCGACATGGTGTTCGAATCTGGTGATTGTTAGGAAAAAGAATGGTACGATAAGGCTGTGTGTCGATTTTCAAAACCTCAATCTAGCATGCAATAAGGATAATTACCCTTTGCCAAACATGGAGACTTTATTGCAAAGAGTAACCGGTTCTGGAATGATGTCGCTGCTAGATGGTTTTTCTGGGTACAATCAGGTATGGGTTAAGAAGGAAGATCGTCATAAAACCACGTTCACCACACCATGGGGTACCTTTGAATACATTAGAATGCCTTTTGGATTAACAAACGCTGGGGCTACATTCCAAAGGGCTATGGATTATGCCTTCAAAGGGTTAATCGGGAAATTTATTGAAATTTACCAAGATGATATTACTGTTTTCTCTAAAGATGGTACCAATCATGTAAATCATCTTAGGCAGGTTTTCGATAGATGTAGAGAATACGGGATTTCTTTGAATCCAGCGAAGTCTGTTTTTGGAGTAACGGAAGGGAAATTACTCGGCCATATCATTTCTAAGGAAGGAATCAAAATTGATACTGAAAGGATTGAAGCAATCGAAAAGATTCCTCTCCCTCATAATCTTAAATCCCTTCAGTCTTTCCTCGGAAAGATAAATTTTATTAGAAGGTTTATTCCAAATTACGCAGAAATAGCTAAGCCTATTCAAAATCTTCTAAAGAAAGATGCAAAATTTGTTTGGCAAGAAGATGGCAAAAAGGCTTTCCAAGAAATCAAATGTGCTATCGCAAGAGCTCTTGTCTTAGTTAGTCCCGATTATTCCAAGGATTTCATGATTTTTTCTTTCGCTTCCGAAGATACTGTTGCTGGTGTCCTGCTTCAAAAGAATAAAGATGGTCACGAGCAGCCTATTGCTTTCATGAGTAGAACACTTCAAAATTCCGAATTGAAGTACAATACCATGGAAAAGCAGGCTTATGCCCTGGTCAAGTCTCTTAAGCACTTTAAAACTTATGTGGGTTATTCTAAAATCATTGCTTTCGTCCCACATTCTGCTGTCAAGGATATATTAACTCAAACTGATTGCTTAGGGACGCGTGCTAGGTGGGTTACTAAAATACAGGAATATGATTTAGAGATCAGACCCACCAAGCTGGTCAAAGGCCAAGGTTTAGCTCAGATGTTAACTGAAGGTAACGAAAAGACTCTTGGTTTGTTCTATCTTAGCGATCTATCTTCGCCGGAGTTGCAAAGATTAGGAGAGCATGAGTGGTACAAGGACATAGTTTATTACTTGATGAATCTTGCATGTCCTAACCATTTAGTCGCTCATAAGAGAAGGGCTCTTAGACTAAAAGCCACTAAGTATTGCCTTATGAAGGATGGCCTTGGGTGGAGAAATCCTGAGGGCATAGTGCTTAGGTGTGTTGACGAAGTTGAGTCCAAGAAATTAATCTCTGAGTTTCATTCAGGATTTTGTGGTGGTCATTATGCTGCTAGAACTACCACCCACAAAATCCTGAGAGCTGGCTATTATTGGCCTTCAATCTTTTCTGATGTGCACAAGTTTGTTAGAGCCTGTCAAGCCTGTCAACTATTCACTGAGAAACAGAAGCTTGCTGCCCTGCCTCTACAACCTGTCATTGTAGAGGCACCTTTTCAACATTGGGGTCTGGACTTCATATGGAAGTTCCATGAAAATTCTAGCAATGGCTACTCATGGATTTTGACTGCTACGGATTATTTTACTAAATGGGTTGAAGTCATTCCTGCTAAGAATGCCACTGAAAAGGTTATTATGGATTTCTTTGAAAATAACATCATCACTAGATTTGGTGTCCCCGCTAAGATCACTATTGACAATGCCAAAGCTTTTAGTTCTTTAGAGTTTTCTTCTTTTTGTTTCAAGTATGGTATTGTCTTATCTCATTCGTCAAATTACTATCCTCAGGGTAATGGTCTAGTTGAATCAAGTAACAAGAATCTCATAACCATTATCAAGAAGATAGTAGGAGATAATAAGAGATCATGGGACAGCAAAATCAAGTATGCTTTATGGGCAGATAGAATCACTAAGAAGAAAGCTACTGGTAAATCTCCCTTTGAATTAGTTTATGGCTTGGATGTAACTTTACCTGTGCACCTCAAATTGCCAGCTTATCAGCTCCTCCAGAATTTTTCTACTAATAAAAATGTTGTTCAGAATAGAATAGATCAGATTGTGGAGTTAGATGAAACTCGTAGGACAGCTTTTGATGCCATATGTAAAAATCAATCTAACATTAAGAAAAGCTTTGATAAATTTTCTCGATCTAGATCTTTGCAGGTGGGAGATATGGTATTGCTTTGGGATCGCAAGAATGAGAAACCAGGAAAACATAAGAAGTTTGACAGTTTGTGGTTGGGACCTTACATCATTCGAGATATCGCTGGACCAAACTCATTCCACTTGAGCAGACTGGATGGCAAACCACTTGATCTACCAGCGAATGGCCAAATGCTCAAGCTGTTCTTCAAAGATGATATTTGATGCCATTGGGCATCCTTTGTATTGTATTTCTATCCCTACTCCTTGTCATTTCAACATTTCATTTCTGTTTTAGATTAGATTTACTTTTCACAGTTAAAGAGCTTTTATCTTTTATGTGCTTAAATGTTATATGACGATTTTTGAATGGACGCTACTTATTTCTGTTGTGTGTTGCGTGGATGCAGATTCTGGATTCTCACATTCCTACAGTGCAGCAACGTGTCCCCAATTAGAGCCAGATGTTGACCACTGCCGGTCAACTGCCCATAGCAGTACTCCCCCTTTTTTCTTTGCAAAAAGGGTAGCGCTTGATCGACATGTCCGTGCCATTCTATAGTCATCGACAGCTTGATCAATTTATGTTGTAAACCCAGTCTGCATGTATAAATTGTAAATAATCTTAGCAGATATGAGTCATGTCTGTAAATTGCCTAGGTGGACCTAATTTTCTAAGTGATAATCTACGTCCCAGAAGGTTTTTCGTCTCACCGATCCATGATCGGCAGAGTTTTCCTTCAGCCTAACCCCAAAGCCGGGATGGATTTTGTCATTAGAATCTTAGGAGAATCCTAGTGTGTTAATCTGCTAGATTATAGTTGTGTCGCAAAACTGGGTGATTTATGAGGGTCTATGTCAAATGGGTCTTCCCCCTTGGGATGTAAAGTTGTAAAAGTCATGATGTAAAGTGTCTTGAGGGTTAAGAAATGTTTTAATCCCCTCATAAGTCCTATGTCCTAGGTCCTAGGTAATTTTCCCAAAAGCTAAGTTCAAGGATCCATTTAAAAATAAATTAAAAAAATAATAAATAAAAAATATAAAAAATATAAAAAATAAAAAAATTAATTAAAAAAAAAATATATATGATAAAGTAAAAACCTAAAAATAATAAAATAATAATATTTTGAGTAAATAAATGCAGAATTTCAATTTTTTAATACATTAAAAATTCGACGGATGAGATGAAGAGATATCTTGATCCTCATCAACGGTCGAGATCATTTTGACATGGATCACTTGAACTAGCTGTTGGGATCTTTTCCTTTAAATAGGGTGCTAGGGGTCATTTGAGATCATTCGATCTTGGAGTCTTGTGCTGAAGAAGCTCTCTTGTAAACTTTTCTGGTGCTAATAAAGAAAGACTTTGGGGTTCAAATCTTGCTGGTGTTACTCTTTCGAAGTGCTGTGAGCTATTTTATTTTCTGCATATTTTGATTTTCAGCCATTAGTAACAGCTTATTATAGAGTATTGTTGAGCACAGGTATCTTGTTCACATGCTAGGGTTTGAATGGTATTAGAATTTCTGAAGTAATGGTAGGTATCTCCATTGCTGTTGAGAACTAGTATTGTTTTTTCTCTCTTTATTGACGGTTGAAATGAGCTGTGCAGGAAACCCTTATTATAGAAGACCAGTGGGCGTTTGGGGAAGTTCTCGGCTGAACCAGCCAACTCCCGCAAGCATTTCTTGCAGAGCCCAGCGAGTTTTGATCCTGGGTTAATCATTTAGTTTGTTTTCTGATTTGCATGAGAGATTTCTTAAGTATTTTCATAAGTAAATCGAAATTTCTAAAATATTGTAGATCATAACTGACAAATCTGGCTGTTGTAGAGCTAAAATTTTGAAATTTTGAACCAGTTTGTAGGGTTTCATTTTTTCTTTGCATATACTTTCCAGATTTTTTGGGTCTTCCACTTGCAGGTTTGAGATAAAATTCTAGAGGAAAATTGAGTTTTGCAGGGTTTACTATCTTGCTGTCCAGAGGTTTCAGATATCAGTCGTTTTTCAAATCTGGGGTTCCATTATTTACAGGAAGTTAAACCCCATCTGCTCCTCATCAATCAACCTGCAACTCATCCAAACGCTGCACAGCTCTCATTGGAACTGCGTTTTTCATTTATAAGGCTCTCCACGCTGCTTAAATCGCCCACTGTTTGCAATCCTCCTCTCCACGCCATCGCCCAGCTCCATTCTTCAACGCAGATTGGTCCCCACGTTCAACCCTTCAGTCATATTAACCCAACAAAATTCGATTTTTGGGTCAGCACGTGAGTTTGCCCGCGTTTCTGCTCTCAGCACGTGGAGATTACTTGCGTGAGGCTTTTCTTCCTATGCATTTGCTCTTCACTGCCTTCACCAGAGCTACCGTGGGCCTGCACACACCTCTTGTTCTGCATCCAGTCACGTCTGCAAGTTTCGGATACTCCAAAAGGATCAGGTAAGCTCCAACACGATTCAAAGTTTTCGATCTTTGCTGGGCAGTGCGTTTTAGAAACAACATTTTCCTCACACGCCCACGCAGTCAGTTTTCTTTCCCTTGTGCTAATCGAGCTTCTGCGGGCCTGCGTGGAGAATGATTGGGTCTTTTACGCTGATTAGATTTTCCATTCGAGCCTCAGTCAATTGTTTTGGGTAGAATTTGATCTTAAATCTGAGTTTTATTTCGGTTTCGTAGTTATTTTTATCTGGATTGGTTTTTTGTTGTTTTAGTTTTAGTTTTAGGATATACAATTTGCATAGTTTAAATTTATTTATTAAATTTTAGATTTAGGTTTTATTTAATTTTAGATTTAATTTAAAATCCGTAAAGTTTTTGTTAGTTTTTTTAGTTATGTTTTTTTTTGTTTTTCTTTTTAGTTTAGATTTTAGATTTAGGGTTTAGCATTAGATTTGTTCAAAAGATTTAACTTTGTTTGGATTTGGTTCTAAAAAAAGAAATGTAAATAAAATGGTTTCATTTTTTTTTATTTCTTATGTATTAGATTAAAGCTAAGTTATATTTTAGGATTCAAATTTAGTTTCTTTTTCTTTTGTTTTGTTATAGTTTAGATTTTATTAAAAAATCATAAAAGTACAAAAAAAAATAAAAAATAAAAAAAATAAAAAAGAAAAAATCAAACAACCTTTTTATTTAGACTTTATAGTCTTGTTTTATTTTGAAAGACATAAAAAATATTTTGGAAATATTTTGCCAGATGCAGTCTTGGCTCGGGGATTTTATCACATTTTATCTTTTCTGCTAAGGCTAAAATTTTTGATGTGGAATGAATGTTTATCATTTTATGCGAGTCTGCACATGAATGATCATTTTGAAGATTAGCTGCATGAATATGATATCTGGTTAATGTTCATAATTGCATGGTTGTTTAAAGCATTCATCTTTCGAAATTTTTAATCGCTGGATATCGTTATTGAGCTTTAATCATTATAAGAACATTGTGGTTTTACTGGATATCTTGCATCGTTCAAGTTGTTTGATGGTAAATGATTGCTCTACATGGTTTACATCTCTGCAACATCTAGTAAATAACTGTTTAAACATCAAACCCACAAGGCACTAGTCTTTTAACTTAACAAAGTCAATTTAGTCCTTGTTTCTTCGTGTCTCCCAACCCAATTGGTCGACAGTTGGTCTTCATCACCTCATAGGGTCTACCCCCCTTAGCCGCGGGAGACAGGCTTAAACGGAGAGATCAGGGATCAGAGTGACAGCCCCTGGTCTGAGCGTTGTCGTGACAATCCGTGCGACAACACTCCCCAAGATTTTTCCGTACTTCCAAACCTAGGTAATAGTGCATCAGTGCTAGATCCTTTATCTCAAATTCAGTTGCCATCATCTTCTTGCATTCTTGTATTCTTCTGTCCATACCAGTGATGAATAGATCATCCACATACAATAGAATAATGACTAGCTCATTATTCACAACCTTGATGTAGAGATTTGGATCAACCAAACTCTTCATGAACCCAATTCTAAGAAGGTATGCATCCATTCTTGCATACCATGCCCTAGGAGCTTGCTTCAAACCATACAGGGTCTTCTTATGTCTACAAACATGAGTGTCCCACGTCTATTTGATGGATGTTTAGTCCCGTTGTAGCAGCCAATGAAACCAAAGATCTAATGGTAGTATACCTTGCAATGGGTGCAAAGGTTTCTCCATAATCTATGCCTTCCTTTTGAGATAAATCCCTTGCAACAAATTTGGCCTTGTATTTATCTATGCTTCCACCAACAATGTGTTTAATCTTGTAAATCCATTTCGAGGTGACAACCGATTTGTCACTAGGTCTAGGAACAATTTCCCAAACCCCATTCTTCATGATGGATTGATATTCTTCCTGCATAGCTTTCTTCAATACTTCTTGATGAGCAGCTTCTTCAAATGTAGATGGTTATGCTTCTATTGGTCTTGTCATATATGCAGCATATCTAGAATATCTCTTCAACCTTTTTCTTTCCCTGAAGGTTCCTTTCGCAGCTCCATGCCCTTCAGTGTCTTCAAGAGTGGGTTTTAACCAGTTTTTCCTCTTCCTTGTGCTCAGTATGACCACAACTTGAATAGGCTCACTTGGCTCTTCTTCTTCCTCTTTAATAGTAGAAGGGTTGTCGGGTTGTACTACTTCTTCAAATATTGGTAGATCTTCGTCATTGGAATCAATAAGTATATCCTTCGACGTTTTGTAGGCTTTATTCTCATCAAATATAACATCCCTGCTTACTTCAATGTGTCTCCCTTCCTTGATGTAGATTCTATATGCCTTTGAGGAGAGACTATAGCCAACAAAGATCCCTTTGATGCTTGTAGAATCCAACTTCTTTCGCTTGTCCTTTGGAACATGGATATATGCAGGACTCCCAAAGATTCAGAGATGGTCCACACTTGGCTTCTTTCCTATGAATGCTTCCTTGAGTGTCATATTATTGAGAATTCTATGAGGACTTCTATTTTGAATATATACGACTGCCATTGCTGCTTCTCCCCATAGAAACTTTGGCAAATCTTGAACAAGTAGCATTGTTCGTACACCTTTTTCAATTGTCCTATTCTTTCTTTCAGCCACTCCATTTTGTTCGGGATAGTAGGGAACAACAAGTTCCCTCTTAATTCCTGCTTCTTTACAATATGCAATTAATTCTTTAGAAGTATATTCCCCACCATTGTCAGATCTCAAAGTTTTTATCTTTCAATTAGGGTTTCCACTTCACATCTAAACTCCTTGAATTTCTCAAATACTTCATCTTTTTTCTTGAGAAGATAGAGCCATGTCTTTCTAGAGTGTTCATCAATAAATGTTACATAGTAAAGATGACCTCCAAGTGATTTGTGAGACATGGGCCCACACACATCAGAATGTATGAGGTATAACATTTCTTTAGACCTTGTTTCACTATTTAAAAATGGTTTTCTTGTATGTTGTCCCAAAGTGCATCCCTTGCAAACTCCTTCATGATCTTCTTTAATATCGGGGATGCCATGAACTAGATGTTTAAGAGTAGGAATGACCTTTTAGTGAAGATGACCATATCTTCTATGCCATAGCTCAATAGAAGATATTTCCTAATGAACTAGGGCTTACAGATGTGGTGTAATGACTCTATACAAACTTCCTTCACGAACTCCAATGACCCTAGCTTTATCAATGCTAGAATCATTTCCCTAGACCGAGACCTTTCCATCAACAAAAGCAACTCTATCCCCTTTATCTTCTAAGCAAGAAATTGAAAGAAAATTCTTTTTCAAACCTGGAACATATAGTATGTTGTAGAGATGTAGTTTTGCTCCATTCTCCAACTTCAAAGATGTTGATCCCAGGCCTCTAACAACATAGCTTTTGTTGTCTCCCAATTCCACAACATGAGAGGATGGTTCCTTTGATAGAGTTTGAAGTTGCTTACTTTCCCCCGTCATATGCCTTGATGCTCCATTGTAAATGATCCATGCATTATCATCATTGAGAGATCATATAAGTGCAGCTAAGAACCCTTGACTTATGACCTTATTGAATAAGTAGTAGACAATCTTCTTAATCCATCTTCCTGAAGATGTGAGTCACATTCTTATCATAGAGGGAGAAATTATTTCCTTTAAGCCAATGAGGTGATCTTCAATCCTTTTCGACCTTAGCTCTGAAACCATGTTGAGAAATCTATGCAAGTTGATTAGGGTTTGATTTCTCTTTCTTGATAATTACTTGTGAGTTATGTTGGCTTCTTTTACTTCTTTATTATCTTATATTTCATGAAGCAATTACCAAATTATGTGTGTATGAAGAACACAAAAACACAAGATACAAGATGTAGGCACTATGCCAGGGCAAAACCCCTCTCTAGGGGAAAATCCAATCAAAAAATTCTCTTCCTTCAATAGTTTTCTTTAAGACTCTTCAACATAAACCCAACCTTTCCATGTCAGCCCTTCCAGATCTTCGACCCTCTTGCAACAACAACTTCACCCCAACAACTTTGACTATGCAACAACATGCAACAAGTGGCAGTAGTGACAAAAAGACTTCAATCTCCCAAACTAGAACACAAAAGAGAGAGAAAGTACCACCAAAACTTCAATTTTTCTTTTCTCTTTGACCTTGACCCAACTCACACTTCTTTTGACTTCCATGACCCACTTCGCACTTTTTCCAGCTTCACTAGAGATATCGAACTTGCTTGAGATGAGATATTCCAAATGAATTCGATCTCCTTCTATTTATAGGCTCTAGGTGAGGTCTTATTGGTGTCCCTTAGGCTGACTTGATCTCCTTTAGGCATACTTGGTGTGGAGGTTACATAAATCATATTTTTCTTAATAATAATATTTTTTACATCGTTCAGAAGCCCAGAAGGGTCTCATGAAATATATAATGACTCTATTGACTCTTTATTAATCCTAGGAGTCCACAATGGGGACTTTGACTAGTAAAATGATGACCCAAGCATGAAACCCATGCTTTAATAAGTCATTGTAACAATAATAAAAACTCTTTTGACAAATACATTTTATGTAGACTGAACCTAGTTACATTTTTCAACAGGTCGAAGTTGCTGAAGTTGCTAGGTTGAAGTTGCAAAAATTGTTGCTGGGGTCAAAGTTGTTGGAAGGTCAAAGTTTGTTGCTGGAAGCTGTGGAAGGTGTTAGTGTCAGTCTTTCCAGCCTTCCTCCAGTGATCAAATATGCTCTTATAAAGTGGTCTCAGAGTGTCAAGGTCAAATTTTGTCATTTCAGTGAGTCTTCAAGCAAAATTTGGTCACTAGACATTAGGTCTAGGGTTTGCTTTCACTCCTTCTAAAATTGCCCAAATGTCAGTCTATTTCATCATTCAGCCCAGTCTATCATCATTCATAGGGTTTTCATTATCATGTCAGTGTCCAATGAGTCATTTTACACCTTGTTCATGCTTCAGTTGAGCCTAGGTAAGGTCATTTCCCTCTCCTAGGGTTTTGAAGGCAATTTCTCTTGGACAGTCAAATCATCAGCAAAACTTATATCCTGATGTTCATACACCTTCCCCTATCATTAAAGTACCTTATCAAACACTTCCCATCACTGAGATCCCCCAAATTCCTCATTTTCGCACAAACCCTAGTTTCTTGCTACAACCTGGCAATTTTCTAGGTTTGGCCTGTGTTTTGCCTTTTTGGACCCCTTCCCCTCACTCAATATCTGAGATTCCACTTTCCCCTGCTTCCTAACATCCCTCCCTACTCCCCAAAATTTCCCCAAGAATTTAGAAGCCCCCTATCCCCTTCATTTCGACAAAGTTCCTTGTTTCACACATCGGGATAAGTTTCACTCAAATGATGTTTCTGAGCAATCAAAGATGAATTTGGAAAAACTGAGAGAGGTTTTTGTCCACAACATGCCAAGGAAGAAAAACCTCCTTCACTTTTTACACAGGTGTCATGGTTTTAGAGAAATGTCAAAAATACAATTGCCTCAGGAGAATCAAATGCACCTCTGAAGTGACCTTGGGAAAATCAAGTTTTCTCCTAGCTTGGTTGGCCAAATGATTTTCTTGATGAGTCAAATGATAACTAGACACAAAGAGCTTTCCAATGAGCTATCATGAGCTCAATTTGGAGTTGAGGAAGGCATTCAAAAGTTGACTGCAACAGCACTCTGCCTTGAGGCAGCCTCATTTGGCACATTTTGACCAGTCTTGGGAGATTTGATTTTTGACAGGGCAAATGAAATCCAAATTGAAAAATTCCAGTTGGGTTGGAAAGTAGACTCAAATACCTTTCCAACGAGCTATCCTGCGCCCGATTTCGACACCGGGAAGGCCTCCAAAAGCCTCCTGCAAAATGCACTATGTTGCTGAGGGCGCGCTACGCGTCAGGAAGGGCGCGCTACGCGTCAGGGAGCTTTTCTCAGTGTTATTTTGCACGTGCGCTATGCGTCAGAGGGGCGCTACGCGTTGGGCAAGGCGCGCTACGCATTGGGTTTTCTGCCCAATAAACTGCCAGCAAGCTACCAAATCCTCTTTTCTCTCAAGTAAATTCCAGGTAGGCTCACATCCACCACTTGTGTTTGGCTTTTGAAAGATAAATGTAATGGGTTCATGAAAAGTTTGCCGTGGATAATCAAGTTTGAAGCACTCCTTTTGCCAATATAAAAGTGTTGTAGGGTTTGAAAATAGTGTGTTACGAAGGTTGTATTCTTCCTCGTTTCCCTTTGGCATATTTGGCACTTGAGGACAAAGACATCAAACTTTCATTCCTCATTTTCAACAAATCTGACATACACTTGGCATAGACTTTCAATACCATGGAGGCGGGCACCAATACATCATATGACCAAGACAACGACTCTACAACAGAATTGCATGCACTGGGAGGGCACTAAAATGTCGAAAAGGGAGGATAGACTCCGAAATCTTGGCCGAAGCCTCTTTGGCTGAGCATGTCACTTGATGAGGCACCTTCAGCCCAAATTTCAAAAAATTTGGGGAAAATTTTGTCAATTTTGAAATTTTTATATAAAAAACAGGTTTTTGCCCTCAACGCGTAGCGCGCCGTGCGCTACCCTTAAGTTGGGGAGGTCCATTTTACGAAAACTCAGCATTTTTGGATTTGTCATGACAAATTACACTTGCTCAGCCACTGCCAAGAAATTTCATGGAGATTTGAGCCCCCAAAAGGTCAAAAAACAAGCAAAAAATGACCTTCTACCACTTTTTGGACACACAGGAAGCAGTCTTGGGAGATTGCAATTTTGGAGGGGCAAATGGCCACCAAATTGAGAAATTCCACTTGGGCTGGAGAGTAGACATCCAAACCTTTCCAACAAGCCCACTTGTGCCTCATTTGGATGCCGGGAAGTGCCTCAAAAGTGGCCTGAAAGGCGCGCTACGCGTTGAGAAATGGCGTGCTACGCGTTGGGAAAATTTGCCAGTTTTGCACCTTCAGCTCAGGAAAACGCAGCTATTTGACCAGTTTTGACTTTTGATGGGATTTTTCACCCTCTTTGATGTAATTAATGTATTTTCATGTTGACATGACACTTATTTACCTATTCTAGAAGATTCATTCATGAAATAGCAAACATTTAATGAATGAATTGGTTTCCTAACTTATAGAGGCAAGTTGTTTTGACTGCCTAGATTGTAGTGCTTTGTTTAGAATTGGTTGAAACAGCTCCTAGGATGATGAACTTGACCCCTAGAGGCTAGGGAATGGGTTGGCATGGTCTATATTATGTATTTTCCAAATCATTTTCAGGGTTGGAGAGGTTGGACTCTTGAGGGATAAGCTTAGACTGTATTACTCTTTGTATCTCTGCAATTTTGGCAAAGGAAAGACCAGGGTTTTGCAGCACTATTTGGGATTCTTGTGGTGATTTGTGTTGATGGTGTGTTTCTCTCATGTACTTGTAAGTTTGTTATGTGTATCATTTTCCTACTCTTCTCTTCTGCAAATTAAGTAAATGAAGTGTTAAGGTAGAATTCATGGTTTCTATGCTCTGCCTTTAAGTTTGCTTAATATCTATGTTTTCATCTGTTTAAGGAGAACTCTCGATGGTTTCTTGCTCTCCTTAACTCCTCACCGGTCATATCTATCCATTCACTTATTTCAAAGGCATCAAGACAATCTCCTACCTTGCCCCAAAAAGACCTCTGCAAAAACTGTGTCTCATCCCCGCACCCAAAATTGCCGTGCTCAGTTTTCCAACAAAACCCTAAAAATTTGAAATCAAACTTTCCCTATCAGTTTACTAGCCTAAAATCAGTGTTCTTTATTGGTCATCTCAGCCCTTTGAAGACCTTTTGCCGAGATAGACCCGGAGAGAGCCCTCTCCTGTCCCCGTAGGGCTAGCTACGAGGCTAAGTGGTTTGATGTTACCCTGAGTTTCGCCTTTTTCAGCCTAAGGCAAATTCAAGCGCTAACAGAAGGAAAGCTCATCAAGAAGGAAGGATGACTTGGTCTTGGAGGGTCTTGGTCAAGGGTCATAGGTCTTGGAATTTGTCAATTGAAGTTCTATAAGAAGAGAAGGATTTTGGTGGGTTTTCCTCTCAGCTGGAGAGGTTTTGGCCCTAGCTGATCGCCTATATCTTGTGTCCTATTGTCTCATTGTTCTTTATGATTTGGTAGTTGTTTGATGATAGAGAACACTAATAATAATAAAGGAAAGAAGAAGTTAATCAAGTAAAGCAAAAATACATCACAAGAATTATTAAAGTAAGAGAAATCACCTACACTTGTTGCCCCCTAGATTTCTCAACAAGCATGATGTGTAGTATATAGCAATAAATACCAATGTTGCATTAATCGTTATCGAGATTAAATCGGCGCGGGGAAAAAATCGGAATTATCGGGAAATTATCGGAAAAAATCGGGAAATAATCATTTGGTACAAAAATATTCATTTTTTTTCATTTTTTTCAATTTTTTTAATATCTAAACCATCTACAACATAAAATAAATACATTGACACATAAATATGATAAAAAAACTAATATATAAGATGTTTAATATCATTTCTAGCGCTAAAATCACACATAACATTGAATCATGTCCTGAATAGTAAGTCCTGACTCTTGAGTCCCAACTCAGCCTCAAAATATCAACAAAAAATATGATAATGTATCTCATCATGTCATAATGTCATATACAATAAAATGAAGAAAATAACTAAAGTCTAATCCTATTGATTTCCTCTGTCCCTCTTGCAAGAAAATGCCACAGCTTTCCCTTTCCCTCTAGATGTAGATGCTGGTGCTGGTGGAGTTGGCAGTGGAGTCTGCTATGCTCTAGAAGCTGAAAAACTAGAAGTAGGAGTTATAGGAGGTAGACCACGTCCTCTACTGGTGGCAGGGGTAGCCTGGGCAGGTGGTGTCACCTGGAAACATTACAATTTCCCAATCCTGAAATCCTGAAAAATTGATAAGTTTGCTGGATTTTGAATGAAATCTAAAATTCTACTTTCTCCATAGAAATCCAATGAGGCCGGAACCACTCTCAAACATCCTGAGTCATTTCATGGTAATGTTAAAAATTTAAGTAAAAGGATGAAAATGAAGATTAAGGAGAATGTCACTTTTCATTTTATCGCGATTTTCACAACACTGATAAATACCTCTTATAAAGTGGGGAAGTTCATTGCCCACTAGGGGTTGGGACAATCACGAGTTCCTTGATGTGGAGGGGGCTCATCTAGGGCCCATAGGAACTAGGGCGATGACCACAGATAAGGGGTAGAGCTTATGCTTGGATTTTGCCCACGTGGTAAATGTGTATGTCCCAACCATCTTTTGTATTTTATGGTACAATTTCCTATTGGGAGTGTCCAAATATGCTTTTTCTTTTGTTTTTAGCTACATCAACCTCCGGGGCATCGTTCCAGGCTCGACCCAAAGCGTGGACAAGGGGAGGGGAGGCTAACTCCTTGTGGATCCAGTGGACACATATGGACTCAGATGGGAAATATGATGAATGGGGTTGTAATGAGCCGAGGGGAGTAATGTATATTGTGTTGGGAAGCAAGACCACACAACCAAAATCGGGATTTCCCATGTAGTGCTAACCCTAAAGCTAGTAGCCAATAAACAAAATCCCATGGGACTAGGATACAAGGCTAACCATCAAATGGGGTAGAGGAGACAAGAGTACCGACCTAGCATAGTCTTTCTGTTGAATCCCCCCACCAATCCATGCCCAAAAGTGTCCATGATAAATAAACAAAATTACTCAACTACACCAATGAAAAACCATACCTTCGGGATTGGGAGGCCCACCTTCAAACATACAATCATAACAGATGAGCAAGGGACCATATGGTTGGCTCAAGTGGCAGAGATAGTGGCACATCGAGCTATCTGGTGGCTACAAGGGGCTGTTGGTTGCCGACTGAGGACCATCTAGGAAAAGATTTCTCCTATGGATACTATCGACATGTGGTGGGTAACAGGAGGCACTAGTCCTTTGTTAACGATACCCTTCCTAGGATACTTGCAATCCATGTGCCTTCGTTCCTACAAGGGCTTGACCATAGGAGAACTGCAAGGTCATGCGTTTTAACCTTACTCCGTACCAGGTGAAAGAAAAATCAGAAAAAGATTGTCCTAAAATGTCTATTTAGCCAAAGCTTGTGCTTGGAGGTAGTTTTTAGAGATGAAAGTCTAATTCAGTGTGTGAGTGAAATGCTTCCAATGAGATACATTGATAACAATGTGCTTCTATTAACAATGATATTTATGATCAAGATTTGCACTTAGCACAATAAAACATAAACTAGAAATGATGCTCCATAAAACATGTATCAACAACTCAAATGGAAATTAACTCAATGCTTTAAGATATCAACTCACAAGCTTTGAAATGAAAATTATGACAATTATTGCATGAAATCATAAGCTAATAAGTTGCTTGTAAATGGAATGAGCTAAAAAAGTACACAATTAGATTGCTCAAGCTAAGTTGCAAATAGATGGACTTGTAAAGAGTGCTCCAAAGATGTGCTGAAAAATGATCTACAAAGTTTTCCAATAAACCAAGATGAGCATGAAACTTCAAAACAAGTATATAAAATTGCAACTACATGACTTGAAATAAAAATGATTGATTAGCATGAAACCATGAAAACATTATCTTGCCAAATGAAATGAAAGTGCTATGCCTTGCTTGTTTTGTATTGTGATTGCTTAAACAAATGAAGAATAGATTGCACAACACAAGATGCAAGTAAATGGATTGGGAAGTTTGATTGCAAAATAAGAAAATGTGTGTTATGTGTTGAGGTTATGAGCAGTGCTTTAAAACTAGGTCAGTCTGAATCGGATTCGGTCTAGTAGACCAAGCCAGACCCCTGCTTCGGTCGGCTAGGTAGAAAAACTAGTTCAACGGCTGGTTTGTTACCAAACTGGCTGAGCTCGTCTTAAACTGGCCTAGCTAGTCCACGGGGAAAAAAGGCAGAAACTTGGACTTTAAACTCAATTTTTTTTTGGGTTTCTCTTTTCTTAATGCCTCTACCCCACTCCCAAACCTATAAAAGTAACCCAACCCCATAAAAGTGACCCAATCCGCTTACATTTACTCACAATTATCTCATTGCATTTGTGTGAGCATTTGTGAGGAGTTTGTGAAGAGTTGGAGTTGGTTTTTGGAGCAGTAGTGAGGAGGAGCCATGGGTTTCCCCGTCTGACTCTGATTCAGAGTTTGAGCCAGATGATCTTGCCTTGTTTAGCAATAGTGACTAGTGATGTTTTGTTGTAGAGGCCATTTAGAGCCTCCTTGGTTATGTGTTTTTGTTCTGATCTCTATATATTACATGTATTGGACAGTGCACTGGGTGCCATTTTGATATAATAGATATATTCATGAGCATACTTTGATCATATGTTGTCTTCTCTCTATATTCTAATGCTTTGAGTTTGGAAACATGAATGAAAATCTTTAAAAATATATTTTTTCATTAAAAAAATTATTTAATGTATTTTTTACAACGACCGAGTCATTGAAATCAACTAGGCCGAGTCGAGTCAAAGTCGGAGTCGACCCTCAGCCAGTTCTGAATTTGGTTCAAAGTTTTAAAACTATGGTTATCAGTTGACCATACACAACTAGATTAGATTAACAAATGAAATGATGTATGCAAATAAAATAGAAACTAGGGAAAAGAAAGTTAACCACCCAAGAAGATTTCCTCCTTGTAAATGAGGAGTTGGGATACCATGGGAGAAACTTCCCAAGCTCCCTCAAGAAAGAAGTCAGCCTTTTATTAACTTGTTGCAGAGCAGAGAAACCTTCAAAAGGTATTAAATAAAATCAAGGAGGGTCTTTACAATAGTTGCTGCTCTTAAACACTAGATCTCCATCTTTGAAGTACAAGGCTAATAGCAAATGAGGTACAAGAAGAAAATTTCTCAAATCTCAAAAGTCAAAGGACTTTTTACATCCCAAAAATCAGCTTCCATGAAAAGGAAGGTCTGCACAAGAGGAAGAGAGGTCAAGCCTCTTTAGCCCACGGCCTTTACAAGAAATGAAGGTTGCCTCAAAAGAGCCCACGGCCTAAGAAAAAGTATATCCAAAACTGCTCACGGCCTAATAAGCAAAAGTGGTCCCAAATCAGTGCTAAAGGTCATGCAAAAATGGTAGGTAGTTTCAGCCCTTTCGCTCCTTAAATCCTACCAAGAAGAGGTGAGTAAAAACTTCCAAACAAGGCTCTAATTATCTTTGCAAAGTAAGTCCTCAAAGTTTGTGGAAAACACGTGGGAAAAGCAAAGGAATATCTACAAGTAGTATACAAATGCTAAACAAAGGAATGCGAGTAGAACTCTCCTCCTTGTTTAGCTATCGACATGCTCTTAATAGAAAATAAAATCAATATAAGCACAAGTGTTTAAGATAAATGATTTAAATGAAGTAGACTTGTCTACAAGCCAAAACCAAGGATCCCTACAACACAAAATTGAATGATGAAACATTGGGATATCACAATGTGGGTTCTTCCATGTTCATGCTCAAGAGTGGGTTGATTCCTCCAAGAATGTCACCTCACGCTTGAGGCTTGATCCAAAAATTATTTCTACATAACTTCAAATAAAATCATTAGATCCACATGGGTTAGAAAAATATAATGAGAAGGAAATCTTAGAGATTTATATGAAAATATACTAAAACATTCCTTGAATAAATCTCTAAAACCAAATGCTAGTGCAAGATAGCTCTACACTAACAAATCTTTAGCAAGCATATGGAAATAATAAACACAATATTACCAATAGAAAATGAAGCTCATGATCAAGAATTATACCACAACCATAGAAGAATAACACCTCGTAGTTGAACCCCAAAGTCTTTAATTGCTTTAAAATCTGAATACACAAAAGAACAGAGCTTCCCCAAGCACAAGAGCTCATATCAAGATACCACAATGGGAGCCAAAGGCTCTTTTTTATAGAGAAATGGGAGCAAATCCCAAGAGAGAACTCGTGTGACAAGTGTAGATGGAGATAATACCAAGGAGGCAAGTCAACTTCCAATAGCTATGACACTTGTATCCTCAAGTAAATCGAAATCCTTTAATTGCCCAACATATTTCCTGTGTGTAGAATTCAAGCTGCCAAGTGTAAGAGTTTGTTGGTGAATAAAGAGCTAACTCCTCGTCAAGTCTCACCAATCCATCAAGAGGATTACACCTCTCCAAACTGACCCACATCTGCGATGCGTATAAGCTATCAAAGAATGCATGGAGATGTCTTGGAGAAATGCATTGACGCTGAAGTGGAGTGTGATTTCCACATGTGGATGGTGGACTTAAGTGAAGTGGAGACATATCTCCACAAAAATAGCAGTCAAATCTGTCATCATGAGTTTGAACAATTTGTTGACCCTTTCAAGCTGCCACCTAGGAAATTTGATTTCCTTATTTCTAGCAAAGAATTCAATTTCCTCATGTGCTCAATCTCCTTGCCTTTGTCATGTGCCAAATCATCATTTGACTGCCTATTGACTTTAGATAATTTCCAAGTCATTTCCATGTGATTTTGTCACACAGAGTTCTCTTTTTTCTCCATTTTATTCATTTATGGGTAATTTATTACCACATTTTCCCTTAGACTTAGGAAAAATGGGTTTTGAGGGTTTATAATTTATTTTTTACCCCTCAAAGTGTGTCTTAGTAGAAATTTGAGGAGGAGAGGTCCAATTTTGACCACTCATACCCCCTACAACTTCTCTAGACATCACTTATTACAATTTACATAAACAGTGTATTTAAAACTTTTTTTTTTTTTTTATTAATGGAAAAACCTGTGAGCAATTTAAGAAACCGACGTTTCGGACTAGCTAGGTGAGTCCATCATCAGGGCAATGAGATCTCAAAACTTCCGTCTTGCGGGAAATTTAAAAATTTAAAAATTGACACCTAGACCTAGTCAAATTCTGTGAAATTTTACGAGTGATCTAACATGGTAATATACAATGACTCTAGACACTAGGACTCACTTAAGGCCTCGCTATCAAGCTACACTCTAGCTTTGGGGTTCTAACTGGGAGAAAAAACTCAATTAATTATTAAGCGCTGAAAAGCACAAATAATTAACCAAGTAAAAAAAACTCCCTAGAGTGAACTCACTTGATAACAAAGTCCTAAGCTACCTAGGCCTGTTACATGACTCTATTTCATCATGCTAGCATCACTTTACAATATCCCCACAGGGCTTGTGGAATTTGAGTACAATAGAGAAGAAGAGAGAGAAGAAAGAGCTTAAAAGCTCTAATGATATCTGAGCTCTGTAGGTGCAAGAATCCTTTGACATATCCTTGGGCATGGAGTCTTCAAGTATACTTCAATGGTCAACAGGGCACACCCTTTCTTGGGTGAGCCGACTTGTCCCTTTTGAGCCTACTTGAAACACAAAAAATAAAATTATTTTATTTTAATTTCCATCATTTTTCTAGGCTGACTTAGGAGGCCTCTTGGCATGTAGGAATACCTGATGCTACACAAAAACCAACAAGTGTGAACTTTTGATATATTTATATACTATATAGGTAATACCAAAGATGGGGCATTACATACAACCCCCTAGGAAACTTTGTCTGAAAATTGCATCGTATTTTACTTGTTTTTATGCAAGCTACTCCATGACATGGATAACCATCATATAATATGCACCTAGATATCTATCACTATTGTGCGGTTGAGAGAGTTACTAGGGTGGCCATCATGTGTGAATCTTGTGCATGCACTATGAACAGATAAAGTCTCCTAATATAAAGAGATGCTCTTGATTAGACTTCTTCAATGCCTAATATTCAATAAGCACTTACAATTCAGCAAATGCAAATCGAACAATAACAATAGAAATGCCAAAAATATCCATCAACCTGTCAAACTGCTAAGGTACCCATATATTCAAGAGATTAAAAGAAATGGGAAAATTGCCTGGAATATAGAAATTTGAAATTGGACTTAGAAAAGGCAGGAGAAAAGGACCAGTCAAAGACCAGCATCCAGCAGCAGCAGTCGGCAACAACAGTGAATAATAGCGCCAATAGCGCCAAAATTAGCAATTGAGATTTGGGGGATAACTCTTCTCCCAACCAACCTTTCAGTCTGAAATTGAGAGCCGGCCAGCCTTCAATCAATAAAACTATGCCAGCTTCTTTACCTTCCTCTTGCAGCATCCCCACAAACAAGCAAACAATCAAAAGCCCCCCTTAACAACTCCCTTAAACCCCTTAAAATAGTGTTGCAATTGTATGGATAATTCCACTTGTCATCCATGCAAAGATTCTTGCATCCACTAATCCACATATTGTTTAATTAATCACGATTAATTATTTTTTTTTATTCTGCTGGGAAAAAAATCCTTCGACTTTATTTATATAAACAGGATTACATTCATATGTGCTGAGGCATTCCTGTTTGCCTTCAGCCCTCAAAAACAGATCTATCCATCAAAATCAGATCTACTGCAAAAAGTATACACCTTCTATCTGGATGTACCACACGTTGGTTCTAAAAAATGACTGTATATAGAAGTATACATTTGGATTTAGACATCTGAGTACAAAAGACTATATATGCCACATATTTGTGCTCAAACTAAACATAGAAATAAAACTTTTTGAAGAACTTCAGTTTGGCCCAGGGGTCATGAAAATGTTCTGTTTGCTGGCGTTCTTTATCAGTGATAATTTTGCATGCCCCGCAGTACTAAGTCCAGTTCCGGGCCAGCTTTGGAGAGAAACAGTGTGCTTGTTGGTTTCTGCTCTTGTAGACATGATCAAAAGATATATGGGAAACCTAATGTGGTGAGCTACAAAATATGAGGCTAAAGAGAGTAGGTTTGAAGTGATGATGTACCTTTCATCCAACTGATAACAAGCAGAGTCTCCATAAATGTGTAGAGTTGTGATGTGTTAGTTTTTGTAGCATCGGATGTGTTCTACCCATGAAATTTGGTGGAGACGTTAGAATATATGTATTCTCCAAACTTATAAATCGTTTCTGGAAATTCCACCTAGAGATGACTTAATTAAAATAATTAATCATTTTTTTTAATGTTAACTAAGTCTAAATTTAGGAAATCTGATTAAATAAAGGGTATTAATTAAGTCATGGTGAGAATCTTCTAGAAGAAGACATGGATCGAGTTTTAGTTAATCTTAGCCATCAATTATGTTTTAATCTTGGCCGTTGATGTCTCAACGAGAGATTATAAGAAGAAATTCGATGGGGGTTGGAGAACACACATTTGAAACATAAGCAGTTTGATTTCACTGGCTGATCGAACTTCAGAGTAGCAGCCCCGAGTTGCCGGAGAGAGAGATAGTGAGCTCGAAGTAGTAAGAGAGGGGTAGGGATAGTAAGGTTGGAGGAAGATTTTCTGTTCCGGTGAGTGCATTGCAGAAAGGTAGTGAGTGCCACAGAGAGGCAGCGTAGAGGCATTGCAGTGCTTCAGAGGGGATTTTGTATTTTGCTGGGGAGAAGCAGTGATTCAGTGCCAGAAGCCGGAGAGAGATTTCGAAGGCCAGAAGGATCCATCTTCCAGACAACAACTGATCAAATAGCTAGAGAGTAGCAATTTCGAGTTGTGGGATGCAGTACTGCGTAGGTTGACGTAGGGATTGCACAGAGGCAGCAGAGAGCAGCTCATCTTGAGCCAAGGTCAGTATCAGATTGGTAGTGGGAGTGCGATTTTTCTCACTAGACTTATATTTAGTCATTTCTCTGTATGGATTGCTAGATTTGAGCATCCATAGTTTTGTACTCAAATTTACTTCTGCATAATAATAAAACCCTCAGCTGCTGCACCGATTTTCCCAAGTTGGGTTTTCCCAGGGACATTGGTCCAAAAATAACTGTGTATTTGTGTGCGTGTGCCTCTATTCTTCCAATATTATTTTTCTTCTATAGTGTTTTATTTGTGAAGGCTGCAATGTATTAGTTTCGATATTCACTGTAGAATACAGTAAATAATTTGTTCAGTTCATTTAACAAATAGAAGAAACTTAATTAGTTGTCGTAGTAGGATTCAGGGTTTTTGAATTTTCACATGGTTTCAGAGCATAGATCGTAAGCCGGAGAGCTCAGTGGTAGAAGGGAAGAGGAATTTTGAAACACTGCGTAGGTAGCAGTTCGAAACCATTAGAGTCAGCGCAGTTCCTTTGGCCAGTAGGGTCATTTTTTTGAGGAAAAAATTATTTCTTTGAGAGAGTCAACAAAGAATAAATTTTCTAGATTAAAGAGTACCAGAGGTAGAGGGAGTAGCAGTATTTTCCTTGCAGACTAGATCTTCAGGTGGGACACAATTATTTTGCAACAGTTTTCTAGTGCAAAATAGTGTCAAAAGGAAGGAAGAGTACACACTGAGGGATTTCTTTTCTCAAGGAATTTCTAGTCCAGAAGTTCGATTTTTCCTAGCAGAGCAACAATAGTTGTTAGCAGATTTGCCTACTCTAGCAGGGAGTACGTAGAGCCAGTCAGCAGCTGCGCAGAGGAGAAGAGGAGGAATTCGACTTTTCTTGAGGAGATGGCATCAACAGGGCTGAGAGATTAGGATTGGTTGGAGGGAGCCTCGAACTATGTGATATGGAAGGAAATAATTTCTTGTCTTCTAGATGAATATGAACTCAAAGCCTACGTTGATAACATGGTAGCTGTAGCTGCAGATGCAGATCTAGTGAAGACCTACAAGAAGGAGATGGAAAAAGCAAAGAGGCTGATTCTCGATGGGGTTCGAGATCACATGGTGTCTCACATAGCTGGCAAAGATATTATTCGACAGATGTGGGAAGCTCTTGCTACGCTATATGAGGGATCTTCCGAGTAGCGAAAGATGTATCTTGAGGAGAAGCTGAGATGCACAAGGATGCAGAAAGGGGAGCACATAGACCCCTTCCTCACTAGGCTTCAAGATGTCCGGGACCAACTGTTTGTAGTAGGGTCAACACCTGAACCTATAGAATTGGTGCGGCTAGCTCTCAACAGTGTTTCCGAAGACTGACAGGTCTTCATCCAGAGTATTCTGGGCAGAGACAAGTTGCTGGAGTGGGATCGAATGTGGGCTGATTTGCAATAGGAGGAGTTGAGGCGAGATTTGGTGTAGAGCACCATCACTGGCACCAGTAACAGCAGTGGGACGAAGCAAGTAAAAGAAGAGGAGAATTTGGCCCTCACATCAAAGGGGTAGCAAGAGCAGCACAGGAGGAAGAAAGACCTTTCCAAGGTCAAACGCTTCAGATGTGGTGAGCTTGGCCACTACAATACTCAATGTTCTCTCAGAAAGAAGGACAACGAGGAGAAGCAGGATCAACAGGCTGCATCTGCAGAGATCGATCAACTATCCTCCCGATTGAAGGAAGAGTTTTCCATGATCACTGATATACCTCTAGGAGTAAGGTGGGGTGATTTGGTTTTGTAGCCCCAGAGAGCTATAGGATGGGCAAGATTCTTGAGGAGGTCCACCTCATGAATCAATACCTTGCTACGGGAGCCCATAACATGTAGTAGTAGGATGGATCAGTGGCAGATGGTGCAATCAGATGCCAGAGTGATAGATGCAGTGGCTAGTAGCGGTCAAATACTAGGCAACGCAGTGCAGAGTTGGCAACAATGCAGTTGGCATAGAGCAGAGTCAACAACAACGCAAAGGCTTTAGTGACTGCACAGAATCTAGTAGCAGTCAAGGCTCAGGTGACAGATGCATCATACTGATCACAGTTGATTCAGTATTTTGGATGCTTTTCAGTTGCAATTGTTGCAGTTGCAGCAACAACAGATGGAGAGGGAGTTGCAGTGCAGATGCAGTGTTGGTAGTAGTTCAGTAGGGCCAACAGCAGCATGTATGCAACGTATATCAGAGTTGTGCAGTAGTTGGTGGGAAACAATAGCCAGACATCAACAACGTGACAGGAGATGGTGTAGAGACAGGGTGTTGCTTCAATGGGTTGCAATGTTAGAACACATTCCTCGCTAAGAGGGAGTGTTAGTTTTTGTAGCATCAAATGTGTTCTAGCCACAAAATTTGGTGGAGAGGCTAGAATACATGTATTCTCCAAAACCCAGAAATCGTTTTTGGAAATTCCACCTAGAGATGACTTAATTAAAATAATTAATCATTTTTTTAATGTTTCCTAAGTCTAAACTTAGGAAATCTGATTAATTAAAGGGTACTAATTAAATCATGGTCAGAATCTTCTAGAAGAAGACATGGATCAAGTTCTAGTTAATCTTAGCCATCGATTATGTTTTAATCTTGGCCGTTGATGTCTCAATGAGAGATTATAAGAAGAAATTCGATGGGGGTTGGAGAACACAGACTTGAGACATTGGCAGTTCGATTTCACTGGCAGATTGAACTTCAGAGTAGCAGTGCTGAGTTGCCGGAGAGAGAGCTAGTGAGCTCGACGCAGTAAGAGAGGGGCAGAGATAGTAAGGCCGGACGAAGATTTTCCTGTTTTGGTGAGTGCATTGCAGAGAGGCAGTGAGTGCCATAGAGAGGCTGCACAGAGCCAAGCAAAGACAGTGCAGTGCCTCAGAGGGGATTTCATATTTTGCTGGGGAGAAGCAGTGATTCAGTGCCAGAAGCCGGAGAGAGAGTTCAGAGGCCAAAGGGTCCATCTTCCAGACAACAGCTGATCAGATAGCAAGAGAGCAACAATTTCGAGTTGTGGGATGTAGTACTGCGTAGGCTGACGTAGGGACTACGCAAAGGCAACAGAGAGCAACTCATATTGAGCCAAGGTTAGTGGTGGCTTGGGTGCAGGCGATATTGACAAACGTGCAAATCCTGCTACAATTTCTTCTAAATCTGATGGAGTTCCTTCTTCTTCCTCCATTGGAGTATTAGTTATCTATTTCTAGACTGACTGTTTATAAATTTCCCTTTTTTGGCCACTATCACCAGTCCTTTTCCGTTTATCGCCCCAACCCTTGTTATCAGGAGCAATTTTCACAACAGAGGCCCTTTTCTCACTATCAGAGCTATAATTCCAAAGGAATCACGTAATACACTATCGACAGGGTTTAGAATGGCAATAACGCAAATAAGCGTAAATTACACTATCGGTGGTTTCAAATTGCCATAATGCAATTACACATGGAAATACACTATCGACATTGTTTTTCCCAATGGGATGCGTTAACTCGCAAATACACTATCGGCGGGTCGCTATCGGTGATTCCACGAGAAGTGGAACAATACTATCGTGTTCCGCTAACAGTCCTTTCTCGATGCGATAACACTGTAACCTTATCGGCAATCACAATCGGGAGTTTCAACATTCCCTTGCCAGGGTCCTCCTTAAGACTTGCGATGCAATAAGCTTCGTGGACCCGATAGGTTATAAATCCTCCTTTATAGTGTTTCGGATCTGAATGTCGCAACTTCGGATTTCGGCACTTCAAAAGGTCAGTCCCTCTCCACTCAAGCGCTGCGATGTGATAGTGCTTGCGGACCCGATATGGGTATCAGCCACCCTTAATAAGATTTCAAGTCCGGATTCTCAATTCAGACTAAGTTTTTCACAGTTTCTTAGTGTAACCCAGAATTTCACCTGCGGGACCAAACGACGTGTATAAAGGAAACAGGGCACGCCGATATGAAGGAAACACACTCAAACAGACTTCAATCAAAGTATTAGTTGGAAAACAAGGCCGAACCACTGTTGTAAAGACTTAAAACAAAACGTTGCGTGAAGCCAAAAATACGCATAAACCATTGTTGATAATATCAGCGATATATCGGCAATAGTCGAAAATATCGCGATATTTTCGGCAAAACGATATATCGCCGAGAAAATATCGGCAAATATCGGCAAAATATCGCGATATTTTCAAAATATCGGCAAAATATCGGCTATATTTAAAAATTTGAAAAAATTATTTTTTATGCTTGCCGATATTTGCCGATATTGCCGATAAGATATTTTCTGGACCCTTGCCGATATTTTGCCGATACCGATATTTTCAACACTGGCATAAACACCAGCTTTTTTACGGACAAACATAAGTTCAGATGCACAAAAAGTGTTTCGGAGGTCACAATGCCTCTGGGATCGACCAATACACAGAGATGTTCTGCTCCTTTACAACAATACGAGAAAAACCCACTCGGTCAAAATCCCTTTACAATAGCATAAATTTTATATATATACTGGTTTGTCTTAACAATCAGATCCTAAAACAGAGGCTAAAATTTATTACTACTATCAGTTCTGCGAGACATTCTCCTCGAGAACCTCCACCATGCTTACTAATCCTATCTGTTCTGCGAGGTATTCTCCTCGAGAATCTCCACTATAGCTTAACTATTTAACATTTATTACATCATGATTTATTCCTATATTCTATCTCTATGCTTAACTAGAAAAACATGGAAATTGATGGCTAGAGGATCCCACTCCTTTGCTTGTAGATTTTTTTTGTATTTTTGGAATAAGTTTGAGGTTTTTTCTCTCCAAGTCTCATGCTCCTGCATCGGACTCCTGAGGACAAAATTCTTCATGGGCTCCTGTCCATGAGTTCTTCTACAGAATTGCCCAGCTTCTGTAGCATATTTTCTGTTACCCAAGTAGCTTCAGCAATTGGCTGATCCTTCCATTTGACCAAATATTGAAAGTACTCCTGTCCTCTGGTTTTCTTGAACACTTTCTTGTCCAAAATCCTTTCTAGTTGTAACTCTTTTGCTGTAGGTAACTGTTTTACCCAGTTAATTTCCTGTGTCTCCTGATCCTTTTCTGTATCATCTACAGTTTCACCTTCATACTTGTACAGATCAACAACATTGAAAATTGGAGATATTCCAACATCAGGGGGTAATTCAATTTCATATGCATTTGCAGAAAATTTCCTTAATACTCTGCATGGTCCAATTTTCTTGAACTTCAATTTGTTATACTCCCTCTTTGGAAATCTTTCCTTTCTGAGGTGTGCTAAAACCAAATCTCCAACTTCAAAGTTCACCTCTCTTCTTCTCATGTCTGCTCTGGTTTTGTACTTGATGTTGCTATCCTGTAGTTGTTGTTTCACTTGTTCATGTATTGCTTGCATTTCTGAAGCAAAATCTTCTCCCTCTGCACTTCTCATCTCATCTTTTCCCAAGTTTCTTAACTTAGATACTCCTCTTGGATGCATTCCATAAACTATATGGAATGGACTCTGCCCTGTACTCCTGTTAGGTGAGTCATTATATGCATATTCAGCCTGTGCCAACACTTGATCCCACTACTTTGGATTTTCTGCAGTAAGACTCCTTAAAAGATTGCCCAAACTCCTGTTCACAACTTCAGTCTGTCCATCAGTCTGTGGATGATAGGCATAACTGAAACTCAGTTTAGTTCCCAACTTCTTCCATAATGTCCTCCAGAAATGTCAAACAAATTTGGAATCCCTGTTTGAGACAATACTCTTAGGCAACCCATGCAATTTTACAATCTCCTTGAAAAACAAATTAGCAATGTGAGTAGCATCACTAGTTTTATAACATGGAATAAAATGTGCCACTTTTGAAAATCTGTCCACTACAACAAAAATTGAATCATTTCCTCTTTGAGTTTTTGGTAAGCCCAAAACAAAATCCATACTTACCATATCCCAAGGCCTATCTGGAATTGGTAATGGAACATACAAACCTGTGTTTTGGCTTCTTCCCTTTGCATATTGACAGATTTTGCAAGTTTTCACATACTTTTCCACTTTAGACCTCATTTTCGGCTAGAAATAAAATCCGTTCAACTGTTCATAAGTCTTCTCTATACCAAAATGTCCTGCAAGTCCACCACTATGTTTCTCTTTGATTATAACATGGAATAAAATGTGCCACTTTTGAAAATCTGTCCACTACAACAAAAATTGAATCATTTCCTCTTTGAGTTTTTGGTAAGCCCAAAACAAAATCCATACTTACCATATCCCTATCTGGAATTGGTAATGGAACATACAAACCTGTGTTTTGGCTTCTTCCCTTTGCATATTGACAGATTTTGCAAGTTTTCACATACTTTTCCACTTCAGATCTCATTTTCGGCTAGAAATAAAATCTGTTCAACTGTTCATAAGTCTTCTCTATACCAAAATGTCCTGCAAGTCCACCACTATGTTTCTCTTTGATTAAGTTCTCCCTCATAGAACAGTTTGGTATGCACAACTGATTTCTCTTAAACAACAGTCCATCTTGTAAGAAATAATCCAACCATTTATTCCTATCCATCAAAACAAGATTCTTACAAGCTTCAAATGCCTCTTTAAAATCTGAATCTGTCTCATATAATTCTTTAAGAAAATCAAAACCTAACACTTGAATTTGACTCTCTTGAAGTAATACATTTCTCCTACTTAAGGCATCTGCAACTTTGTTTGATTGGCCATTTATGTGCTTCAAGACAAAATGGAAACCTTGAAGATACTCTACCCATTTAGCATGTTTCTGGCTAAGCTTTGGCTGCTGCATAATATATTGCAATGCATGGTTATCTGAATAAAGTATGAACTCTTTTGACATTAGATAATGTCTCCACTTCTTCAATGACTGCACAACTGCATAGAACTCTTTATCATAAGAAGAATACTTCTTCTTTGAATCATTCAACTTTTCACTAAAATAAGCTATAGGTCTGTCTTCCTGACTTAAAACACCTCCAATAGCTTCTTTGCTGGCATCACATTTCACTTGGAAAGGCTTACTAAAATCAGGTAGAACCAAAATAGGTTTTTCAGTGATCTTCTTCTTCAACAGCTAAAAATTCTTTTCTGCTTCAGCAGTCCATCTAAATGGTTGTTTATCCTTCTTTATGGTCTCAATAATAGGAGCATTGATCTTACTAAAATTCTTTATGAATTTCCTATAAAAGCTAGCAAGACCATGAAAACTTCTTACCTCAAAAACACTTTTAGGTGAAGGCCACTCCATGATTGCCTTGATCTTCTCTGGATCCATCTTCAACCCTTCAGCAGAAATAACAAAACCCAAATACACTAACTCCTCTTTCATGAATGAACACTTCTTCAAATTCAACAATAATTTCTCTTACTGTAACCTTTGTAAGACATAATTTAGATGTCTCATGTGCTCCTCCTTAGACCTGCTGTAAACTAATATATCGTCCAGATATACTATTACAAATTTACCAATAAACTCTTTAAGAACTTCATTCATGAGTCTCATAAACGTACTTGGTGCATTTGACAACCCAAAAGGCATTAATCTTCACTCATACAATCATTCATTTGTCTTAAAAGCAGTTTTCCACTCATCCCCTTCTCTTATCCTTATCTGATGATACCCACTCTTAAGATCTAGTTTTGTAAAATACTTTGCTCCACTCAAACAATCCATCAAATCTTTAATTCTAGATAAAGGAAATCTGTACTTGATTGTGATTTTATTGATGGCTCTTGAATCAGTACACATTCTCCAGCCTCCATCTTTCTTTGGACTCAACACTGTTGGTATTGCACAAGGACTCAAGCTTTCTCTGATCAGTCCTTTGTCAAGCAGTTCCTGAACCTGCTTCCTAACCTCTTCATTTTCTATGGGAGTCATTCTGTAAGCTGCTTTGTTAGGTAGATTTGCTCCAGGAATCAAATCTATATGATGGCTAATTCTTCTAATGGGTGGTAACTCATTAGGCAAATCATCAACAATGATATCACAATAGTTATCCAACATTTCTTGGAATGGGTAAATCAGAAACTTTAGTAGAAGTCATTATTACCTTGGGCTTGCAAATTACAGCAAAATTTACCTCATTCTCTTCAATCTGCTGCAAGTATTCCTTTCCTCCTAGTAATAGAGTTTTTGGATCAGTCTTCTTTCCTAATGCATCCTCTTCTCCCATAGGCAGCAATGTATGATTGATACCATCTTTACCAAACTTGTAGGTGTTTCTTTTCCCATCATGCATAGCTCCTCTGTCATATTGCCAAGGTCTTCCAAGCAATATGTGATACACATCCATGGGCATCACATCACATACAATTTTATCCTTATATTTGCCCAACTGCAACTCCACTTCACACTGTTCATTCACTAACAACTGATGTCCCTTTTGTAACCATGACACCTTGTAAGGTGTTGGATGTCTCATTGTCTTCAGCTTCAATTTCTCCACCACTTCTGTAGAGACCAAATTATCAGTGCTGCCACTATCAATGATCATCTGACAGCGTTTCCCTTGAACCTTACTCACTGTTCTGAACAAAGTCTTTCTTTGTGATGGTTCAACTATCTCCTTTGTTGGCTTGAGCAAAATTTTATTGACTACCAAAGATTCTCCTGTCTCTGGTATATTTTCTTCTTCTGTCGCTGCTTCCTCAACTTGAGCAACAATTGCATTCCTGACTTGTTCCTGCATTCTCTAGGCATTCAAAAGCTCTATGTCCTAGTTTGTTACATCTGTAACATCTTACCTCTCTTCCTCTTCGTCTGCCTCCTCTTCCTCTAGAAAAACTCCCTCTGCCACTTGCATCACCACCTGTGGTTGCATGCTAGGTTGAGCTGCTGCTAGCTTCATCTTTAGGTGCTGTAGATCTTCCTCTACCACCTTGACTTCCCTTTCCTCGGAAAGTACCTCTTCCTCTGGTAGACTGCTTTCTCATGAGTTTTTCTTCAGCTTTCAGTACCATCTGATAAGCTTCTTCTACTGTTTTAGGAGACAGTATACTTATCTCATCTTGAAGGTCCATCCTAAGACCATTCACATATCTAGCCACCTTCTCATTTGTATCCTGAGTTTGTCCAGCTCTTATGCTTACCTTATAGAATTCCTCTGTGTATTCTTTCACTGTCATAGACCTTTGTCTAAGATTCTGCATCTGTTTGAACAAGGTTTGCTGATAATTACTTGGTAGAAACTTACCTCTTAGCTTTGCTACCATCCTACTCCAATTTTTGATAGGTTGCTTGCCAAGTCTCTTTCTTTCTGCCTGCACTCCATCCCACCAAAGTGCTGCATGTCCTTTTAGCTTGGTGACAACAAACTTTACTTTCTTCTCATCTTCTATTTCTTCATAATCAAAGAATTTCTCCATGCCATTAATCCAATCTATCAATTCTTCTGGATTCAATCCTCCTTCATATATTGAAACCTCAGTCTTTGGCCTAGCTGTGGATCTCAACACTGATTGGAAGAATCTCATCTCAGGAGTAACTGCTACAACTTCCTCCTCTCCTTCAACTTCAACCTCAGACTCACTAACATCCCCATCATCTATATTTCTCCCTGCTGTTAGTGCCTCCAATCTTGCTTGCATCTGTTGCATAGCTTCCATCACCTCAACATTTGCAACTGGTCGTCCTCTTCTACCATGTCCTCGTCCTCTTCCAACTATGAAAGCCATATTAACTTTCCTTCTCTTGCTTTTGAGATTCAATTCAATGTCAACAGATTGCTCTGATACCACTAATGGTGGTCTAGGTGTAGGCGATATTGACAAACACGCAAATCCTGCTACAATTTCTTCTAAATCTGACGGAGTTCCTTCTTCCTCCACCGGAGTATCAGTCATCTATTTCTAGACTAACTGTTTATAAATTTCCCTTTTTTGTCCATTATCACCAGTCCTTTTCCATTAATTGCCCCAACCCTTGTTATCGGGAGCAATTTTGTAACAACCCATCTAATTGACCCATTAATAAAAACGTTAAACTTTATAATATATGAATATATCTATATATATACATTATATTTTATGATATATAGTTAGACTTTACAAATATAATTTAAAAAAATATATATATCATTAAATGTTTATAACATATTTTGAAATGTTATAAGTATATATATATCATTAAATATTTATAACATATACTTGATAAAATGTTATAAGTAAAAATCATTTAATGTTTATAAAATATATTAAATGAAATGTTATAAGAAATATCATTAAAGTTATACCATGTATTAAAGAAATGTCATGAATATATATATAAGTTAAAGTTATGAACTTATGCAATAACGTGTCAACGTAGATATCAATCAAACTATATATATATCAGATATAAGGGATCGTATAAAGAATATCTGAACTCATAAAGACTACCCTACCTACTGAGGATTTATTACAAAGAAATATCGCAGAGAGACATGAATGCTGAGAGGCGGTGGCTGCAAGTGGGAGGGCGGCCACCGCCAGGCGAGGGGATATATAGCAGAAGCCTGAGCCGGGAGCAGGGGGTGCGGAAAAACGAGAGAAGTATAGACTCATTAGCAGGAAACCCGGAGAAGAGATTTTACAGTGGAAGAGCTTTGAGTGATCTGAGTTCTGGGCACGGAGGGACAGAGAGCCTCTGTGGAGAGCTTCTCTGGATCGGGCAACCAGGTTGCTCTGTCTGGTCGGGTGGTATTGGCCATCTCGAAATTGAATCAAAGGATTACCAGTTCAGCAGCGGAATCGGAAGTCGGCAAGCAGCTCAGGTAGGTGCAGATTTCAATTTTATGTATTACTGTTTTCAAATTTCATATGCGTGTCTATCTGGTTACTGCAAATTAGGAATTAGGGCACTACACATGGTATCAGAGCCCGTTTCAAACCCTTTGGGACCTTAGGGCAAAAAAAAATGGTTATAAAATAGCACCATTAAATCTGCGGGCCTCCCTGACTTCAATCGTGACCAGCTTCAATCGTGACAGTCGCAGACTCACGCCCAATAATGATGTTAACATTTTACCAGGTTAAAGCTTCGCCCTTTGTATGGGCTAGTTGTTGTCGATAGTTTATAAATTTCACTTTTACAAACAATAATTAATGTAAAATCCCTCGCTTATTCGTTGTTTCGCTGAGGGAATATTTTGACAGAAAATTATGCATGCTCAGAATGGGTGTTTCGAATTAGACATTAGACGTTCTCGAGGTTTGTTGTATTTCACATGTTTTATGACGAACAAATTCCCGTCAAAGTTTCCCAGATGTTGTGGCGTTAAAATGTTGTTATTTTTTTTATTTAGCGCATCACAAGAAACATTATATAAAATTAAAATTAGTATGTGTATATTAATAAATATGCCTGCACATCATAGGATCTCGCTATCCAGGTCTACTTGAGGGCGGGTATCATTCGAGTCTCGTTCACAGAGTCTCAAGTGTGGCATTGCTTTGCAGTGGTCCCTTGTGTAACTTTTCTGATGTGTTAAGAAATAACCACTGTAGGTAATCCCTCGTCTCACGCCAACCAAGCAGAGATGTCTGATTAAATGCTTGAGGTACTGTAGAGTACCGCCTTATTCTACTTTCTTGTCGTGCCACCAATTGAACTCGCGACCTCTTGTGCAAAGCAGTTATCGCCAACCAAGACGCATGGCTCACGTCAAATCGAACGGCGGCCACATGTGGCCGGCCCAGCCCTGTGTATCGACCTCATTCTTTTTATTTCCGAAATTTGGGAGCACGGGACTCGAACACGCGACTGTTGATTTTTGTAAAGTTGGGACCACGGGAGCCGAGACCAACAATTTGCTCGCGTGTAAGTGCATTTGAGCCTTTTTTTTTTTTTGGTTGTGAAATAATTTAATCAAGTCACCTTTTGGCTTTCAATGTACCCGTAGAAGTTCATTGTCACCAAGCCTTGACCAGCACCCTTCAAACCAAGTTAGTTTAGTGAGCTAGTCTTGAGTGGTTTTCCCTAAAGGAATACCCCTTGGCTCGAAGAGTGGAATGGTCAGTAGGTGCCAGGTGGTGACCACTTGATAGGATCCTTAGGTTTTCCTTTCAGAGAGGTTAGGACTTTTCCTCTAGGAAGAACCCGAGCGATAACAAAGCTGACAGGCTGTGATGCAGAGAAGAGCTTCATGGGTGTTAAACAATAATAAACAAAATACTTGAATAATTTGTTCCTGAAAAATGACTCATTCTCCTGGCAAAATAATTCAATCTTCCTGCAAGGGCTGTAGCATTGCAGCATTGACATACACCCATATGGTATATAACAGGTCTGATTTTTCTTATTTCAGCAGAATATAACTGCAGTAATTATGCTTCTTTATCTTTCAGATGTGTTAAATCATATAACCAATTTAGCTATATGTTACGTCAAATCAGCATGAACAAGGGCTGAAATCTACTCACTCTTAGAAATAACATAAGCTGAAAATCAAATCTGCAGTTACACAAAATTTGGAATTAGAAACTTCACACACACACATATATGAAGTACAAGTACGAGCCATAGCTTTATGCTCAAAAACGTTTACAGACATATTTCAAGCCTGTTTGAGCACAGCATTTTCAAAGGAAATCACCAAGTAAAGGGGAAACGGATGTAAGGGGTCGGTATAATCATAAAAGAATAGTAAAATTCACATCTTCAGCAAATATATCTTGTTCTAGCACCTTTTAGCGAGCACACTGATGTGATATACTAAATTTGTAAACACTATCTTTGTGGGACCAGCCAAATAGAAAAGAATAGTGACCTATATAAATTTGGCAGTAGTCTGTGTCAGTGTGTTATGATGCAAGATAGCACTATTTCTTGTACAGGCTACCTTGCTTAAGTGAGCAACAATACCCTAGAAGCTGATCTCAAAATCAAACATCTAGTTATGAAGTATGGTAAAGAACTGTTGCTTATGTGCACTTGTCGAATTCTGCTAAAGAACCTTTGAGTTTGCTTGTCATTATAGATACTTAGCATTCTGACTATAGAGACAACTTGTGGATGTTTTTCCTTTAATTACCTGGTCTTGAAATGGAGCCGGCACACGGTAATTATGACTGTGTATTTGCTTTCTTTTCGTGAAAGACAGTTAAACTTTTAAATAAATCTAAACCTCCTCTTACAAGTCAGTTTCCATCACAGAACACCTTACTGTCTGCGCACCATATCTCCTTATCCTATAAGGAAGCACATAGCAGTAATCCAGGAAGCACATCACAGTTACACCACTGCGGCACCTTCACTGAGGTCATCCCTGTTGTACCTTCATTGAGGTCACCATTGCTGTACCTTTATTGAGATCATAACAATGTGGTCTTTATGATAGCTACACCGAGATAGGGATCAGGACCTTGTCTTCATAAAAGAACAAGATCATGACTGCTATTTTCACCAAGATCTTGACTGTGTCTAGAATGCCAAAATGTATAACTGTGAGGTCACAATCATGCCGAGATTGTGACTGTGTAATACCAAGAGTGCCATATACTTAAATAAAGTAAGTTCAACAATTAAATTGAGTATGCATAATGGTAGCCATTAAAAACTATATGTTATAATAGTGACCCATGTTTTAATCCATAGCCAGCTCATATCTCTCATTAGGCGTTTAATATTAGAATATCAAACTGTTGGGAAATAATATATATTGTAAATGTGCTATAAAAGTGCCTCAAATTCCTCTGCCAGAGCAACTGTAGTGTTGGTCTGTGCAGGCATTAAAATAAGTGCTCACCTGTATAAGGGTGTGACATTCTGCCCTTAGGTTTTTGTCATGGCAGGAAACCATAAATTAGCACACTTCCATCACCCGAAGGAAGAACTACTTCTGAGTTGATTACTTCTGACTTTTGGAAATTCAATTAGCTAATTCATGCGCCAATCAGTAGAGGCACCAGCATGTTAGATCCAATAGCAAACTGCTTGCAATTTATTGCCAAGTTGTCAATGCTGGTAATCATACAAGCTAAAGATTTAATCCATACCCTTGTAATTTATTCAGGGTATGGATGCGGATGACCCCCTTAAATGTTATAGTCAGGTTGAGGTATGACAGTTATGTTACCGATATACATTGTAAACGAAAAGCTAACATTTTCGTTTTGGGGATGTCATTAGGTAAATAAACTTTGGATGTCTTACCTTAGGGACTAATAACCATACACTTCTGCATTATTCATTTTTCATTTTTTAGAAAACCCTGCATTAGGACAAGGAGGTCGCGTGGCCACCCTCCTTGACCTCGGTACCAGTAAGATCCGCCTAGCGGGTAAAAATAGCAAAACTATACCCGTTTTAAATGTGAAGTTGCAAAGAATTTGGTGTGTTAAAATTTGGTTATCCGCCTCCATTTTTTTTATTTATATATATACATTTTATTTGTGTTCAGGGACCATTACGATGGTAAAGACGTATGAGCGACGACGACGTGACCAGGCAGCATCATCACCATTAATGCCGCCACCGTCACCATCGCCATCCCCCTCACCCTCGTCACCACCAAGGCAACCGTCAACATCAAACGCTCCAGCGCCAGAGTTGGCTGTGATAATGAACTCTTTGGAGGCCTTGTTGGAAACATTAAAGGAATCAACTAAGGCTAAAAACAAAGAGGAATTTCAGCATGTAGCCACCAGTTCAGCGGAACCACATAATTTGGAGCCCAGAGGATCGAGAGAAGACATCTCTAGAGAGCTTCAGAAAATTAGACTCCCAGAATTTTCGGGAGGTCGAGCTGGTGAACGCGCTGAGGCATGGTTGGAGGGGATGAACCGGTGCTTTAGGTTAAGAGAATATTCGCCTTCAGCAAAAACAAAAATTGCCGTGTTTCAACTAAAGGAAAGTGCCCTGATTTGGTGGGGAAACCTGGAAAAGCAGCTACACCTTACATCAGACAACGTTCCTTGGGATCTGTTTGAGGAAAGGTTCCGCGCGAAGTATTTACCTCCATATTTTCAACAGCAGCAAGCCAGAGCCTTTCATACACTAATTCAGGGAAGTAAAACGGTGGAAGAGTACGAAATAAGGTTTATGGAGCTGGTAAAATACATTCCCTACTTAGACTCTGATGAACGGCAAGCTGAACGCTTCATATTTGGGTTAAACCCTCGCATCAGAGCCTTGGTAAGTATGTGGAAACCATCATCGGTAGCCGAGGCAGTCGAATGTAGCCGTTATGCAGAAGAACACCTTGGAATCAAAAAGGATATAGGGCCAGCAGGGCCTTTACAATCAGGACTTCCAGGGAAGGCTCCCCGAAACTTTTTCAGAGGAGGTAGCTCGAGGCCACCTTACGGTAACAGGTTTACCCCAGGTATGGGGACAAGAGTTCCCATGGCGGTAAACACTATAGCTGCGGAATCGTCCAGCACCAGACCTTGGGCATCGCGAGGGACTACCGGTAGAGGAAGGGGTGCGAGAGGAACCAACATGGGAGGACGCGGCTCGTTCTCTAGAAACTCACACCTTAATTCAAGAGGATCAGCGCAGCTCAATTGTTGGGGATGTGGGGGGCCGCATTTCCAGCGTAACTGCCCAGAAGCGTCATCGAACATATTGCAAAGCACTGGGAGGGAGCCAATATCAGCCAAGCGAAGTAATCATAGAATTCATGCAGTAGTCAACCACGACCAAGCAGCCCATCAATCCACTGTAGTGGAATCTTCAGGTATTATCAATGGTGTAAAACTCAAAATCTTATTTGATACTGGTGCCACAGTTAGTTTCATTTCGTCATATGCATTAAACAAATGTGGGCTGGCAGCTCGTAGACAAAATGATTTCCACCAAGTGGAAATGGCCTCAGGAGAACTCCAAACCGTGGGCTTGAGTGTGGATCAATGCAAAATTGACCTAGGGGTCTGTTCGACTAAACTAAAAGTCTACGTCACTGCCCTAGGGACGTATGATCTTATCATAGGTATGGATTGGCTGGAAGCTCACCAAGCGTGGGTAGATTGTTATGGAAAAAGGATTTTGGGCTTAAATGATGAGGGAGAAGTAATCCAAATTCAAGGAATCAAGAGAGAAATTTCCTTGCGCTACATTTCAGCAATGCAGGTGAAGCGTTGTTTAAGAAAGGGTTGTCAGGCTTATGCAATTCACGAAGTAAGCCAGGAAAAGGGACCGTCCTTAGAACAATATCCGGTGATAGCCGAGTTCCCGGATGTATTTCCAAAGGAACTACCTGGATTACCCCCGGTAAGAGAATTGGATCTCACTATTGAATTAAAGCCAGGTACCCAGCCGATTTCTAAAACGCCTTATAGAATGACAGCTCCAGAACTTCAGGAATTGCAAATCCAGTTGAAGGAACTACTCGATATAGGGCTTATTCGGCCCAGTACCTCACCTTGGGGCGCTCCTGTAATTTTTGTGAAGAAGAAAGATGGATCCTTAAGATTATGCATAGACTATCGGGACTTGAATCGAGCTACAGTGAAGAATCAATACCCTATGCCGCGGATCGATGATCTTTTTGATCAAATGAAAGGAGCTTCTGTCTTTTCAAAAATTGATCTTCGATCAGGGTATCATCAGCGAAGGATTTCTGAAAATGATATCTCTAAGACAGCATTCCGGACACGTTTTGGGCACTATGAATTTACTGTGGTACCATTTGGGTTAACAAATGCGCCAGCCGTATTCATGAATCTTATGAACAGTGTTTTCCGTCAGTATCTTGATAAATTTGTACAAGTCTTTTTAGATGATATTCTCATCTATTCCAAGAATGAAGAAGAGCATAAGGAGCATTTGCGGTTAGTATTGTCCTGCCTTAGAGAACGTCAGTTATATGGAAAACTGTCCAAGTGTTCCTTCTTTCAGGAAAAGATTCATTATTTGGGTCACATCATATCAGGTGAAGGGATTTCAGTAGATCTGGAGAAGGTAAAAGCAATCATGGACTGGCCAATACCGAAAAATGCACATGAGATACGAAGCTTTATGGGCTTAGCAGGTTATTACCGGAGATTTGTGGAAGGGTTCTCCAAGATCGCGAAGCCAATCACAACCCTCCAGCGTAAAGGTGTTAAGTATGAGTGGACCGAAGAATGTAATAATGCATTCTCTGAGCTCAAAAGACTACTCACTAGTGCGCCAATCCTAAGAGTCCCGGATATGGGCAAAGACTTTACGGTATGTACGGATGCATCCAAGCAAGGGCTGGGTGCAGTGTTAATGCAGGACAGGGGAGTGATAGCTTATGCTTCCAGAAAGCTAAAACCTCATGAAGAACTTTATGCTACTCACGATTTAGAATTGGCCGTTGTAATGCTAGCTTTAAAGATCTGGAGACACTATTTGGTAGGACGAAAGTTTACACTTAAAAGCAACCATCAAAGTCTACAATATTTGTTCACCCAAAGAGACTTAAATGCCAGGCAAAGGCGATGGAGTGAATTCCTAAGTGAGTATGACTTCGGAATATCATATATTAAGGGAAAGGAAAATGTGGTAGCCGATGCCTTAAGCAGGAGACCCCGGATATTTTCTCTCATACCCATTAAGGTGGACTTAAGACAATGAGTGCTGGATCGTCTTATAAAAGACAGCTGGTATTTAAGAGTGAGGGCAAGTCTTGAGGGGATTAAGGCAAAAGAATCCAAGTTCGAGGGTTATGAATTAGAAAGCGATGGGATCTTGCGATTCCATGGAAGGATGTACATTCCTGATGATAAAGATCTTCGAGATACCATCCTCAGGGAAGCTCACAAAGCCGTATATTGTGCTCATCCTGGAGTAGGGAAAATGTATGCGGATACCAAGAAACTCTTCTTTTGGGCAGGCATGAAGCGTGATATCGCTCAATTTGTTGCAAAATGTATGGAATGTCAGCAAGTAAAGGCAGATCATTGTCACCCAGCGGGTCTCTTACAACCCCACGACATACCTATGTCTAAATGGGAGACCATCTCTATGGATTTTATCACTGGACTACCTCTTACTTCTCTAAGACACAATGCCATTCTGGTAGTGGTGGATAAATTAACAAAAAGCGCCCATTTTATTCCGGTAAGAGATACTTATGATGTTGCTGACGTGGCTCGAGTATTCATAAACGAAATTATCAGATTTCATGGAGTACCTAAGAAGATTATATCCGATAGAGATTCGCGATTCACTTCCAGATTCTGGACGTGCATGCAGACAGCCTTAGGTACTCAGCTAAATTTAAGCACGGCTTACCATCCTGAAACTGATGGGCAGACTGAAAGAGTAAATCAAGTACTTGAAGACATGTTGCGGATGTATGTAATGGATCAGCAATCCCACTGGGAAAAGTATTTACCCTTGGTTGAATTCGCATACAACAACAGTTACCACAGTTCGATTGGGATGCCTCCATTTGAAGCTTTATATGGCAGACCGTGCAGAACACCGTTAAGTTGGGACAGGTTAGAAGATCGAGTGATAATAGGACCAGAATTAATCCATGAAATGGAAGCGCAGGTCAGGCAGATTAGACAGCGATTAAAGGAAGCACAGGATAGACAAAAGAGTTATGCTGATGCTCACCGATCTGATAGGAGGTATGAAGTAGGGGACCAGGTCTTCGTCCGCATCAAGCCAAATAAAAGTACTATTCGATTCGGAAAAGGGACAAAGCTGTCACCCCGATTTATAGGACCGTTTAAAGTCGTGGAAAGAGTTGGACCTGTGGCCTATCGTCTTGCCCTGCCACCTCACCTGCATAGAATTCATAATGTATTTCATGTTTCTGTATTAAGGCATTATGTAGCTGATCTATCTCATAACATCCAGTGGAAAGAATTGCAGGTATCGGACGAGGGAGTCATAACGGTCGAACCGTTACGTATACTGGAACGTAGAGTTCGACAGCTGAGGAACCGCCTGGTGGACCAAGTTAAGGTCCAGTGGGACAAGTATAGTCCTGGATCAGCGACTTGGGAGAATACAGAGGACATATGTCAGAGATACCCTAGTTTATGTCCATTTTGAAGAGCTTTTACACTATGTTTAGTATATATATTTACTTCACCTCTGTTAGAAAACCAAAAAAACATTTGAATGATTGGTGATAAACATGGAACTTTGCGGCATAATATATGTTTAAATTCCTGCTGGTACATGGATACCAAAATAATATATGTTTAAATTCCTGCCGGTACGTGGATACCAAAATAATATGTGTTTCATTCCTGCTGGTACATGGATACCCAAAACAATATATGTGATTATATTACTAAATTATAAATGTTGAAGTAAAGTTAAGACCGTCAAATGATTTTACTTCGGGTAGAAATTGAACAATATAAATCTGTTTTATTTTATGCATGTCAAAACGAGCAACTGAAATAAAAGACAGGAAGTGAATACACCTATAGACAAGTCAGAATACATGCATAGAAAATAAACAAAATTCTGTTATATGTAGATAATACATAAGTTATTCCGAATATACTGATGCACATTTTACAAATGCTGGGTAAGTGTAAGATTGCAGGTAAACTGGCAGATAAACTATGATTGCAGATAATTGATCCAATTTTCGAGATGACCACGTGATGACAGAACTCAGATCAGTTAAAGCTCAAAGTGATTCTATGATAAGGGAGTAGCCCTGATACTACTGGAGGGGTGGAGGTGTTACCCACCGTTTATCCTCCGAATCCTGGAGTCATGGGAGGACTGTGCGAGTCACGCTCCCCTAGACGTGTGATGATGACTGCCGGATGCCTACTGGGAATCAGGTCGGTATAGCCGACGCTGTTACCTTCGTGTTATGAATGGTGAGGTCAGTAAATCGACGCCATGGCATACTCTAGTAGAGGACGGATAGGATGGGAGCAGAAGAGATTAGGGAGGAAAGGATGAGTTTGAATAGCTTGGGGACCTGGATAGATAAGGGCATACCTATTAAAACCTTGAACCTAAAGCTCTAACTTCGGGACGAAGTTTTCAGAAGGGGGAATGTATGTAACAACCCATCTAATTGACCCATTAATAAAAACGTTAAACTTTATAATATATGAATATATCTATATATATACATTATATTTTATGATATATAGTTAGACTTTACAAATATAATTTAAAAAAATATATATATCATTAAATGTTTATAACATATTTTGAAATGTTATAAGTATATATATATCATTAAATATTTATAACATATACTTGATAAAATGTTATAAGTAAAAATCATTTAATGTTTATAAAATATATTAAATGAAATGTTATAAGAAATATCATTAAAGTTATACCATGTATTAAAGAAATGTCATGAATATATATATAAGTTAAAGTTATGAACTTATGCAATAACGTGTCAACGTAGATATCAATCAAACTATATATATATCAGATATAAGGGATCGTATAAAGAATATCTGAACTCATAAAGACTACCCTACCTACTGAGGATTTATTACAAAGAAATATCGCAGAGAGACATGAATGCTGAGAGGCGGTGGCTGCAAGTGGGAGGGCGGCCACCACCAGGCGAGGGGATATATAGCAGAAGCCTGAGCCGGGAGCAGGGGGTGCGGAAAAACGAGAGAAGTATAGACTCATTAGCAGGAAACCCGGAGAAGAGATTTTACAGTGGAAGAGCTTTGAGTGATCTGAGTTCTGGGCACGGAGGGACAGAGAGCCTTTGTGGAGAGCTTCTCTGGATTGGGCAACCAGGTTGCTCTGTCTGGTCGGGTGGTATTGGCCATCTCGAAATTGAATCAAAGGATTACCAGTTCAGCAGCGGAATCGGAAGTTGGCAAGCAGCTCAGGTAGGTGCAGATTTCAATTTTATGTATTACTGTTTTCAAATTTCATATGCGTGTCTATCTGGTTACTGCAAATTAGGAATTAGGGCACTACAAATTTTCACAACAGAGGCTCTTTTCTCACTATCGGAGCTGTAATTCCAAAGGAATCATATAATACACTATTGGCGGGGTTTAGAATGGCAATAACGCAAATAAGTGTAAATTACACTATCGGTGGTTTCAAATTTCCATAATGCAATTACACATGGAAATACACTATCGGCGCTGTTTTCCCCAATGGGATGCGTTAACACGTAAATACTCTATCGGCGGGGTTTTATTCCATAAGAATGGAATAACACTATTGGCGGGTCGCTATTGGCGATTCCACGAGAAGTGGAACAATACTATCGCGCTCCGCTAACAGTCCTTTCCCGATGCGATAACACTATAACCTTATCGACGATCGCAATCGGGAGTTTCAACATTCCCTTGCCAGGCTCCTCCTTAAGACTTGCAATGCGATAAGCTTATCAGACCCGATAGGTTATAAATCCTTCTTTATAGTGTTTCGGATCCGAATGTCGCAACTTCGGATTTTGGCACTTCAAAAGGTCAGTCCCTCTCCACTCAAGCACTGTGATGCAATGGTGCTTGCGGACCCGATATGGGTATCAACCACCCTTAATAAGATTTCAAGTTCGGATTCTCAATTCGGACTAAGTTTTTCACGGTTTCTTAGTGTAACCCAGAATTTCACCTGTGGGACCAAACGATGTGTATAAAGGAAACAAGGCACGCCGATATGAAGGAAACACACTCAAACAGACTTCAATCAAAGTATTAGTTGGAAAACAAGGCCGAACCACTGTTGTAAAGACTTAAAAGAAAACATTGCGTGAAGCCAAAATACGCATAAACACCAGTTTTTTTTACAGACAAACATAAGTTCAGATGCACAGAAAGGGTTTCGGAGGTCACAACGCCTCTAGGATCGACCAATACACAGAGATGTTCTGCTCCTTTACAGCAATACGAGATAAACCCACTCGGTCAAAATCCCTTTACAATAGCATAAAAGTTACATATATACTGATTCATCTTAACAACCAGACCCTAAAACAGAGGCTAAAATTTATTACTACTATCAGTTCTGCGAGATATTCTCCTCGAGAACCTCCACTATGCTAACTAATTCTATCTGTTCTGCGAGGTATTCTCCTCGAGAATCTCCACTACAGCTTAACTATTTAACATTTATTACATCATGATTTATTCCTAGATTCTATCTCTATGCTTAACTGAAAAACATGGAAATTGATGGCTAACGGATCCCACTCCTTTGCTTGTAGATTTTTTTGTATTTTTGGAATAAGTTTGAAGTTTTTTCCCTCCAAGTCTCATGCTCCTGCATCAGTTAGTGTCGGATCGCTAGTGGGAGTGAAATTTTTCTCACTAGACTTATAGTTAGTCATTTCTCTGTATGGCCTGTTAGATTTGAGCATCCATAGTTTTTTACTCAGATTTACTACTACATAATAATAAAATCCTCAGTTGCTGCACCGGTTTTCTGAAGTGGGGGTTTCCAGGGGATGGTGGTCCAAAAATAACTGCATATTTGTGTGTGTGCATCTATTTTTCCAGTATTATTTTTCTTCCGCAATATTTTATTTGTGAAGGCTGCAGTGTATTAATTTCGATATTTACCATAGAATATAGTAAATAATTTGTTCAGTTCATTTAACAAATAGAAGAAACTTAATCAGTTGCTGCAGTAGGATTCAGGGTTTTCTGAATTTTCACATGATGTGCTGTTCATGGGCAACCTGAAGGAGGTTTTTTAATTCAAATAATTCAGCTTAGTGCAACTTTTATTGATTTTCCTATTTTATAATAAATTATTTGTGTGCACATATGATATATGGATATATGTAATTAGGTCAAGTGTATTACCAGAGACTGGGCATTACAAAGGCCTTTTTATAGTCTGTGTGGTATCAAAATTATTGGTGCATTTTCTTCATTTTGGTCTAAACCATTTCAATATGCATTCGTTTCTCTAGTTCCTAAAGCACTTTCTTTTCTGAGTTTGAAATTTGAATCTGATTATCTATGTACATCATAACACATGAAGGTGTAGAACTTCATTAGAAAAATCTGAACGGGTTTTGTTTTCTGTTCATTTCTAGAGATTCAATGAAGACATGAAATTCTTTCTTAACTAGCTGAATGCTTTCATTCTGACAGCAGAGAATTCTGTCATTATTTTGTCTTAGAATTTCCTGGTTCTTTCTTCTCTTGTGGCTGCGGTCTTGTGGACTTGCCATTTAGTCAGAACATGCACAATTCTTTTTCAGCCATGTAATCCAGTTCTTATGAAATGTGCAGGGAGCATATCCTCTTGCTTAGAAGAATCTCAGAATTAAGTATTTGTTAATAAGCATCTTAATTGTGGCCAGTTTGCTAGAATAATGGCTAATTTTGGTTATTGTTATTTTTCTCTCTCACTCCGTTAATATTTTAGAGAGTTCAAGTGATTGTGCTCTGCTAGCACGTGTGGTTCTTGTTCTAATTTTTGAAATTTGTCACAGACAACACGTATCTTTGCCCCGTGGGAGAGGAAGAAGGATGGTGACACAGAAATATCATGGCATGAAATTGCTCGCCCACAAGTCCATGGTCATGACATAAATGCTATAGCTATTACAAAGGGAGAAGGAAACCATCGTTATGTTAGTGGAGCAGATGAAAAAGTTGCGAGGGTGTTTGAAGCTCCACTATCATTTCTACAGACTCTGCAGTACACAGCATGGGGAAATCTAGGCAAACAAAATGAGAACAAAGAAGATGTCCAAATTTTGGGTGCAAATATGTCTGCTCTTGGATTGTCTCAGAAGCCAATCTATGTTCATGGTACTGTTGCTGCTCTCTGCTTTTCTTTCTCTTGTGTCTTTCATCATATTGTTACAGTGATCTTCGACTTACAACAGTTGGATATGTGCATTCAAAGATTAGTAACCTCTAGATTATATTTGGTTAATACAAGGCATATCGGATATATTTTGGATGTCATAGCTATATGCTTTAATAAAACATTATATTGTTTCTTTCTGACCTTCATCTGAATAGAAAGAGATCTTGTGTGAGATTTGCATTCTTTGGGTTTAGACAAAATGGAAAGTGCAGCTCATTTGTCAATAACAGCTTTTCCAGTATGATATAATTAATGAGTTATCTGGTAAGCCCAACATAAGAATGCCAACTCACACAAGTCTAGAAAATTCATCTTTCTTGAAGTTAATTGTCTTGGTTAAAATGTTGGATAAGCTAAATTTGACACCAATGTTTTGTCAAACTGCAGCTTCCAAGAGTGTTTCAACTGTCACTGAAGGTGGTGCAGACGGAATGGAGACTTTTCCAGATGCTGTTCCGATTGTGTTAACTGAGCCCCCCCCTGAAGAAAACTTGGCTTGGAATACTTTATGGCCTGAATCTCACAAGCTTTATGGTCATGGTAATGAACTGTTTGCTATGTGCTGTGATCATGCAGGAAAGATTATTGCAACAGCTTGCAAGGTGAATAGTTTAGTTTTTTAAAATCTTGTTTAGTTAATGCTGTCAATTTTGTAGCGCAGTTCAACCATATGCCTAATGATGATAAGATTGAGGACTGTTCAAAATTATAGCTCAGGTAGAAACTTCCATGCATCATGTTCATTGTGAACATGTGACTAGTAGTTTGAGATAGTTTCAAAAGGTAATTCTAATTTTGGAAAAGTAATTCTATTTTGTAATTGACTTTCCTAAAAAGGTGAAAGCCTTACTTTTAGTAGTTGAGTCTAAAATTGTACATTGACTAGGAGTAACCTTAAAATTAGATTTTCTGCAAAAGCTATAAAGACATGGCAACATAGAGGCGTTTACACACACTTGAACAACTGAGCAAGAGAGAGAGAGAGAGCAGGCAGCCATGGAAGAGGCATTCCTGGGCAGTGCACAGTTTGAGACAACAGTTCTGTACAGTTGTACAAACATCTATACAACAATACAAACAGCACAGTAAGGATCTGTACAGTTGTATGGAATCCATAGCAACGTACACCAGCCATACAGTCTGTACAGCAGTGCTATGGAGGAGAGAATTGCTGATGCTGATATTTTCAGCAGCTGTACCTCTTAAACATCTTGTATGAGCTCAATTCAAGGCATTTTTTTGGTATCTGTGCATGCTGTATTTCTTGGACAGTGTGTGGAGGCTTCCTTGTAAGTCTTTTTCAAAGGAATAAAAAGCTGATTTGAAGGAGTGTGATTACCTATGTGTGTGAAATAAAATTTTATGTTTCTGCTCGTTATTTTCTAGCTATTGTGTGATTGACGCCATGGTTGGAAATTTGATTTCAACATTCATTAAATTCAACTATCTATTTGTTTGATTGAGATCATAAGGGCATCAGTCACCTAGGGCATGAAATTCTAACAAATATTGAAGTTTCTAAGTTTACTTAATTTAGAAACCCTTCATGCACTTTTTCTAATTTATTCCTACCTACTTGTTAATTTTTCTTTAACAACTTATTTACAAAGTAAATACTGAAAATAAACACCAGTGCATGCTCAACATATTACAGATCAGCAACTAAAAGAAATGAGAACAAACACATCACATGACACCGTTATTTTTGGACCAATGTCCCTGGAAAAACCCAATGCGGGAAAACCGGTGCAGCTATCTGAGGGTTTTCTTATTAAGCAATATCAGAGTACAATCTGGGTGCCGTAACTGGCCTACCCAACAGAGAATTTCCTTAGCAGCTATACCTCACAGTTTGAGAGAAATCTCCTGGCTGAAACCTCGAAAAACCCTTCTGGCAGCTCCTCAGCACAAAACTGCTCCTGCAACCCCAGTGTCTGCCCAATCTGGACTGTGTCAGCCCCTCTCTGTCTCATGTTGGCCCTGCGTCAGCCTTTCTTGACTTGCGTCAGCCCCGGGAGGCCCTGTGTCAGCGACGATGGCCCCTCTGGTGCTCTACACACCACTTGGCTGCCTCTGCGTGGCCTTGTGTGAGCCCTTGCTGGCTCTGTGTTACCCTCCTTAGCTGCTGCGCTGCTCTCTCGGCACAATCTCTGCCTTCTCTGTTCCTCTGTACTCAATGACCCTCAGCTGCTCTCCCGATCACTGATTCTATCTCTCTTAGCAAACCCTGCTCTAGAGAATAGAATGACTGATCGTCTGGTGTATTCTCTAAGTGACCCTCAAGCCTCCTCTTATACTTTTCTCGTTGACAGTTCAACGACTGAGATTAAATCCCTAATCAACGACTAAGATTAACTCTGGCTTGATCCATGACTTTTGGACCCTTCTAACACAGATTCATATTAATACACATTAATATTTTATTTTCCCTATGTTTAGACTTAGGGACTCCATTAAAAATATTAATTATTTTAATATCTCATGATCTGTTTAGAATCTGCCCAAACCCTTTCTGGGTATTGGAGATTTCATGTGCCCCAATCTCTCCACCAAATTTCGTGGCTAGAGCAAATCCGATGCTACCCCAAATCAACACTCCCTCTTAGTGAGGATTGTGCTCTAGCAATACTCCTCACTGAGTATCATCCTGATCATCTGATATCGATACCTCTGTTGATGCTAGGCCTTCTTGCCCAACATCCTCTGCATTGCTGCCTCCTATACTGCTGCCCATGGTTCTGCCACTGCCACTGCTGCATCTGTACGACAGCTCCCTCTGCATTCGTGCTGCTACTGGTCCTTTCTCCCAGCACTGCATCCGCACTGCATCTCCTCTCATCAAGCTGCATCGTGTTGCCCATTGCTGCACTACAACTCAATTACTTAGAAGTAGGTAACTGATCTCCCAAATAACCTCCCTGTTGGGCTAGAAACACCCACTGATGCTGAAGCTCCCTCTGCTGCTAACAAGTGCTCCCTCTCTGACCTCTGTGCTGCGGCAACAACTCCCTTCCAGACTATGAAGTTCGATGCTCCGTCCAGTCTATCCTAGTCTCTTACCTCGTGTAGTGCCATAATGCTCCTCTACTTCCCTCCTGGAAGTTCTTTGTTCGACTCCTTTGAGTCTCTACTTCTCGTCTGCAAGTTCTCTTCTGGACTCCCTCTGAGTCTTGATTTCCCTCCTCGAAATCCTTCTGCTGTTTGTCGAGATGCCCCCTACTCTGATCGTCTTGTGCAACTGCACTACTAGAAACCCTCGGTAACAACTCCTCTGGCCCTGCTTTGTCAGATACTGTTCTGACTATAGTACCTCACCAGCTCCACTCTGCAATATTTTTGTAGCCTTCTAGACTCTAGCAACTGCCTCTTTGTGAACTACATCAGCCCCTTTCTGCTTCACGCTAGCTCTGTGTCACCCTAGATGGGTCTGCGTCAGCACTGGGATACCCTACATCAGCCCTTTGGCCCTTTGCTTCAGCAACGCTGGCCTCTCTAAGGCTCTGCGCAGCTCCCGACTTCTTCTGCGTGGCTCTGCGTCACACTTCTTGGCTCCTGCGTTGCTAGAAACAGCTTCTGTCACCTCGGGACAACTGTTTTCTGCTGCTATTGCTCTGCTCGGCTGATGTCTTTTAGTCCTTCTGTGATCTGCAATCACCCTCTGATACCATGTTGAGTTTTCTAAGTTTACTTAATTTAGAAACCCTTCATGCACTTTTTCTGATTTATTCCTACCTACTTGTTAATTTTTCTTTAACAAGTTATTTACAAAGGAAATACTGAAAATAAACACTAGTGCATGCTCAACATATTACAGATCAACAACTAAAAGAAACAAGAACAAACACACCACATGACACCATTATTTTTGGACCAATGTCCTCGGAAAAACCCAATGCAGGAAAATCGGTGCAACTATCGGAGGGTTTTCTTATTAAGCAATATTAGAGTACAATCTGGGTGCCGTAACTGGCCTACCCAACAGAGAATTTCCTTAGCAGCTATACGTCACAGTTTGAGAGAAATCTCTTGGCTGAAAGCCCGGAAAACCCTTCCGGCAGCTCCTCAGCACAAAACTGCTCCTACAACCCCAACGTCTGCCAAGTTTGGATTGCGTCAGCCCCTCTTTGTCTCACGCTGGCCTTGTGTTAGCGTTTCTTGGCCTGCGTTAGCTCCAAGAGGCCCTGTGTCAGCTCTGGGAGCCTCTGCGTCAGCTACGCTGGCCCCTTTGGTGCTCTGCGTAGCACTTGGCTACCTCTGCGTGGCCTTGCGTGAGCCCTTGCTGACTCCGCGACACCCTGATTGGCTGCTGTGTTGCTGTCCTGGCACAATCTCTGCCTTCTCTGTTCCTCTGTACTCAATGCCCCTCAGCTGCTCTCCCGATCACTGATTCTATCTCTCTTAGCAAACCCCACTCTAGAGAATAGAATGACTGATCATCTGGTGTATTCTCCAAGTGACCCTCAAGCCTCCTCTTATACTTTTCTCGTTGACAATTCAACGGCCGAGATTAAGTCCCTAATCAACGACTAAGATTAACTCTGGCTTGATCCATGACTTTTGGACCCTTCTAACACAGATTCATATTAATATACATTAATATTTTATTTTCCCTAAGTTTAGACTTAGGTACTGCATTAAAAATATTAATTATTTTAATATCTCCTGATCTGTTTAGAATCTGCCCAAACCCTTTCTGGGTATTGGAGATCTCATGTGCCCCAACCTCTCCACTAAATTTCGTGGCTAGAGCACATCCGATGCTACCCCAAATCAACAACAAAGACATCACACCAAGCCAAGCTCATATGATAAAGGACTAAAATTCTATCTCTATGTTTAATTTGAAGGGGCATAAACTTATACCCACTGGCTGGCAAAAATAGTTGTTATCAGGCCCTGCTATGTCTATAAATGCAATAATGCAATACTATAAATGTATTTTTTTTTTTTTTGTACATTATTGCATTCCTTTGATTGTTTTCTTTTACTTGTCTAGGAAAAATCAGTATCATGTATGATATTGTTGATTTTATAGCTTTGGAAGGTCTTCTGCATAGACTCGGTGTTTTGGCATGCAGGAGAGAAGTCCTCTTTAGGTGGTTGTTCGAGAGAAGCAACTAATATGATCTCCTTCCTTAGTTTTTAAGTTAGGAAAAATACATTGATTAATTATTTGATTAATGTTGACTTTGGGCAAATTTTTATCTAAGGATAAATAATAAATTATTCAAGTGACTTAAATCTAATCTCCATTGTTGGTCTAAACTAATATTTAATCTTTGCCCTTTATCAATTTGGAGATTAAGGATTTGGCCTATGGTGAAATCACAAAGAGAACCTAGGGGAGAGGATGGAGACACAAAAGAGAAATTTAGAGAGAGATTTTCTGAAGAATTTGCATGAGTCAGTGAAAATTTGGTGAGTGAGAGATTCACAGGCTGAAGAAATGGGAAAAGTGTGCAAACAGGTTTCAAGTGAGCACAATTTTGCAGGGAGAGCGCACAAGAAGAGGGCCGAGATTCAGTTGAGGGTGAATCTTAGGTGTGCCGCGAGCTTGGAGATGCCAAGAGGGTTGAGGCTGAGTTTGTGGAGTGGTGTTGCAAGTGTTGGGTGGCCGGTAGGTTTGAGGTTGCACTAGTGGAGGGGATAAGCAGCTTCAGGAGGGTCAAACTTGTGAAAGACAGCCAACAAAGTGCAGGACGAATTTCTGGGGGCATATTTTGCTAGGTTCCATTAGCTGTATTTTTTGTCTATTTTCAGAGGGCCATTTCCCCTAGTAAGGGAGCTTTTATTTTTTCTGAGAAAATTTAATAAAGAGAGATTGGAGGGATAAAATAATTGTTGTTCTTGTTTGATAATTTTTAAATTGTTTTCTGAAATAATTCCCACTGCTATTTGTTGAGTTAAGTGCTAGAGAATTTTCTGTTTGTAGCTTTTAGATTTTATTTACTACAGAAAATTCATTTATTGGGTAAAATAATTTGAGGGTAAGAAAACTGCATAAGGCATTAAATATGAAACCAACACTTGAAAAATAATATGGTATCATAGCACTAGAAACTTTGAAGGAGGAAGCTTGGTGAACAAGGGTTACAACAACAATTTTTATTCAATAGATTTTTTATTTATAGCAAGGGTTTCGTGGATAAAAATTTGATTTGGACAATATGAACGCGAGTGGGTTGATATTTCAAGACTGATTGGAAGGGACCTCCAACTTCAATCCATGGAAGGAGAGGATCACATATTTTGATGCATATCAACTTGTGGGAATTTGCTAAGACAAATATACATCCTCATTAGGATGCTAGACAATATGTTGCTAACAATTTGAAAGATGTGAAGGATCATATAATCCCTCACATCTCAGGAAAGAAGACTGTTGAAATTTGGGCAGCTTTGGGATGAGTTTCTCCAAAGGGAAACCCTCCTGCCCGAAAGGAAATCATCGTGCCGCGAGCTTGGAGATGCCAGGAAAAGTGTGCAACCAGGTTTCAAGTGAGCACAATTTTGCAGGGAGAGCGCACAAGAAGAGGGCCGAGATTCAGTTGAGGGTGAATCTTAGGTGTGCCGCGAGCTTGGAGATGCCAAGAGGGTTGAGGCTGAGTTTGTGGAGTGGTGTTGCAAGTGTTGGGTGGCCGGTAGGTTTGAGGTTGCACTAGTGGAGGGGATGTGCAACCAGGTTTCAAGTGAGCACAATTTTGCAGGGAGAGCGCATAAGAAGAGGGCCGAGATTCAGTTGAGGGTGAATCTTAGGTGTGCCGCGAGCTTGGAGATGCCAAGAGGGTTGAGGCTGAGTTTGTGGAGTGGTGTTGCAAGTGTTGGGTGGCCGGTAGGTTTGAGGTTGCACTAGTGGAGGGGATAAGCAGCTTCAGGAGGGTCAAACTTGTGAAAGACAGCCAACAAAGTGCAGGACGAATTTCTGGGGGCGTATTTTGCTAGGTTCCATTAGCTGTATTTTTTGTCTATTTTCAGAGGGCCATTTCCCCTAGTAAGGGAGCTTTTATTTTTTCTGAGAAAATTTAATAAAGAGAGATTGGAGGGATAAAATAATTGTTGTTCTTGTTTGATAATTTTTAAATTGTTTTCTGAAATAATTCCCACTGCTATTTGTTGAGTTAAGTGCTAGAGAATTTTCTGTTTGTAGCTTTTAGATTTTATTTACTACAGAAAATTCATTTATTGGGTAAAATAATTTGAGGGTAAGAAAACTGCATAAGGCATTAAATATGAAACCAACACTTGAAAAATAATATGGTATCATAGCACTAGAAACTTTGAAGGAGGAAGCTTGGTGAACAAGGGTTACAACAACAATTTTTATTCAATAGATTTTTTATTTATAGCAAGGGTTTCGTGGATAAAAATTTGATTTGGACAATATGAATGCGAGTGGGTTGATATTTCAAGACTGATTGGAAGGGACCTCCAACTTCAATCCATGGAAGGAGAGGATCACATATTTTGATGCATATCAACTTGTGGGAATTTGCTAAGACAAATATACATCCTCATTAGGATGCTAGACAATATGTTGCTAACAATTTGAAAGATGTGAAGGATCATATAATCCCTCACATCTCAGGAAAGAAGACTGTTGAAATTTGGGCAGCTTTGGGATGAGTTTCTCCAAAGGGAAACCCTCCTGCCCGAAAGGAAATCATCGTGCCCCAAAGAAGAATTCAATTTGAAACGTTGGAAAATATATTTATTAGAAGTAAATTTGAATTTGATTATTATTAATGTGGCAAATATTAAAAGAGAATTTGAATTTAGATTTCCCTCTAAGTCTTTATCAAGTCACCCTTTCATGGATTAAGGTCAAATATTTGATTGGTAAATTAGAATAGCTAAATGTTGAAGTTGGCTTAGTAGAAAGTCACACCCTTTTGTTGGAAAACGTAACTATGTTTGGTCTTCATTAATGTACTTGAGTCATCATGTAATGCACTTGTCAAAAGAATAAATAAAATATTTATTATTATTATTATTATTACTTATTAAAGCATGGGTTTCACGCTTAGGTCACCTTGTTTTAGGTCAAAGTCCCCATTGAGTATTTCTATGATTTATTCTGAGTCAATAGAGTCATTATACTTTTAAAGAGACCCTTCTTGGACTTTTGAATCATGTAAAACGGTTAAGTATTGAGTCAAATATGATTTATGTATCCTCCACACCATGTCGGCCTAGAAGAAGATTAAGTCGACCTAAGGACCCTATTCGACCTCACATGGAGCCTATAAATATAAGCTCATCGAATTCATTTGGAGCATCATTCTTACACACAAGTTTGATATGTCTTGCAGCTGGGAAAAAGTACGAAATTCTGTTGTAGCTAGGAAAAGGTGCGAAGTCTGTTGCCGGGAAGCCGAAGTGAATACGAATTTGGGGAAGTCTGAGGAGAAAGGAAAAATCGAAATTTTGGTGCCTCTCTCTCTCCGTTTCGTGCTATGGATTGGGAGATCGCAGTCTTCCAAGTTTGTTTGTTGCAGGAAGCTGCCAGTTGCCAGAAGCTGTTGCCTAGTCAAAGTTGTTGGAAAGGGGTCAAAATTCTGGGAGGTTGACTTGGTGTGGAGGGAAGGTCTTGTCTTGGTCTAGGGTGAAGAGTCTCAAAGAATACTATTGAAGTGAAGAATTTCTTGACTGGGTTTTCCCTTCGAGGGGGGTTTTGCCTTGGCATAGTCCCTACACTTGGTGTCTATTGTTTTTATGTGCTGCTGCTTTTGTAATTGCTTAATGAACTAAAGGAAAGAAGATATAAAGAATTGTAATAATAAGAAAAATTACAAGTAATTTTTCAAGAATAAGGAAATCTTTCTGCCTTTCTGATTTTCCAACCCCTTTCACCCATTCGATTGCCTATATATTAGATCCTCTGGTGGATCATTTGAAGTATCAATTCACACGATCTTTCTGTGGTTGGATGAGTTCGTATGGCAAGTATGGTTCGTATGGCGCTATGTATCTCTGGTTCATTTAGCAAGGATATCTCTGTGGTTCGTATGGCTAGCATGTACTAGTGATTCGTATATCTGTGGCAAGTGATTTCTGGCTTGAATTCTAATCTTATGAAGGCTCACATTCCCTTGTGACATGATTTGCATCTTAGTGGCAATGCATTTATATGTACAATGACTCGTAATATGGATCGCAGTATTGTTATGGCTCATGCATTTGACTTAGTGCATGATTCATATTATATCGCTCTCATTCTACAGTGAAACAATACATTCTTGTGTTCAGTAGCATCACATTGTCTCTATGCAGTGAGTCACATATGTATTGGCTCGTATTTGTTCTAACAGAAGCTCACTCTGTATTTCCTGTAGCTTGCATTTCATTTCTGTGGTAGTTCTGATTGTAGTTCTATTGCAACTTGCATTGTATATATATGGTGGATTGCACCTGCTATGGCTCGTTATACTTCTCCGTGGGTTGCTATTATTCACAGTAGCTCATTTTTTATTTGTATCAATAAGTGTTAATTTGTGTAACAAGTTCTTTACTTAGGTCAATTACTTCAATAATTCATAAGAGCCCAAGTTTAATTCCATTTCCTTCCATTAGGAATCACATAAACTATTATCTCATTGACAGTATTTGAAGAAAGAACATAAATATCGTATGCAAAAGACAAGCCAATTCAAGAGAACACCGTGATTCGCTCAAGCAAAGGAAAAACCCCAAGATGGGGAAAACCCTTGATCAAATCATCTTATTATTAACATCAAATGTTTAACAGAGACAAAGAGGGAGAAAATACAATTAATGGCAAGGAGGCAGCCCAGGCATGTCTTCCATTCTGCCAGCAAGCAATAGCAATTAGATTCTGCCCTAACCAGAGATCAATAGTAGATAGAGTAGCCACAAGGAAGTCTCCAAATAGAGTTTGGCCCTAGTTCAATTAGAGCGGCCTTCATAATTGATTATAATGAACCCAAACCGGATATATATGGGGCAGTGAAGCCTGGTCAATGTGATGATGTAAGAACAAAATATCTCGAACCAGGTTAGGAATTGATCATAGTCTACATTAGCCCATTCAGATTCCTTCAACAAGGTTTCCAATCATCGCGGTTAGCATCCTTCTTCATGATGCCTGTCATGGCTTCTTGTAACTTGATTTGTTGTGGGGATAAGGCCTAACAACTCCTTCAACTAGCCCAGAATAGGACTGTGGACCTCATGAAATTACTTCAAGGCTCGCGGGCTATCCAAATAGGGAGAAAATAACACAAACCATCCACCGATATGCCTTGGACTATCCCTGCTGCATTTCGAACCCATCCAATCCCACAACCAGATCTTAAAACATCCCTTAGCTACCTCGGCCCTATCCTCTTTGTGCTGCGGCTTCCACAGAAGATGATACCTTTGAGTTTGATTCCCAAATGATGTGTCTAATGAGAATGGAGGACACCTATATATACAACAATTTGTCCTTATGGAGGTGAAGCCGACCTTGACATTTGGAGGCAAATTTGAATTTCAAATTTTCAATTTTGCTGCCTTAATAAAGTCATGTCTTGTAGAATTTCTTTTAAATAAAAAATATTTTCCCTTATCGAAATTCGGTGATCTTTAGGTCGATTTTGTTCCTCTCGAAAAGAGGAATTCAATTCCACATTTATCTTCCCCAAATGATCTGACCAAAGTGGAATTTTTCCCTAATTGCCTATTTTAACACTCCCTCTCAACTAGGGAGAATTCCACCTGTCAAACCATCAACCATTGTCACTGATCATCATGCCATCCTGTCACCATGAACCATCTCTGTATCTTGTCTTTGCTCTGCTCTGCTGAACACTGGTGTAATAATGAAGAAGAATTGATCGAGAGTGAGTCACAAGACCTTACCACTCTCTACTGAGAAAAGTCAATCTAGAGGTAAAACCTCAATCAGACTTGATCCCAGATCAAGTTGAAGAACACCATGCATCCTAGTCATAGGGAGTACAACAGTACCTGATGCATCCATCGATAGTGCTATGGTCCCTAACTACTTTTCCCAACTCATTGGTCGGATGAGAGGTACTTCCCATGTGTCCCGGACTACATGGGTAGGATGATACTGAATCAATAGCAAGGAAAGAATGTATCACATTCTGCTCACAACCACACGTAGGGAGAGGACGAACGACATCCTACAATCACACATCACAATCACACATAGGGAAAGGGTGAACCACATCCTATATATGCAAATCATTGAGAGTAGGGAAAGGATGAACCACGTCCTACAAACACAAGTCACATCAATCAATGGTAGGAAGGACCCTACACGTGGGGAAAGGATGAACCACTTCCCACCGACATGTCAACCAATAATTGCAGGAAATGAGCATCCTACATGTGGGGAAAGGATGAACCACGTCCCACTGACATATCAGTAGATGCCTATATGCCTCTCTCATTGGGGTATCCGCAAGAGAAGGTGAACCACTCATCTTGCTAATATGCCACAGGAGAAGATGAACCACTCATCTTATGCATATGTCGTCAACAGTAAGGGAAGGCAAACCACTCACCCTACACTCATGTGTTCGCAATTGTAGGGGAAGGTGAACCACTCACCCTACACACATGTCAACCACCTTGGGGTATCACAGGGGGAGGTGAACCACTCACCCTATACACAACACACCACTAAGGGACGCTGAACCATTCACCCTATGGTCCCTCATAGCTCAATAAGTACCCCAAGTACCTAGGAGCTCCCAGAGCTCAATCTTCAGACAAGAATCCCTTCATATAGGGAATAGTGCAAAGCTGCTTTATGAAAAATCAAAACTAGATCAATAGGAGCATCATAGTTCCATTCAGTAGCATTATAAATGTATATACTTAGCAATCCAAAACTTCTTGCACATGTTGATCCATGTGCCATAGTCATTTATACAGTTTACCAAGGATTCTGTGGCTCGCTCTGAATATCGAGAAGGGTAACTTTGTCCACTATGCAACCATCTACAATTGGCTATTAATCCAGGGATTTTATAGCTTCCTCTTAAGGTGATCATCTGGCCCTCAATCATGATCTTCCCTCACGAGACAACTGATACTGCAACCCAGATGTCAAAATCAGGGTCTCGTGCTTATTGTACTTGTTAAGACATAGTGTCTGACATGTACCTTCTTCAAGGCACCTCTGAAGAAATTGTTCTACAGTGCCATGCGCTTCTTCTTCTAGATGTTCCTCAAAATAAGTGCTTCAGATGAGCTGCATTCCTGATCAAAGTTGCTGTAATTTCTTTTACTGGATGTCCCCTGTAGTTTCTTCATAGAGGATAAATTTTCAAAAGATAGGTTATCCGACTGTCTTGTTCACAACTTCAATTGTGAACAATACTGCAGTACTATATATAAAAAACCTTTCTCTGTAATCATTGCTCTTACTGTCTGCTACATTTGTACTTCATGGGTTATGAAAAACCATCGCTGTTGCTCTTATTGATGTCAACATCACTATCTGTTTTTAGCTTCATATCATAAGTTTAACCTCTTTTGATACAAAAGGTACCAAAACACTGAAGCCACTTATTTTACTGCATAATAGCTATCCTTGACACTAAATGGCTTAGATCCTTGACACTGCCCTAAAGAGAGCCTTTTTATCCTCACACTTATGTATGCTCAAATGATCTTAATATGTAAGACAAAGGTACTATATTTCAAGATGTAGACTTCAATTTTGTGCATAGTAATCCTTCACAAAAAAAACAATAACATTTTCCTTTGCCATCTTTCAAGCTTTACCACAGAGCATAGATCATTTATCAGGAACAATATTTAGTTTATGTAAACCTTTGAGTAACACAACATTTTTGTAACCTTCAGATAGAGAAAGTGTTAATTTTAGGTAACAATGGTATGTTCTATGCTTAAGAACAATTTACTTCAATTTATTTATTAGCCCAATATCAATATCCAGTTTAGCAATCACATCAACATGATAGTAAAATACAGATAAAACATAAACATAAACAATAGAAGACAAGCCAAGACAAGAGGACACAAGATGTGGCACCAACCAAGGACAAACCCGAATGTGGGGAAACCCTTGATCAATTCTTCTTATATTCTTCAATAGTTCAGCAGAGAGAGAGAGATAGTACAAACTACAAATCTAATAATTTATGACAATAATAAGAAGCCCTAACGAGAAAAGTCAACGCTGGTCAAACAGGGCAGAATTCTTCCTCTAAATAGCTCGGTCCAACCTAGTCAACTTCGACCTCCAACAACAAGCCCAATCAGCCCAAAATAGTCCGGAAAAGTCCAGTCAAAAGCTGGTCATCGAAAGTCAAACTGCTGCCAGCCCTAGGGCAGTCAATGCTGGTCAAATGAGAGGTCAGATCACCTTGATCTCAGTGCCCAGATCTGCGGCCTGCCAAGGAGAAGATACTTCACCCAATCTGCAGTCAAAGGAGGTCAACGCTAGTCAATGTAGCCCAAAATCTAGCCTCTAAAATTCGGTCAATGTAGACTAACAGTCAAACAGAAAACGTCCTCCTTCCTTCACACGTGTGAGAGATAGCTGCCCAGATTAGCGTACCCAATCAAGTGAGGAGAGAGAGATGTGTGAAGATGAGATGATGATAAAATGACTTGAGGTCTCCTCCTTTTATATGCAACGTTGAGGATGAGCTGGGGGTTTGAATGCCTGTGTTGCTTCCTGGCCGACCTTGACAATTTGTCCTCAATATAAATAAATTCATAGCTTCATTTATACATGTCGGAATTGGATGATCTTTAGATCAATCCTACACCTCTCAGAGAGAGGAATCCAAGAAAAATATCAGCCGTCATAAATAAGATGACCCATGTGGAGTTTGGCCCTGTTGCTAATTTTAACAATCCCTCTCAACTAGGGAGAACTCCATCTGCCAGTCGGTACTATCTCTGGCATCAATGCACTGCTCTGCTCTGCTGAACTATGAAGAAGAAGAAGTGATCGAGAATGTATCATACCATTCTCTACTGACCCAAAGTCAGTCCCAGATGAAGGAGAGTGTCTCATACGACTCTTACTGACCCGAAGTTAGTTCCAATCAAAGGAGAGTGTCTCATATGACTCTTATTGACTTGAAGTCAGTTCCAATCAAAAGAGAGTGTCTCATACCACTCTTACCAACCGAAAGTCAGTTCCAATTGATCCCAGATCAATATCGGTCATCCTAGCATAGGGTGCATGGTAGTACACGATGCGTCCATCAGTAGTACTATGGTCCCTATCCTCGTTTCCCTACTCATTGGCTAGATGAGAGGTACTTCCCATGAGTCCCAGATTGCATGGGTAGGATGTCTTAGCAGGAGAAGGATGAACCACTCATCCAGCCTACATGTTGCCACGGGTATCACAAGGGAAGGCTGAACCACTCACCCTATACACAACACACCACTAGGGGAAGGCTAAACCACTTACCCTATGGTTGCTTATCGCTTTAGGAAGTACCCCAAGCCCCCTGGAGCTCCCAGAGCTCAATGTCCATATCATACAGGACCCTCAGAAGAGGGTCTCTTCACGACTCCAAGTCGTTTTTGGAAGGCTAAGAACTTGACCTTCCCTAGGGGCTTTGTCAGAATATCGGCGACCTGCTCATTAGTCCCAATGTGATGGAGCCTTATTGCTCCTCATTGTATGATATCTTGGATAAAGTGTTACCTGATATCTATGTGCTTGGAGCAATGATGAAATGCGGGATTCTCTGATAATCGGATCTCACTCTGGTTGTCATAGAGGATCACGGTGGTATTCAGCACATGTGCAAACAACTTACTGAAGAGCTTCCTCAACCAGACAGCTCAATAGGAGGCCATACTAGCTATGTATTTGGCCTCAGAGGTGCTCAAGACAACTTACTTCTACTTCTTACTCATCCAGGATATTGAAGAAGAACCCAAAGAAAAACAACACCCAAAAAGTGCTCTTGCGATCCATCACACTACGGGCCCAATCAACATTAGAATAACCATGCAACCTCACATCTCCGGCAATGTATCTTAGTCCATGAGTAATTGTGCCCTGAAGATATCTCAGAAGATTCTTGGCACCAATCCAATGCATATGATGAGGCTTAACCATATATTGGCTCAACGTATTAACTACAAAACATATGTCCGGTCAGGAGTTCACCAAGAACATCAACGCTCCTCGATACTCAGAAGCATTTCCCAATTCTGGCCCGACAACACTGCCACATAACTTCTTGAAGTTAAGTTCCATCGGGGTAGTCACAGGCTTGCAGTCCACCATCCCAAATCTTTCCAATATCTTCACAACATATTTTCCTTGAGATAGGAAATTTTCTTTTGGCTTTTGCCAGACCTCCAACCCTAGGAAGTAGTGCATCAGTCCTAGGTCCTTCATCTCAAATTCAGAAGCCAACTCCCTCTTACATTTGTGAATGAGAGGGTCTGCACCTGTCAGAAAGAGGTTGTCCACATAAAGTACTAGAATGAGAGGTTTATCATTTTCAACCTTAAAGTAAAGGTTTGGATCGACTTCACTTCTAGTGAATCTCAGCTTCATGAGATAGCTATCAATCCTCTCATACCAAGTCCGGGGTGCTTGCTTCAAGCCATAGAGAGCTTTATTCAACCTGCAGACATGAGGTTCCCGGTGATGAACCTCAAACCCCTTGGGTTGTTCCACGCAGACTTCCTCTTTGATTGAACCATGCTAGCAAATGGTCTTGACATCCACATGATGTAGATTCCATCCTTGTGAGGCATTAAGGGCTATGATCGAGTGGATGGTGGTGTATCTGGCAACAGGTGCAAATATGTCATCATAATTTACACCTTCCTTTTGAGAGAAACCTTGAGCCTTGAACTTTTTTGCACTTCCATCACCTCCATGCTTGATTTTGTAGAGCAACTTAGAGGTGACAACTGATTTGTCTTGGGGTCTAGGGACCACATCCCATACATCATTCTTCATAATAGACTCGTATTCTTCATTCATAGCATCCTTCCATACTTGTTGCTTCACGGCTTCTTCAAATGATGAGGGCTCATTTTGAATGACAGTGCTCATGGCTGTCAAGTATCCTTGATACCTGTTCGGCTTCTTTCTCTCACGGAAAGTGCCCCTTGGTGTAATATGTCTCTCGGCATCTTTGAGATTCTGCCTAAGTCATGAGGGTCTCCACTTGGAGGAGGAGGGCTCTAAGGGAGGAGGATCAATGGGATCCGTAGGTTCATCAACATCAGGCATCGTTTCATCCTCTTTATCACCCTATTTTCCGGTGTCAACTTCTTTGCCCTTCCTTGGGATAGGAAGGTTGTTGATCTTGATGAGGGCCATATCTTCGTCAAAGGTGACATCATGATTTATCTCAACTTCCCTTTGACCAACCACATAAATTCTATAGCCTTTAGAATTTTCGCTATAGCCCACAAAGATTCCTTTCTTCCCCAATGCACCCAATTTGCTTCTTTTCTCTTTTGGCACATGAAAATATATGGGACTTCCAAAAATTCTAAAATGAGAGACATTGGGTTTCTTACCAGTGAACATTTCTTCGGAAGTCTTGGAGTCCAATGCTTGATGAGGGCATCGGTTTTGAACATACACGACGATATTTGCAGCTTCGGCCCATAGAAACTTTGGAAGCCCTTGATCATGAAGCATGGCATGGACAACTTCTACAATAGTACGATTCTTCCTTTCAGCCACACCATTCTGCTCGAGAGTGTATGGTGTTGTAGTCTCCCTCTTAATGCCAGCTTCTTTGTAATAATCATGGAATTCATTTGATTCGTACTCAGTCCCATTATCAGTCCTCAATATCTTGATTCTCTTCTCGGATTGATTTTCAATCATGGCTTTGAAGTGTCGGAACCAGTTGAACACTTCATCCTTCTTTTTCAAGAAGTAGATCCAAGTTTTGCGAGAATAATCATCTGTAAAGGTGAGATAATATACGTATCCTCCCAAGGAGTTTACGGGCATCATACCAGATATGTCGTAGTGGATCAACTGCAATATATCTGTGGTCTTGCTATTACTTGAGGGGAATGGTCCCCTTGTAAGTTTTCCTTTGACACATTTCGGACATACACCTTCATGCTCTACTTTGAACTTGGGCATACCTGTCACCATCTGTCTCACATCGGGTAGAGCCTTATAATGAAGATGGGAAAACCTTCGGTGCCATAGTTTAGATTGTAGAGATGTGTCACAAGACATGGCTCTCAGTGGACTGCCTCCAACTTGATACAAAGTGTCAACCTTGAACCCAAGAGTAAAAGCATCTTTAAAATTCCTTTTCCAAGGACGTACCTTTCCATTGATGAATGCCACCTTGTATCCTTTATCTTCCATTGCCGAAATGGACACTAGGTTCTTCTTGGGATCAAGTACATATAGAACTTCTTGTAAATGAATAGTGTTACCTTGATTCAATTGAAGGGTAACATTCCCTACTCCCTTCACGAGATAGGTGGCATCGTCTGCAAGAATAATCTCCAAGTTTGTCTCCTTCTCTATTAGATTAGAGAGAGCTTCCTTGTATCCGGTGAAGTGTCTTGAGGCACCACTATCAATTAGCCAATTCCCCAAACTGTTTGATGGAGAGGTAGTGGAGAGGGCCGATTTAAGATAGTATTCATTTTGCTTATTGTTAACAACATTTGATTCGTCATACTTGGAGTTCCTTGGTTTATTGGAGGGTCGACCATTTCCTTGATGTACCGCATTCCTTATTCCTTTGCCATTGAACCTACCATTCCTTTGATTGTTGTTGTTGAAGTTGCCCCTAGAATGATTGTGATCATCATCATGTGATGTGTCCCTTCTATTTGGACACTCCCTTGCATAGTGGCCAAACTTATTGCAAACAAAGCACTTGCCCTTCCTTCCACCCTTAGATCCAGGCTTTCCATTGAAATGATCTTTAGACCCTGTATTATTTCTCCTTTGGGCATGAGTGGAGAAAGCAGCAGGGTTGCTTCTATTAGAAGGCATTTCTTGCTCCATTCTTGTTTCTTCTTGAATGCATCTCGACATCTATTCTTCAAACCCTGGAATTCAATCATTATTGAGAATAGTGGTTCTAAATATATACCACTCGGGTGGGAATCCTCTAAGGGTAGTGATAGTAAGTTCCCTGTCAAGAATGGCCTCTCCAATCGAAAGTAGATCATTCTTGATCTCAGTGATCTTTAAGAAGTAGGATTGAATATCTTCGTCCTTGCCCTTCTTAATATCCTTCAATTTATTTTTGAGAAATAAAATTTGATTTTCATCACTAACCTTGAACATGTTGACCAACCCGTCGTAAGTCTCCTTGGAGGTGTTGAAATTGGAGATGTAGGCCACCAGACGCTTGGTAATGGAATCTCTTATAATCTTCTTTTCTTTGACTTCAGCCTTATTGTACTTGTTCTTCGCAGCAACCGATGCATTTGAAGGAGGCTAAGGGATTTTACCCTTCGCATAATCCAACACTTCTTGTTCTTCCAAGGTCAGATCAAGAGACATCTTCCATCCATGATAGTTAGACTTTTCATGGAGCTTGTCTTCAGCCGGAAAGTGGGATGAGGAACCCATTGAGCCTTTTGTCCTTGTCCAACTATCTTTGGTGATTGCTCTTTCACTCTTGCTTGGGCTTTGTCTTCACCTAAGCTCTGATACCATGTTAATTTTAGGTAACAATGGTATGTTCTATGCTTAAGAGCAATTTACTGCAATTTCTTTATTAGCCCAATATCAATATCCAGTTTAGCAATCACATCAACATGATAGCAAAATGCAGATAAAACATAAACATAAACAATAGAAGACAGGCCAAGACAAGAGGACACAAGATGTGGCACCAACCAGGGAAAAACCCCAATGTGGGGAAACCGTTGATCAATTCTTCTTATATTCTTCAATAGTTCAGCAGAGAGAGATAATACGAATTACAAATCTGATAATTTATGATGGCAGTAAGATGCCCTAACCAGAAAAGTCAACGCTCGTCAAACATGGAAGAATTCGTCCTCTAAACAGCTCGGTCCAACCCAGTCAACTTTAGCGTCCAACAACAAGCCCAAGCAGTGCAAAACATTGCAGAAAAGTCCAGTCAAAAGCTGGTCAACGAAAGTCAAACTACGGCCAGCCCTAGGGCAGTCAACACTAGTCAAATGAGGGCTCAGATCACCTCGATTTCAGTGCCTAGATCTGCGGCCTGCCAAGGAGAAGATACTTCACCCAATCCATAGTCAAAAAGAGATCAACGCTGGTCAACGCAGCCCAAAATCCAGCCTCTGAAATTCGGTCAATGCAATCAAATAGTCAAACATAAAATGTCCTCGTTCCTTCGTACGTGTGACAGATAGCTGCCCAGATTAGCATACCCAATCAAGTGAGGAGAGAGAGATGTGTGAAGATGAGATGAGAAAATGACTTGAGGTCTCCTCCTTCTATATGCAACGTTGAGGATGAGCTGGGGGTTTGAATGCCTGTTTTGCTTAACCAACCTTGACAATTTGTCCATAATATAAATAAATTCATATCTTCATTTATACATGTCAGAATCGGATGATTTTTACATCAATCCTACACCTCTCGAAGAGAGGAATCCAAGAAAAATATCAGCTGTCATAAATAAAATGACCCATGTGGAGTTTGGCCCTAGTTTCCAATTTTAACGGAAAGCTTACCTCCAAAATCTACTACAATATATAAGTTTGCCGTCTCTTTTGGTTTTGAAACAATACTCAAAATGGGGATGATATCTTTACTCACATTGTTAGTGCTTGCCTGAGCTTGGTTTGTCACTAATACTGTCGACAGAATTTGTTATCCGAGGGCCCAACAATAGCTTTTCAGTTGAAGCAGATGCCATTGCAATTGACATCAAACAAAGCCCTTTATTTTGTAAATACTGCATGGCTGCAGTCATATCCTTCTCCATGAACTTCATAACATTTTGCAATATATATATATATATATATATATATATATATATATATCTATATATATATATATATATATATATATCACTCACAGATGCTACGGGTCTGTGTATGACAATGCTTTACTGTAGCTATCGTCTTGATTATGCCAGTTCGAGATGAACTATACCAAGATGAAAGCTAATACCATTCACACCTTCACTTATCAATACATTGGATTACACAGACATGCCATTAATGATCATTTGAAGCTTCAATGATTTGTACATGGGTATTTGACAGTTTCTAACATACTTGTGCCATATAGAGAGACGAATACGAGTTCATAGGTGTGCGAGATTAGTGCCATAACAATGAGAGCATTGTTATTACAAGATCAAAACATATGCCATTATATGCGAGAGTTCTGTAGCCATGCTAGTGAAATAGAGAGCGAGAACATATGCCATCAAGAACGATTCCATATGTCATTACAAATTTGTGATTGTAGAGATGCCAAAGAACGAGTATTAGAGATGCTCTGTATAGATACCATGAGACCAACAATGGCGAGGGTCCTGAAGCCGATGCAAGTGAGACAATACAACAACAAAACCTTATGTCATAGGTCAATCTGCAATGTGAGATCAAAACATTCATCTATAGTTGCTTCATTCTTGAACTAGCACAGGTCGACTTAATTCTCCTTGACAATTAAATATGTATACTTAGTGAATCATGGAAAGGATAGTGTTGCAATCGTAATTTGACTACTGCAATTAGACTTGGAATCTTCGCTGCAATTAGGCTTTAGGAGTTGTAATTTGGCTTATATTAAAATCATAGATAGAATGACAATAACAATCATTCATTGTAGTGGTCAAAACTTCTAAAGAAACCCAAGGCCGAGAATAGGTCTTAATACCACAATTTGTGTTCTTAAAAATTATGAGAACGTACTTTAATTACAAGGCTGCAATACTTACTACCTTTCCACAGGGATAAGACAACTCTTAGACTTCTTTAAGAGAGGGTCCAATGTAAGGTACCAACAAAAGTATTTTCTTCCTCCACAAGTCTTCAAAACATAGAGATAAAGATGTATTATGGTGCCCTAATGAGGACCGAGACTATTTTTCGTTTAAACAAGAACAAAGCCAACCTTTTTCACTGTTGCACATCTGATATTCAACGAATCGTAAGCGTTGAAGAGATACCTTACCAACCTTCTTCATATGTTGTTGATCAAGACTATTATTCCTCAACGAATAGGCCGATACAATGGAAAAGGAGGAACCACAAAGATCATGGAGACTTGTCGACAGATTGCTCTTAGTGATTGCTTTCTCTTTGATTCCTCCTTAGGCTTGTCCTCACATAGATCTGAAACCATGTTAATTTATGTAACATGTTCTTTTCTTAGGTCAATTACTTAAATAATTCGTAAGATTCAAAGTTTAATTCCATTTCCTTCCATTAGGAATCACACAGACTATTATCTCATTGACAGTAATTGAAGAAAGAACATAAATATCATATGCAAAAGACAAGCCAAGACAAGAGAACACCGAGATTCTCTCAAGCTAGGGAAAAACCCCAAGATGGGGAAAGCCCTTGATCAAATGATCTTACTTTTAACATCAAATGTTCAAAAGAGAAAGAGAGGGAGAAAATACAATTAATGACAAGGAGGTAGCCCAGGCAAGTCTTCCATTTTGCCTTCAAACAATAACAACTAGATTCTGTCCTAACTAGAGATCAATAATAGACAGAGCAACTACAAGGAAGTCTCCAAATCGAGTTCGGTCCTAGTTCAATTGGAGCGGCCTTCATACCTGATTATAATGAACCCAAATTGGATATATACAGGGCAGTCAAGCCTGGTCAATGGGATGATGTAAAAACATAAGATCTCGAACTGGGTTAGGAATTGATCATAGTCCACATTATCCCATTCAGATTCCTTCCCCAGGGTTTCCAATCATTGTGACTAGCATCCTTCTTCATGTTGCCTGTCATTGCTGCCTGTAACTTGTTTTGCTATGGGGATAAGGCCTAATGACTCCTTCAATTTGCCTAGAATAGGCCTGGGGACCTCATGAAAGTACTTACAAGGCTTGTAGCCTATCCAAACAGGGAGAAAATAACACAAACCATCCATCAATATGCCTTGGACTATCCTTGTTGTATTTCAGACCCATCAAAGCCCACAACCAGATCTTCAAACAACCCTTAGCTACCTTTGTCCTATCCTATTTGTGTTGCGGCTCCCACAGAAGATGATACCTTTGAGTTTGATGCCCAAACGATGTGTCTAATGAGAATGGAGGACACCTATATATATAACAATTTGTCCTTATGGAGGTGAAGCTGACCTTGACATTTGGAGGCAAATTTGAATTTCAAATTTTCAATTTTCCCGCCTTAATAAGGTTATGTCTTGTACAATTTATTTTAAATAAATAAATATTTTCCCTTATCCAAATTGGTTGATCTTTAGGTTGATTTTGGTCCTCCCGAAAAGAGGAATTCAATGCCACATTTATCTTTCCCAAGGAAGCTGACCAAAGTGGAATTCGGCCCTAGTTTCCAATTTTAACAATAAGGCATATAACAATGACTTGGAACCTATTGCCTAACAATTTTTAGATATATCTATAGGACTCATTGATATGATATGGTAGGGTTATAATATCTGTGGTATTGTAATTGACGAGCCTTGGTATTGCACCAAGGATGTTGCAACTCTCGAGCGCTTCTGAACTTAAATTATCAACCCAGGGTTCGTACAAACCTAGATGTGACAGTGCTATATGCATAGTAGGTTAGGTTCTAGACATCTCACCCTCAGTCATGAAATCAAATCAAGGTGTTCAAAGACCACTCCTTCAACTAACTATAAAGAGAAAAACATGTCATAATTGCAAGGAGATGAACATGGTTCTAGCTACAAAAATGAAAATGTTAATCTTTCAATGTAAATGCTGAATTGAAATTGCATAAAAGGGGAAAGAGCTAGTCTAGTTGCAAGAAGTCAACCATGCTATTCTATTTGCATTCTTAATCAAATCAACAACCTACTTGCATGAATCAATTATCTATTTGCAACTTGCTTGGAAATAAGAAATTCAACTTTCAACACAACTAAAAAATTGCTAATTCTAATTCTATTTGCTGTCCTATGGTTGCAGTGAGGAAAGGATGGGGTTGGAGTGGTCTTAGAATCTTCCCTAATCATGAAATCAAGGCTTGTGGGCCATTATTCAACTTCAATACTCAAGGGTCGAAATCTGGAACAAATATGGCTGAAGAAAACGATGCTACAGGTCTTCTACAAGAAGTGATACAGGGGGATTTGTATTGCTACAAGAGACCCTGTTTCGCTAGAGGAGGAGGGTTCGAGAGCTTTTTGAGGGAAAAAAATGGTGTCTTGAAGGTAGAAGAAGGTGGATGAAGGTAGAAGAAGGTAAAGAAAGGGTGTGGGAGCCCCTTGGCCAAGCCTAGTACCCCTCGGAGGTCTATCTTGCACCAAAGTTTGTGCCCACGGTGTTCTCCATTTACCTTAGCAGAGTGGTCTCAGTGGCAGAGTTTGGAAGCAATGTGAGGTGTCTAGAAGGGAGATGGAGTGGCCTAGGTGGATGTAGAAAGGTGTGCCCACCCCTGCAAGTCAACACAATCCCTGCAAACCAATCAAACACATGCATCAAATGATCACTATTACAACAAAGTAAATTAACATGGAAAAGATGAGTTGAATTTTATTGAAATCTACTCTAACCTACAACACAAATTATGATTGCCAAACCAATGCTACTAACTCGTAAAGTGCAGAAACTAAACATGCAGAAGGATTACAGTCCCATACTTAAGAATTTCCAAGAAATGATAAACAAATATTTTTTTGTTGTTATTGTAGATCTTCCAATCACTCTTCCCACATGAGAGGTGGTAAGCAAACTTGCAACTACGGATTTTGTAATATAACACCTGCTGAAAGAAGAAAAGCATTGCAATAACTTGAGCAGGAACAAGAAAGAAATACAAGAGAGGGACTAAAGCCTTTGGGTTGGGCCCAAACCCAAGGGTTTTAGCCCTCCAAAACTACTTTAGATGCAAACCAATAGTGAACTTCCCATTAACAGAAAATAAGAGTCACATACATCATATGAAAGATGATAACAATGTCAAGCACTAGGCTCTCAGTAGCTACTCCTAGCTGCAACAAAAATTCGAATCCTAATGAGCCTTTTGGCTGGTTTATTTATACAAAAAGTAGCTGAGGGAAACTCCCTTGAAAAGAGGAGTGATTCCCTCCAAAATCTCGAGATTTGTGGATCTGGTTCCCCTTGGTCTTCACATGGACTTGGAGTTCCTCGACTGCTAGTGAATTTGAGCTGTTGGTGAAGATTCTTTGATCTCAAGCCAAGTTGGAGAGTTAATGAGGTGGACAAGCCTCCTATATTCTCTTTGGTTGTCTCCATCAAGCCCCTGCATGGTAAATATCTCCAAAAATGCTTCTTTTTTTTGCTTATTAATCAGATTAGGCCATGCAATATGAAAACCACCCTTTAGTCTTCCTACTAAGCATATTATGGCTAACAATGCGAATTAATGTGAGAAAAGGAGAGTTTTAAGCACTGGAGGATAGCACAATGAACCCCAAATATACCTTTTGATGGGCCCCATCATTACAACCATGCTGAAGCTGTTGCTCACCGTCTGAGAAACTCAGTCACTGATATGAAGCTCATTCATGGCCCTAGTGGCCTCTCTGACATCCCAAGGCACCTCAGATGGTGTGCCTTCCTGTGGATAGAAACCTACATTTGCCTCTATGTTTGTCCATTACTTTTGTTCTTCTGCCTGGTTTCTTCTCTCTTGTAGGCCCAACAGTAAGGGAGGATTGAGTTTGAGTCCTATCCACTTGATATTTAGCCTTTGCATAATCCTTTTGTATAGTGGGGTTCTCTCCAAGGCATTCCTTAGTCTTTCTGGAGAGTGATATTCTTTGATTTGCAAACTGTGAGGTAGGGCATGCCATCTTCTTTGGCAAGCCTGCAAACTGTTTATCCCCAACATCCTAAATGTGTCCTCAAAATGTAGGATGGATTGTTCTTGGGCTGCCATATACCTAGGTGCCAATTCAGGATCAAAGGAGATGAGGTTGTGGTTGTTGATGATAGCCTTTGGGCTCACCAATTCTGCTCTAATGTATAAGGGCTCATTTTCTTCCTTTGCCATCACCCTTTCACTTCTTCAACCCTTGTTTCCTCATGGGTCAACCAAGAGGCTAATGCCATCAGTTGCATGTCTCCCAATCTTGAGTTGGGGTCCCAGAAATTCATGTCTGTGAGGATCAGATTGTGCATGTAAAACTCAGCCAGTTTGGCTCTGTCCTCCATACTTTCCTTTTTGCAAAATTCAATGAACTGTCTGTAGTCTTGGAAAGGTAAGGAGCCATACTGTGCTAGTGTCTTTATCTGGAATTGCAGCCACTGCTCCTTGAGGAAAATGGCATAGGATTTGGATGGTTGCCTACATTGTATGGCTTCCATAGATAAACTTGCCATAGTGGCAAGTTGTGTCTCTTTTTCTTGCAGCTGCTCTCTTAGCCTTGTGTTTTTTACTTGTAGTTGCTCCCTCATGACTGACTCCCTTAGTCTCAAGTCATTCAATTCCTTGCCCATTTCATTGAATTTCTCCTCCATGAGGCCCACATCTTCTACCTTTTTGGATTTTGCAATTTGCATCCATCTATGTGTTCTGCCTCTTTCCTTCTCCAACTCAAAGAAGAGTGGGATAGAAAATTTCTCAGGTATAATCCTACCTCCCTCAATAAATTTGTAGTAGGATGCTAGGTTAGGTTGTGGATCAGGCTCCTGGAGCTCTTGGGGGCCTTTTTCCTCTTCTTTTGGAGTGGTTGCCTCTTCCTATAGCACCTCATGTTGCTCCTGTAGCAACCCTTGTTCCTCCTGTAGCAGCCCCTGTTTCTCTTGTAGCTCTTTTGTTTCTTCTTGTAATAGGGTAGCTTGTGTCTTGAGCCTTTTAAATGTGACTGCTCTAGTGGTGGGCCTCCCCATGGGTAGCACATGTTGCTTTGTCTTGGCCTTAGGAGAGGTAACTTCCTCAATCTTTCCCTCACTAGGTCCCACTTCTTTTTTGCTTGCTGATTCATCAATGGTGATAGAGATCTTTGATGGAGGCTGAGGCTTCCCTTGCCTTATCTTGGTTCTCTTCCTTGTTTTAAAATATAAGGGGCCTTGACTTCGCTACTTTCTTTTGGGCTTGACAATTGTACCAAGTGTGGCCAATGTGGTAGCTACTTCTTGCTTTGTGTTTCTTGGTGAGAGGCTTATCTGTTGTCCTTGTCTTTCTGTCTCTTGAGGTTTGGTGGTCTCTTCAGGGTTCTCTCCCTCTTTTCTTTGTTTTTTTTCCTCTCTTTCCTCAGCTTCTGTTTCCTCCTTCGCTTCCTCCTTTCCTTCCCTAGCCCTAAAACTAGAGGCTGGTGTTCCTTCTTGCTATGTGGAGGTAATGACTTGTGTTTCAATGAAAATTTCCCTGTCCATGTCCACAAAGTCAGTCCATAGCACAGGGTTCCTTAAGTGGCTCAGGGCATCCATAACAACCAGCTTAATGAGGCCATGGTGGGCAATGTGTTGGTGTTTCCCTTCCCTCATTTTCGGGCTCATTTCAATGATAGACTGCAAGAGGAAATGTGGAACAACAAGTCTCTGTGGAATGGGTAATTTTGCTTTTAACTTTAGCTGATGGAGCAACCTAACATGATAGGCATACACAATGCTCAACCTCCCCTCAAAAGATATGTATTTGAGAATGTGATATGCCACTTCATTCCAGGGGTATGGTAGGCTTTCTCTTCTCACTACATTTTTATCTTCTATAGGGTTTTCTCTCTTCTCACTACATTTTTATCTTCTATAGGGTTTTCTGTATGAATGAAGTTGTTCTTCTCGGCTGTAACACTTACTGCTTGATGCTCCTTGCTCCATCGAAATCCTAAGTGTAGGGTAGTCACTCTGCTTATGAATTCAACATTTAGAGAGATGGGAAGTCCTATAACAACAATAGTGGCACGGTTTTCTGCCTGAGAATTTAGTGCCATGGGAAACTTTTGAGTGATCTTATCATCATACCCCTTCAATTGTTCAAAGGAGCCCATCCATTGATGTCTTAGAAAAATATCTACCATAGGAGGATGCTAATGGATTCTTCTTGTGTCTGTGGGTTCTCTCCTGTTGAAACCTCCCGTGATCTTATCATCATACCCCTTCAATTGTTCAAAGGAGCCTATCCATTGATGTCTTAGAAAAATATCTACCATAGGAGGATGCTAATGGATTCTTCTTGTGTCTGTGTGTTCTCTCCTGTTGAAACCTCCCCCCATTGCTCCTATTGCTCCTTCTCTGGGTTATTTTGGGTGAATTTCAATTTTGACCTCAAAGCAGTCTTGAGTGCAGAGATAGTATCAAACTTTCCTCTCTTTTTTTAGAGGAGGAGAGGGATGATTTGTTTCCATAAAAAAAAACTTTTCTTTGTCCCTATCTTACCTACTGCTCAATTGTTTTCTGCAGGATGCCCAATTCAAACATAATTCTTCATGCAGGTGTATGGGAATTAGAGAGGGAGGAGGCCACTTACTCATTTCAAAATGATTTTCTTGTGTGCATGAAGGTTTGAGGACAATCTTTGGTGGCTTTAGCTCCTTTTTCCCCTTTTAATTCCCCCTGTAGCTTCCTTTCTGCACTCCTTTAGCAATTTAGACCCTTCTGTAGTAGTCCAGACACTCTTGTAGCACCTGCAAACACGGTCTGTGGTGGCTCGGTGGCAACCTAGGTAGTCTCTGGTAACATCTAGCTCGTCCTTCTCCAACTTTTTTCTAGAAATGAGCGATTATGCAAGTGGAGTCGAGCCTTGTACATTTTATTCCTTTTGTGGTAAAGGCTTGAAGCGCTGTGGTGACTTGGCATCTGCACGAGTTTCCTTTTTTGAACCGTTGTCCCCACTCCTTGTAATCATCGACCCACTGACATGTGAACCGATGCCTATATGCATCTGAAGCGAACAAAGTTCCTTCTTGAGATTAATTCCTCCAGAAGACTTGGAATATAAAGATATATATGAGGATATAAATATTATATATTAAATGTATGAATAAGAATGATGATACAATGAGAGTGAGAGGCTTGCTTATATACCAAGCATGTGTCTCTTCATGGAGAGTCATGTCTCATTTAGACATAACTCTTCAACCTAATTACTAATTAACTAATAATTATTTATGGTTATTATCATTTACATTATTTTACATTATTTCCTATATATTTATTCGGAACATTGCCTTCCTCCTCAAAAAGCTTTGTCCTCAAAGCTTGTCAATGAAAAAGGCTTGATCTATTTTTTGGTTTGGAATGTCTTTTCTTCTCTGAACAGTGACCTTCGTCGATACAAGTTGATATGATCTTCTAAGTGACAAACAAAACTGTCACACTAAGAAGGGATCAGACCATTCTAGATTAATCTTCTGTGGAATATTCTGATCACTGGAATTTTCTAACGACTTGTCATCATAGGACTGGATTGAGGTTACATCACTATTCTCTGTTGTTGGTATTATGATACAGGTGTTGTCCTTGATGGCAACTCACTCAGAGGTATGATACAGGTGGCAACTCAATCAGATGACAAATCATAGTACAGCAGGTCAAGAGAGATATATACGCATGTTAACCTTGATGAAAGTGCGTATACACGCGGATGATCAAAACAGAAGACGCGTATACGTACACACGTAGGTTCACAGGAGGAAAGACGCGTACATGTCGGAAAACTAAGTTTTGGTCCGTGGTATTTGATCCATGGTATTTTGGTATTGGTCCATGGTATTTGGTCCGAAGTGTTAACCCCAAGTATTGGGTCCAAGGTATTGGTTTTAAGTGGTTTTGGACCATGGTATTGAAAGAGGCCTAAACCTATATAAGGAGAAGATCATTAAGCCAAGGGGTGGAAGTGCAAGTGATATATATCTGCTGAAGTTTGAGATCTAGTATGCTGGTTATGGGTTTGTGATGCTTTGCTTGATCTGAACCAAGGATGCATTAATGTGGATGATGATGAATGATGGATCGAGATCTTAAGGCTTGGAATGTTTATCATTATATGGTTTGATTATGGATAGACTAGATCTGAATTATTGACGCATGTTTTATTGTATGAATGTTATGATCTGGGTATGACTGATGTCTAGAACAGCTGCAAAGTTATGAGTAAATATTTGCAGATCTGTACGCGGGTTGGCTTTGGTGAAAGCGCGTATGTACGCTGGTTTGGTTCTTCATAGTAGCGTATACATTATGAGATATGATATTTGAAGTTGCAATTGGATTTGGTTATTGTTGCAGAGTTCTGTTGTCTGTTTTGTGTTCTGGTGACTTTGTTGTTGACAGGGTTTCAGTGTTTTAGTAGTGGGTGATTTAGAGATTGATGATGCAGGTGTAGTTGATGGGTGTATTGCTGTGATGATTAATTTTGTGCTTCAATGTTGTTAATGGGTCCAGTATGAAAATTGGATGAAACGTGGCCTTTAGTTTATGGTGTTGTGCTTCAGGAGTATCCAGTCTGAAAATTTATGAAACGTGGTCCCTGGAGGAAGAAAGAAGATCGTAGAGTCCTATAGGTCGGCGCCTACGTACTGGCAAACATATCGGCCAGTACAAGAGCCAGGGGGTTGTAGCTTCCTTCCAGGAGCATCTGGAAAACGAGTGAAGGTTGGAGCCTTCAGTAGGCCGGCGCCTACGTACTAGTAAATGGATCAGCTAGTACAAGAGCTAAGGGAGTTGTAGCTCCCTTCCAGGAGAAACTGGAGAACGAGAGAAGGTTGTAGCCTTCTGCAAGTAGAAGCCTGCGTACTGGTATAAGACTGCACCAGTACATAAATATTGTAAACAAAAGTTTCTTATTAAAGGAAGATAGAGACGAATTGCAGCAGGTGGTTTTCACCCACATTGGGTTTCCACCTTATATCATGGTGTTCATGTGTGCTCCTTATGTGTGATGATCTGTTCTGTTTTACTACACCAGTGTACTGTTAATATGGTTAATAATGTTCTGATGCACTCATTAAGGATCAACTAACTGAATCATAAGTTTACTGGATATATGATTGTTGCATTACACACAGTTGCGTATACACGTGGTTTGCTTTAACTTAAGTAGTGTATATGAATCTGAATATGGAAATGAAAAAGTTATATTGATTTGATAATACTGATTCACCCCCCCAGTATTATTTCCAACATCTGTAACATCAGTTTGTTATTTTTGTTCTGAATGGTCTCGATACGTAGGTTGGTTGAGTTGTCTACTCTCATGATTCAGATGTCGATAGGGAACTTTTTTGGTTTGACTTTCCCTTATTAGGTGTGAGGAATTTTTTTGATTTTCTTCTTGTGAGGATGTTGTTGAGTTCGTTACCAAACCTTCACTTGGGATGTTCATCGTCTGAACTACAATATCTAAGTGTGTATTTTCTTCAACTTGCTTGTCTTCTTGTTGAGTTGTGACATTCACTAGATTGGTACTTCCTCCCTTATCTTCAACTTGGACTGCTACGACTGGAGACTTTGATACTTCTTGAGCAAGTTGTTCTAACTTGTCTGTTAATGACTTTTTGTCCTTTTTAAGCTTCCTAATTTGTGTTAATAATTTGTCACTATGGTTTTTCAGCCGAGAGACTTCTTCACTTTTGTCAGCGGTGATTTTGTCAACTTCCTTTTGCATTTTTTTTATCATTTTTTTACTTTCTTGAAGAATTACTTTTGAGTTTCTTGTGTGTCTTCTGGCGTCATTGAATCTGGCTTCAAAATAACATCTTGTAGCATTATTTTTTTCTTTTTGTGGGAAAAGGTAAAAAACTTATTTTTCGTATTTAGAATCAAGGACCCTAGAGTTTCCATCTAGGGTGAGCTCAAAACAATGTCATTATCGTCAAAAAATAAGGTTTTCACGGTGAATTGCGAGGTAAAAGTATAATCCCCAATACTTAATTGCAAATTGTTTATGTCGTATTGTTTGTTACTTGTGCCAACAATTTTTTTATTTTTATTTATTTTTTTATTTTTTTCTTCCGATTATAATCGATTCAGGAATTACTAGTTTGTTAGCACATTTAGTACTAACGTAATTACTATTTTCCGTAGGATTGATAGAGATTATAGTTATTGATTTGGGGTAGTATCGGATGTGCTCTAGCCACGAAATTTGGTGGAGAGGTTGGGGCACATGAGATCTCCAATACCCAGAAAGGGTTTGGGCAAATTCTAAATAGATCAGGGGATATTAAATAATTAATATTTTTAATGGAGTCCTTAAGTCTAAACATAGGGAAAATAAAATATTAATGTGTATTAATATGAATCTGTGTTAAAGTGGTCCAAAAGACATGGATCAAGCCAGATCTAATCTTAGTCATTGATTAAGGACTTAATCTCGGCCGTTGAGATGTCAACAGGAAAAGTATAAGAGGAGGCTTGAGGGTCACTTCGAGAGTACACTAGATGATCAGTCATTCTATTTTCTAGAGTGGGGTTTGCTAAGAGATAGAATCAGTGACCGGGAGAGCAGCTGAGGGGCATTGAGTACAGAGGAATAGAGAAGGCAGAGATTGTGCCGGGAGAGCAGCGCAGTAGCCAAGGAGGGTGACGCAGAGCCAGCAAGGGATCACGCAGGGCCACACAGAGGCAGCCAAGTGCTGCGCAGAGCACCAGAGGGGCCAACGTAGCTGACACAGAGGCTCCCAAAGCTGACGTAGGGCCTCCTGGGGCTAAGGCAGGGCAAGAAAGGGTGACGTAGGGCCAACATGAGACATAGAGGGGCTGACGCAGTCCAGATTGGGCAGACGGTGGGGTTGTTGGAGCAGTTTTGATCTGAGGAGCTGCTGAAAGGATTTTTTGGGTTTCAACCAGGAGAATTCTCTCAAACTGTGAGGTATAGCTGCTAAGGAAATTCGCTGTTGGGTAGGCCAGTTACGACATTCAGATTGTACTCTAATATTGCTTAATAAGAAAACCCTCAGATAGCTGCACCGATTTTCCCGCATTGGGTTTTTCTGGGGACTGGTCCAAAAATAATGGTGTCATGTGGTGTGTTTGTTCTTGTTTCTTTTAGTTGCTGATCTGTAATATGTTGAGCATGCATTGGTGTTTAATTTCAATATTTACTTTGTAAATAACTTATTAAAGGAAAAATAACAAGTAGGTAGGAATAAATTAGAAAAAGTGCATGAAGGGTTTCTAAACTAAGTAAAATTAGAAACTTCAACATGGTATTAGAGCATGATTGCAGATCACAGAAGGACTAAAAGACATCAGCCCAGTGGAGCAATAGCAGTAGGAAAGAGCTGCCCCGATGTGACAGAAGTTGTTTCTAGTAGCGCAGAAGCCAAGGAAGTGTGACGCAGAGCCAGCCAAAGCCACACAAAAGAAGCCGGGAACTGCGCAGAGCCTGAGAGAGGCCAGCGTTGCTGATGCAGAGGGTTGACGCAGGGCATCCCAGGGTTGATGTGACCCATCTGGGGTGACGCAGAGCCAGTGTGGGGCTGAGAGGGGCTGACGTAGTTCACAGAGAGGTAGTTGCTGGAGTCTAGAACGCTGCAAAAATATTGCAGAGTGGAGCTGGTGAGGTACTGTAGTCAGAATAGTCCCTGACAGAGTAGGGCCAGAGGAGTTGTTACTGAGGGTTTCTAGCCGAGGAACTCGGATCAGTAGTGCAATTGCACCAGACGATTAGAGTAGGGGGCATCTCGACAAGCGACAGAAGGATTTCTAGGAGGGAAATCCGGGTTCAGAGGGAGTCCAGAAGAGAACTTGCAGATGGGAAGTAGAGACTCAGAGGAGTCGAACAGAGAACTTCCAAGAGGGAAGTAGAGGAGCGTCATGGCACTACACGGGGTAGAGACTAGGATAGACTAGACGGAACATCAAACTTCGTAGTCTGGAAGGCCAGAATCTTATCAGTGCTTGACAGAAATCGTGTCAAGAACTTCGCCTTGAAGGTTATAGCTATTCCAGTCGACCCCAATGATAACGAAGTATGAAGAGGCAATGGCGAGAATCAAGTGCATTATCCTTGATGAGGTCAAGGATCATGTGGTACCACATATAGCCGAAAAGGAAACGACAGTTGAGATGTGGGAGGTGTTAGCGCTTGAAATTTCACCTAAGGCTGAGAAAGGTAAACTTCAAGGCAACATCAAACCACTTAGCCTCGTAGCTAGCCCTACGGGGCAGGAGAGGGCTCTCTCCGGTCTATCTCAGTAAAGATCTTCAATGGGCGAGATGACCAATAGGGAAACACTGATTTTAGGCTAGTAAACTGATCAAAAGGTTTAAATTTGGGATTTTTAAAGTTTTGGTGGAAAATTGGGGAATGGCAATTTCGGGTGCAGGGATTGGACACAGTTTTCGCAGGGGGTTCTTTGGGGCAAGGTAGGAAACAGTATTGATGCCTTTGATAGAGGTAGATGGATGAGAATGACCGGTGAGGAGTTAAGGAGAGCAAGCAATAACCTTGAATTCCCCTTAAACAGTTGAAAACATTGATATTAAGCAAACTTAAAAGCAAAGCATGACAGTCATGAATTCTACTTTAACACTTCATTTGCCTAATTTGCAGAAGGAAAAGTAAGGAAATGATTCACATAACACACTTACAAGTACAAAGAGAAACACACCATCAATACATGTGACCACAAGAATCCCAAAAAGGACTGCAAAACCCTGGTCTTCCTCTGCCAAAAATTGCAGAGATACAGTGAGTAATACAATAAGAGCTTCTCCCTCAAGAGTCCAACCTTCCAACCTCTGAAAATGACTAAGAAAATACATAATATAGGCAAGCTAACACCTTTCCTTGCCTCTAGGGGTCGAGCTCATCCTTCTAGGAGTTGTTTCAACCAATTCTAAATTGAGCACTAAAATTTAGGCAGTCAAAACAACTTGCCTCTATAAGCTAGGAAACCAATTCATTCATTAAAGTTTTGCCTATCTTATGAATGAATCTTCTAGAAGAGATAAATAAGTGTCAAAATATCATAAAATTACATCATTTACAACAAGGAGGATGAAAATCAACTCCCAAAAAGTCAAATCCAGTCAAACTGCGCTTTGCTGAGCTGTAGGTTGAAAAATTGTGAAAATTGCCTGATGGGTCGCGCGCCTTTGGAGGCACTTTTGAGGCACTTCTAGGTGTCCAAATGAGGCAAGAGTGGGCTTGTTGGAAAGGTCTGGATGTCTACTTTCCAACCCAAGTGGAATTTCTGAATTTGGTTGTCATTTGCCCCTCCAAAATTGCAATCTCCCAAGACTGCTTTCTGTGTGTCAAAAATGTGGCAGAAAGTCATTTTTTGCTTGTTTTTTGACTTTCTGGAGACCCAAAACTTGGTGAAATTTCTTAGTAATGGCTGAGCAAGTGTAACTTTCCATGACAAATCCAGAAATGCTGAGTTTTTCCAAAATGGAGTTGCCAAACGAAAGGGTCGCGCAAGGAGGAAAACCTGTTTTTTGCCAGAAAAATAAAAAATGACCCAAAATACTCAAAATTTTTTGGAATTTGTGCTGGAGTTTGAGTTATCTAGTATCATGCTCCTTCAAAGAAGCCTCAGCCAAGATGTGGAGGGGGTCGGGCCTTTTCCTTCGTTTTTGTGCTTTGGCCAACTTCCTTTGGAGCACTTTCATTTTCGCCTTGCATACATGCATCCGCGCCCAATAATGATTTTTCATGTTCCTGAGCAAGTCCTTATCCTGGTTGGCCTTGGCCAGTAACCTCTCCAAATGAGCATTGACCTGAAGAAGCATAGCCTCTCGCTCAACGGGTACCAAATCACCGGGTCTCTTTCGAGCCAAGTTGCGGTCCTCATGGATCCTCCGCAACTCATCTAGAGTGTGCTCCTCCTCAAGCTGCTTGTTGCGCTGCTCCAAGTAGGTGATGGTCCATTGTGCCCCTTCTAATCTCTTCTGCAATGCATCATTTTCAGCTCTAAGGTGCTGAATGATCTCCTTTGACTCTAGGCTAGGAGAACTGATATCAAGATCAACAAGCTCTATATCTGGAACACCTGATGGCCCCTCATCAATCCTGGGCTGTTTGCCCCTCTCTGATACCTGTGCTGCTGTCGGAGACGAGGCCCCTTCCACCTGGTGTGGAGATAACACTCGTGGTGCTGATGAAGAAGGTGAGACCCCTTCCACCTGGTGTGGAGAAAATACTCGCCTAGCTGCTGCAAATCGGGCCCTGTGGCCTCTCTGATAAGTGACCAATGGAGGAGAACTGACATGTCTAGCCTCAGGGATATCATGCTGCTGTGATGGTCCTCCCTCCTCATGAACAATCTTAGGATGTGGTGGTGGTGCTGTGAAAAACTCATGAGAGATAAACTCCTCCCATGGGATGCCATGCTGAGCCAACTGATGTATGACCACAAGCTGGATCAAACCATAATGACAGAGGCTCCTATATTGTTGTGCTGGGCTCTTCCTCTGCATCAAAGGCACCATCCTCTCAATATTCTGGCACAAGAAAACCGGGATGTTCATCATCCGTACCCGTGTGAAATGCATCAATAAGCGAATATGGTATGAATACACAAGTGAAAATCTGCCCTCACAGGTGAAATAGCGCATGATAAGCCTCATCAAAGGAGCATACTCATTCCTCAAAAATCTGAAAGGAAATACACCCGTCACTTGTCTCATAAATGCAGGTTTGATGTAAGGCTCAAACTGAACACTATCCAATATTTTGCGCTTGTTCCACACTTCTCCTACATTTGGTATCCCTGTTGCTTGAGCAATCATCTTAGGTGTCAATGTAAAATCCACCCCTGCAAGGTTCACATGCCCATCATGCAAATGCAAAACAAACAAGCGAGCCAACTCCCTGTGATGCTGAATCTGAGAGATCCTCTCGCAAAACTCATAACAAGACATATAACGGAAACATGAGACTGCAATTGGACAAGCCTGCAAATCGGTCAAAGAGGTGGGCTCCTCTCTCCTATGATGACCGCTCTTTCCACCCTTGTGAGGTCTCCTCTGTACCTCAAACTCTGAAGCTGACTCATGGTCATCACTTTGCTCATAATTGGTTTCGGTTTCTGACATTGTTTTAGGAGCAAAGTGGCTGAAATGTACTGCTGTTTCTGCTTTGAAAACTGCTGATTAAAATGCTGTTTTAAGGGGACAAGTAGCACAAGGGAAACGTTAGGGAAGGGATACTTTAAAGGGAAATCGGGAATAATAATGAAACAGGGAGTTTAGGGGAAAAATCATTGCATATACTCATTATACACTTTTACTTACAAGGATGTTATGGGAGGTAGGGTTAGGGTTTTAATTTTTTGATTTCTTAGGGAGAGGGGTAGGGTTTAAGGCTCTTAGCAAATTTGGAAGGGAAATTTAAATAAAATGATAAGGAATATGTAATGGGAGGTGGACAATAGGAAAGAAAAGGGATACCTCAAAACAGCATAATAAACCCTAGCAATTTTGACAATTTCAAGCCCAAAAGCACAATGGAGACTTTTACTTGCAAAATGAAGACCTTTAAAAATACAATCATGATCTTCTTGAACTGTAGCAAGCAATAATTTTTCATGATTTGAGGGCCTACCTTGCAAAATTTAGCAACTTGTGGTTCCGTGACAGCTTGCTGGCAGTTTTGTGTAGAGGGAACGCTGATGGGTCGTGCGCCTCACCCAACAGGTCTCGTGCGCCTGACGGGTCGCGCCCGTATAAAATTTGCACTGGCGGAGGTGCCCTGACGGGTCGCGCGCCAGTCTCGACGGGTCGCGCGTCTCCCAAACTCACCGAATTCACTCAAACGCTCTTGCAACTGATTTCTCTATCACTTGGATGCACAATGAAGCTTGATGGAGGGAAATAGAGCCTTTATAGCCTTGCTTTGAATAAATTTCATGTCACAACCCACATTCTAATGTTTTTCATGACACTTTTTAAACTTTGAATGCTGCTGACTTTTTGGTTTCCTTTTATCCTGAAATTTGTTGAATTGATGTTTTCCTTGATAATTTTTTGCAGGGATAGCTTCTGAGGGGTCCTGGCAAGGGAGCCAGGGTTGTATGCTGTCCTTTGAGTCATTTTGAATTTTTACAATTTTTACAAAATTTTGAGAAATGACCTTGGCTTTAAAAACAGGGTTTTTAAATCCAAGGTGAAAATTAGCTGCACAAGATAGAATCTTTGGAAGAAACACTTTGAAAATCATCCCTCTGGCTTGCTGGGCACTTATTGACCTTCAGAGACATGACCTTGAAGACAAATTTGACCTAAACCCTAGACCTAGAATTTTGACCTCAAGACAAAACAAGTAACCTTGAAATAGTTTATTGACTGAAACAACTTGATCCAGCAGTGCCAAGAGGGGAGTAAAGACACCAGCTCCTCCATCAGGGTTATGGCATGCCTAATGGAATGCAATGAGATGACACTGATGAGACACCTACTTATGCAAATGCAAAGAGCTTTGATCGCTGCTGGAGGGCTACTAGACCGACTCTAACAGGAGGTTCTCAAGAACCTGTACTGGCATACTTCTGTACAGAGAAGAATGCTGCTCGAGAACCAGATTAGGTTGTATCAGATGAAGAAGGGTCAATCGATTGACACCTTCCTCAGAGGACTGAATGAGATCCGAGACTAGTTGACTGCTATAGGAGAGACATTAGATCAGGAGCTTATGGTGAGGATAGCCCTGAATGCTGTTCAGAAGATTGGAAAGTGTTTGTCCAGAGTATCCTGGGCAGAGGGACTCTCCTACCTTGGGACGAGATGTGGGCAGCTCTTTGCCAGGAAGAGATCAGATGACAGTCGAAAACAGGTAGCAGCAGCAAAGGGATCAAAGTTCAACAGGAGGAGGAGGATGTAGCTCTAGCATCTGAGGGAAAGCAGGAGAAGTGGAAGAAGAAAGATCTCTCCAAGATCAAGTGCTTCCACTGTGGGGAGATTGGTCATTATGCGACCCAGTGCCCAAGGAAGAAGAGTAAGGGAGAGTCTTCTGAGACTAAGGCAGCGCCAGCATGGGCAAAGAAGGAAGTTTTGACGGACGATGACTGTGCCATGAGTGCACACACACCACTTGAGCAGAAGTGGGGAGACATCGGGCTTTAGTCAGATGGACTACAAGCGATGAGGGGCAAGATTCTCAAGGTACCTAGCCTCTTGGATTAGACCTTGCTACGTGAGCGCCGACGAGGAGTAATAGGACTAGTTGGGTGGGTAGAGACGGATGTGGATGGAGCGCAGAGAGAGCTACAATGCAGAAGTTCAGAGACAACGCAGAGCTAGCAGGTTGCAGCAGTGCGAGAGGCATAGGAGTGTTGCACCAGTGCAGGAAGGCACAACGAGGTATGCAATGGTGCGAGATGCAGGGAATTGTTGCAGCAACGTAGAGGTCAGAGAGGGAGCTCTTGTCAGTGGCAGAGGGAGCTTCAGCATTAGTGGGTGTTTCTAGCCCAATAGGGAGGTCAGTTACTTACTTCTCAGTAACTGAGTTGCAATGCAGCAGTGGGCAGCACGATGCAGCATGATGAGAGGAGGTGCAGTGCGGATGCAGTGCTGGGAGAAAGGACCAGCAACAGCACGGATGCAGAGGGAGCTGTTGTACAGATGCAGCAATGGCAGTGGCAGAACCATGGGCAGCAGTACAAGAGGCAGCAGTGTAGAGGATGTTGGGCAGGAAGGCCTAGCATTAGCATAGGTACCGATGTCAGATGATCAGAGTAATACTCAGTGAGGAGTATTGCTAGAGCACAGTCCTCGCTAAGAGGGAGTGTTGATTTGGGGTAGCATCAGATGTGCTCTAGCCACGAAATTTGGTGGAGAGGTTGGGGCACATGAGATCTCCAATACCCAGAAAGGATTTCGGCAGATTCTGAACAAATCAGGAGATATTAAAATAATTAATATTTTTAATGGAGTCCCTAAGTCTAAACTTATGGAAAATAAAATATTAATGTGTATTAATATGAATCTGTGGTAGAGTGGTCCAAAAGACATGGATTAAGGCAGATCTAATCTTAGCTGTTGATTAGGAACTTAATCTCGGCCGTTGAGATGTCAACAAGAAAAGTATAAGAAGAGGCTTGAGGGTCACTTGGAGAGTACACCAGATGATCAGTGATTCTATTCTCTAGAGCGGGTTCTGGTAAGAGAGGTAAAATTAGTGATCGGGAGAGCAGCTGAGGGGCATTGAGTACAAAGGAATAGAGAAGGTAGAGATTGTGCTGGGAGAGCATTGCAGCAGCCAAGGAGGGTGACACAGAGCCAGCAAGGGCTCACGCAGGGCCACGCAGAGGCAGCCAAGTGCTGCGCAGAGCACCAAAGGGGCCAGTGTAGTTGATGCAAAGGCTCCCAGAGCTAAAGCCGGGCCTCCTGGGATTGACGCAGGCCAAGAAAGGCTGACGCAAGGCCAACATGAGACAGAGAGGGGCTGACGTAGTCAAGATTGGGAAGACTCTGGGGTTGCAGGAGCAGTTTTGAGATGAGGCACTGTCGGAATGATTTTCCAGGGTTTCAGCCAGGAGAATTCTCTCAAACTGTGAGGTATAGTTGCTAAGGAAATTCAAAGAAGAGCATGAAGGTACATGTTCGAGTTGTACCGAAGGAAATGTTACAAGGGGCCCATTCCACTAATGTAATAGCAAGACCACAGATTTTGAACAACCCTAGGGGTTTGAGATTCATGATTGGGAATCTCATATATGTAGGTTGAAGAAAGCTCTCTATGATTTAGAGCAAACACCCCGGGGTTCCTATGAGAGGATTGATAGCTCGCTGATGAAGCTAAGATTCACTAGGAGTGAAGCCAATCCAAACCATTGCTTTAAAGTTGTGGATGATAGCCCTGTCATACTGGTACCTTATGAGGACGACTTCTTTCTGACAGGTGCAAACCCTCTCATTTGCAAAAGTAAGAGGGACTTGGATTCCGGATTTGGAATGGTGAACTGCAAGCTCGTGACTTACCTCGATGGAGCTTAACCTTAAGAAGTTATGCGGTAGTGCTGCCGGACATGATTTGGGAAATGCCTTTGAGTTTCGTCAACTCATAGTAGCATTGATGTTCTGGGTGAACTCTCGTTCGGATATTTTTTTTGCAGTTAGCATGTTGAGCCAACATATGGCTGAGCCTCATCTCTCTCATTGGATTGGTGCCAAGAATGTTCGGAGATATCTTCAAGGTACAAACACTCATAGACTGAGATACACTGCGGGAGCTGTGACGCTGCATTATTATTTTGGTGTTGATTGGGCAAGCAGTGTGGAGGATCGCAAGAGCACTTCTGGGTGCTGGTTCTCTTTGGGTTCTGCTTCGATATCTAGGATGAGCAGGAAGTAGAAGTCGGTTGTTTTGAGCACCGCTGAGGCCGAATACATAGCTGCGATTATTACCTCGTGTGAAGCTGTCTGGTAGAGGGAGTGTTGGAATTTGTAAGTCTGACACGTTAGAAACCCTTCATGTACTTTACTAATTTATTCCTACCTACTTCTGTTAATTAACAAGTTATTTACCATGTAAATATTGGAAATAAATACAAGTACATGCTCAACACGTTACAGATCATCAATTGAAGGAAATAGAAACAAGCACACAAGTGACATCGTTGTTTTTGGACTAATGTCCCCGGAAAAATCCAATGCGGGAAAACTGGTGCAACTATTTGAGGGTTTGATTTATTAAGCAGTTTCAGAATACAATCTGGGTGCCAAATCCAGCTCACCCAACAGAGAAAAATCTCGGCAGTAGCCGACAGTGTGTTCTTCCTTGAAAATTTCTTCCTCATTAGTATTTATTCTGCCTTTTTGCTCTTCTTTTATCATCATTCTTCAACCCTGATGATGGATCCCACTTGGGATTTGAAACGTTGGTATAAAAATGTTCATACTGTGGATTCTCCGGTCACTGATTCAAAAGCATCTCTCTACTCAGAAGCAGATATTCTGGCTGAAACCCCAGATAAACACTTCGACAACTCCATAGCCCCAATCTGCCCCACGAAACCCTAGCGTCAGCTCTCTCGGCAGTTCCTGCTTCTGCCCTCTGCGTCAGCGTTCCCGGCTGTTGCGTTAATCCTCCCGACACTATCTCTGCCTCTCTGCTTCTGTATTGACTGCCCCTCAGCTGCATCTCTGTCACTCTCTCGACTTCCTCAGCAAACCCTGCCCCAGAAAGTCGAAATCTTGATGAACTCGGTGTGTTCTCCAAGTGACCCTCAAGCCTCCTCTTATACTTTTCTCGTTGACAATTCAACGACCGAGATTAAGTCCCTAATCAACGGCTAAGATTGACTCTTGCTTGATCCATGACTTTTGGACCGTTCTAACACAGTTTTATATTAATTCACATTAATATTTTATTTTCCTTAAGTTTAAACTTAGGGACTGGACTCCATTAAAAATATTAATTATTTTAATATCTCCCAAACTATCTAGAATCTTCCCAAACCCTTTCTGTGTATTGGAGATATCATGTGCCTTAGCCTCTCCACCAATTTTTGTGGCTAGAGCACATCCGATGCTACCCCAAATCAACACTCTCTTAGCGAGGACTGTGCTCTAGCAATACTCCTCACTGAACATTACCCTGAGCATCTAGCATCAGTCCCTGTGTTGATGCTAGGCCTGCTGCCCATCATCTGCTACCCATGGCCCTGCCACTGGTCCCTCTCATCCTGCTGCGTCGTGTTGCCCATAGCACTGCCACTGCTAACTGTTGCACTACAACTCAGTTATTGAGAAGTAACTAGCTGATCTCCCAACTCTGACATCTCTGTCAGGTTAGAGACACCCACGATGCTGAAACTCCCTCTGTCGCTAACAAGTGCTCCCTCTCTGACCTCTGCGTCACTGCAACTATTCCAGGTATCTCGCACCGTTGCACACCTCTCTGTGCCATCCTGCACTGATGCAACACTCCTGTGCTTTTGGCACTGCTGCCTCACATTGTCCTGGGAATCCTGCATTGTAGCTCCCTCTGTCGTTCCGTCCTCATCCGTCTCTACTAACATCTGCCAGTACTGCTACTCTTCTTCGGGGCTCCTGTAGCAAGGTGTAATCCAAGAGGCTGGGTATCTCGAGGATCCTGCCCCTCATCGCCTGTAGTCCGCCTGACTACAACTCGATGTCTCCCCACTTCTTCTCAAGTGGCACATGAGTACTCATGGCACAATCGTCATCCCTCAAGGTGAAGGCCTTGATACGATGTTTATCTAGAATGGACAAGATCCTGGCCTTCTAGACCACAAAGTTGGACGCTCCGTCCAGCGTATCTTGATCCCTCATCCCATTCACGACCATCTCTCTACTCTTCGCTGTTGACTCCTCCGAATCTCTCTACTTCCTACTTGGAAGTTCTCGGTTCAACTCCTGCTGAATCTCTCTACTTCCCATCTGGACTCCCTCTGAGTCCCGATTTCCCTCCTAGAAATCCTTCTGCCAACCGTCAAGTTGCCCCTCTCCGATTTTCTGTGCAACTGCACCAATGATTTGGATTCCTTAGCTAGAAATCTGCCTCGACAACAACTCCCTCCCCTTGGTCTTGCCTTGTTAGATATTGTTCTAACTACAGTACCCCACCAACTTCACTCTGCAACTTACCCATAGCCTCCTAAGCCCCACAAACTGAAGGTTAGAGCTTCTAAGCTCTGTGCAATCCCAACACCAGCAAAATTCGCACCTCCTGGCCATGGGCATCAATCCTTCCTGATTGAGAAAGATGACCGAGCACTGTGTAGGTCGAGTCTGCTCCCCTTTGCCACTACGCTGATCCTCTTCCCGGCTCAAACTTGATGACGCAGGCACTGCGTCACCCCTTGTTTGTTAAGTTATGGTATGTTCTATGCTTATAGCAGTTTACTTTTCTTTCTTATTATTATCCACAGATTAGCAATCACATTTACATAAAGTAAAGTGCAGATAGAACATTAAACGATTGATAGAAAACAAGCCAAGACAAGAGACACAAGATGTGGCGGCTAGCCAGGGACAAACCCCACAATGTGTGGGGAAACCCTTTGATCAAATCTTCTTTTATCTTCAATAATTCAGCAGAGAGAAATAGTACAATAAATCTGATTTATATCAATAGTAGTAAACCCTAGATCAGCAGCGTCAGCGTTAGCGACTTCATCATCAAACTAGGGCAGACGATATCTCACAAACCGACTGTCGGATCGGCTTGATTCCACCACCAAAAGTTGCGACTTCCAGAGGAGGTTTAGATGAACCTACAGTGCAGTTCAGATGAGGAGATCTTCTAGTCCACGCAGGTCAAACTTCACTTCTGCAGTTGCAGCTTCAGTTTCAGCAGCTTCCTTCAAACTAGGGTAGTCGATATCTTGCAAACCATCCGTCGGATTGACTTGATTCCACCACCAAAAGTTGCGGCTTTTAGAGGAGGTTTAGATGAACCTACAACGCAGTTTAGATGAGGAGATCTTCTAGTCCACGCAGGTCAAACTTTACTTCTGCAGTTGCAGCTTTAGTTTCAGCAGCTTCCTTCAAACTAGGGCAGTCGATATCTTGCAAACTGTTTGTCGGATTGACTTGATTCCACCACCAAAAGTTGCGGCTTTCAGAGGAGGTTCAGATGAACCTATAGCATAGTTCAAATGAGGAGATCTTCTAGTCCACACAGGTAAAACTTTACTTCTGCAGTTGCAGCTTCAGTTTCAGCAGCTTCTGGCTTCACATGTGTGAGGGAGAGACCCTTTTCTGCGCAGTAGAGAAGAGACTCTTTTCTGCGCAATAGAGAGAGAGAGATGTGATGATATGAGTGAGTCCAAATGAGGAAAAGTCCTATATTTATATACAACGTTGGTGTTTGAATAGATGCGATTGTTGAGCTTCTGAGCCTATATGAGTTGTAGGTCGGCTTGATAGTACTTTCATAATCAAAATAAATTCATATCTCCATGAATACTTATCGGAATCGGATGATCTTTATATCAATCCTACACCTCTCGACGAGAGGAATCTAATAAAAATATTATCAGCCATGAATAAGATGACCCACATGAAGTTTTGCCCTAGTTCCCAATTTTAACATTGTTGCTTCTCTGCTAGGAACAACTTCTGTCACTTGGGATAGCTGTTTTTTGCTGCTGCTGCTCTGCTCGGCTGATGTCCTTAGTTCTCCTGTGATCTACAACCACACTCTGATACCATGTTGGAATTTCTAAGTCTAACTCGTTAGAAACCCTTCGTGTACTTTCTGATTTATTCCTACCTACTTGTTCTGTTAATTAACAAGTTATTTACCATGTAAATACTAGAAATAAGTACAAGTACATGCTCAACACATTACAGATGATCAACTGAAGGAATAAAAACAAGCACACAAGTGACACCGTTGTTTTTGGACCAATGTCCTTGGAAAAACCCAATGCGGGAAAACCGGTGCAGCTATCTGAGGGTTTTATTATTATGTAGTTTTTGAATACAATCTGGGTGCCAAAACCGGCTCATCCAATAGAGAATAATCTCGGCAGTAGTACCTTTCCTTCGGAGACAGATGCTGCGGCTGAAACCCTGGATAAACACTGTGGCAACTCCTCAGCTCCAATCTGCCGCATGAAAAACCCAAACGTCAGCCTCTAGGGACTGCATCAGCCTCTTCTACCCTCTGCGTCAACTTTCCCGACAGTTCCTGCAGTTCCCGACAATTCCGGCTGTTCCTCGTAGTTCTTGTAGTTCTCGACAATTCCGGCTGTTCCCGACTGTTTCGGCTTCTTCCCTTTGTGCTAGCTTTCCCGGCTGTTCCGACAGTTCTCGGCAGTTTCGGCTATTCTCGACAGTTCCAGCCTCTACCCTCTGCATTAGCTTTCCCAGCTGTTCCGACAATTCCGGCTGTTCCTGGCAGTTTTGGCTTCCGCCCTCTGCGTCAGCTTTCTTGGTTGTTCCAGCAGTTCCCGGCAGTTCCGACTGTTCCCAGCAGTTTCGACTTCTGCCCTCTGCATCAGCTTTCCGGCTATTCCCAGCAGTTCGACTTCTGCCCTCTGCGTCAGCTTTCCTGGCTGTTGTGCTGATCCTACCAACACTATCTTTGCCTCTTTGCTTCTGTATTCATTGCCCCTCAGCTGCATCTCTGATCACTCTCTCGACTTCCTCAACAAACTCTGCCCCAGAAAGTCGAAATCTTGATCAACTCGATGTGTTCTCCAAGTGACTCTCAAGCCTCCTCTTATACTTTTCTCGTTGAAAATTCAACGGTCGAGATTAAGTCCCTAATCAATGCCTAAGATTAACTCTTGCTTGATCCATGACTTTTGGACCCTTCTAACATAGTTTTATATTAATTCACATTAATATTTTATTTTCCCTAAGTTTAGACTTAGGGACTCCATTAAAAATATTAATTATTTTAATATATCCCAAACTGTTTAGAATCCCTTTCTGGGTATTGGAGATATCACGTGCCATAGCCTCTGCACCAATTTTCGTGGTCAGAGCACATCCGATGCTACCCCAAATCAACAGAAAGCTCTTCAGTGAGCTAATTGGACATGTGCTGGATACCACCGTGATCTTCTTTAATAACCAGAGGGATTCGATTGTTGAGGAATCCCGTGTTCTATGATCACTCGAAGCATATTGACATCAGGTACCGCTTTATTTGGGATATGGTACAACAGGGAGCAAGAAGGCTCCAACACTCTGGGACTGATGTGTAGGTCGCCGATATTCAGATGAAGCCCTTGGGAAAGGTCAAATTCTTGACTTTCCGAGAACGACTAGGAGTCGTGGAGAGACCCTCTCCTGAGGGTCTTGTATGATATGGATAATGAGCTCTGGGAGCTCTGGGGGGCATGGGGTACTTCTTGGAGCCATGAGCAACCATAGGGTGAGTGGTTCAACCTTCCCCTAGTGGTTTGCTATGTAGGTAGGATGAGTGGTTCATCCTTCTCCTGCTGAGACACAATCATAGGGTGAGTGGTTCAACCTTCCCCTAGTGATTTGTTGTGTACAGGGTGAGTGGTTCAGCCTTCCCCTAGGATACCCCATGGCGACATGTAGGTAGGATGAGTGGTTCATCCTTCTCCTGCTGAGACATCCTACCCATGCAGTCTGGGACTCATGGGAAGTACCTCTCATTTGGCCAATGAGTAGGGAAATGAGGATAGGGACCATAGTACTACCGATGGACGCATTGTGTACTACCATACTCCCTATGCTAGGATGATATTGATCTGGGATCAATTGGAACTGACTTCGGGTCAGTAAGAGTGGTATGAGACACTCTCTTTATTTGGAACTGATTTCGGATCAGTAAGAGTGGTATGAGACACTCTCTTTTGGGACTGACTTTGGGTCAGTAGAGAATGGTATGATACATTCTCGATCACTTCTTCTTCTTCATAGTTCAGCAGAGCAGAGCAGTGCAGGGGCACTACATTGATGGCAGAGATAGTATGGACTAGCAGATGGATTAGCAAATGGAGTTCTCCCGAGTTGAGAGAGAGTGTTAAAATTGGCAACTAGGGCCTAACTCCATGTGTGTAATCTTATTTATGGTAGCTGATATTATTTTTGGATTCCTCTCGTCGAAAGGTGTAGGATTGATCTAAAGATCATCTAATTCCGACATGTCTTCATGGAGATACGAATTTATTTGTGTTACTTGACAATTTGTCAAGGTTGGCCAACAACCAAATTACCCCCAACCTATGCTCAACATTTCACCATAAATAGAAGAGGTCTTCAAGTCATTTTACACACACATCTCTTGTGATCTCTCTCCACTTGTTTGGGTTTTGGAGGTAGGAGAGATCTAAAGGAAAATACGTTGCCCTAGAGGAGATGCCCTAGCCCTAGACGCAGTCAAAAGGAGAAGGCTCTACGCAGTCCTAGGAGACACTTCTATACGCTATCCAAAGCCGCAGTTAAGGAGGGTTCTATATGCAACTAGAGGAGGCTTCTATCCACGACATTTAAGGGTGCCCTAGTCGCAGTTAAGGAGGGTTCTAGATGCAGCTAGAGGAGGCTTCTATCTGCAACATTTAAGGGTGCCCTAGGCTGCAGTCAATGAGGGTTTTTATGCAGCAAGAGGAGGCACTTATACGTAGTAAAGAGGAGGCCTTATTCTGCAGCCAAGAGGAGCATCTAGCCACTGTCCTAACCGCAGTGAAGGAGGCCTAAAAAGAGGTTCATATCCGCAGTCCTAAGTGCCCTAACCGCAGGCCTGATCTGCTGCTCTTGAAGAGCCCTCATCCGCTGTCCAATCAAGGAGTAAACTGGCCGCAGAGAAAGGAGGGTCAAGCCATGCCCTAGCTGCAGAGAAAAGAGGGACTAATGTTGCCCTAAACGCAGGTCAAATTCCGCAGCAACAACTGCCCTAATCCGTTGTCAAGAGAAGACTCATTCGCAGGTTTTGAGAGGCTCCTAATTGCTGTCATACACAACTCACCTGGCCGCAATTTGTGAGGCCCTAATCCACATTGTAAGGAGGCCTACAACCACTGCTAAAAGGAGTCCTATCGCAGTTTGAATTGCTGTAGGTGATAGCGTTGTAACAAGGTTATGACTAAGGCTGTCCTAAGGTAACATTGGAGTGTATATTGACTTCAGGTGGCAACGTGGATTAGGAGAGTCTCTCCTAGGTGGATGGCAGCCCTTGAAGGGGCTAGTTTTCTAACAGCGTGGAAGGTTACAAAGTTTCTCCTTGTGCCCTATCTAGAATCGCAGGAGCAGGCAATCAGAGGAATATTGTTGCTGCATTGATGATCATCTAAAAGGATAAGTTACAGTACTCCTTGTGACTATTTGAAGTATGTCAGTGTTGCATCCTAGAACAATCATCATTATCAAAATGATGGACTTACTGATGTTGTCATACAATATCTGATTTGTATATTTGTACTATCTCTCTCTCCGCTGAACTATTGAAGAATATAAGAAGAATTGATCAAGGGTTTCCCCACATTGGGGTTTGTCCCTAGCTAGCGCCACATCTTGTGTGCTCTTGTCTTGGCTTGTCTTCTACTGTTTATGTTTATGTTCTATTTGCACCTTACTATCATGTTGATGTGATTGCTAATCTAGAATTGATATTGAACTAATATGAAAAATTGAAGTAAATTGCACTAAACATAGAACATACATAAAATTAACATGACTATTATCTGTGTTCATCACCCCCAATGGGGAGACTTTGGGCTAATGTTTATTGGATAAATATTTAATTATTTAAGTGACTTAGATCCAATCTCCACCATTGATCTATGAAGGCTAAGATTTAATCCTAGTTCTTTATCATTTTGGAGATTAGGGATTTGGCCTATGGAGAAATTATAAAGAGAATCTAAGGGCGAGGATGTAGATGCACAAGAGAAATTCAGAGAGAGATTTTCTGAAGAATTTGTATGAATCATAGTGAAGATTTGTTGAATGATTCACATAATGAAAAAATGAGAAAAGTGTGCAACTGGGAGTTCGAGTGAGCAAACTTTTGTAGGTGGAGCACAAAAAAGGAGGGCCAAGATTCGTTGGAGGTTGAGGTTGGGTTTGTGGAGTGGTGTTGCAAGGGTTGGGAGGCCGAGAGGGTTGAGGTTGCACCAGTGGAGGGGCTGAGCAACTTCAATAGGGATGAACTTGTAAAAGAAAGCCAACAAGTGCAGAATAAATTTCTTATTGTACTTTTTATGTATTTTTAGAGGGCCATTTTTCCTATTAAGGGAGCCCATAATTTCTCTTTAATAAAGAGAGATTAGAGGCTTATAGTAATTGTTATTCTTTGTTTTTTTCTTTCTAGAATATTGTTTGAAATATTTTTCATTGCTATTTGCTGAGTTAAAGTGCCATAGAATTTTCTATTTTTTTGTATTTTTAGAGGGCCATTTTTCCTATTAAGGGAGCCCATAATATCTCTTTAATAAAGGGAGATTAGAGGCTTATAGTAATTGTTATTCTATGTTTTTTTTTCTAGAATATTGTTTGAAATATTTTTCATTGTTATTTTCTGAGTTAAAGTGCCATAGAATTTTCTATTTGTAATTTTTAGAGTTTATTTACTGCAGAAAAATCCATTTATTGGGTAAATAATTGCATGAGACAATAAATCCAAAACCAACACTTGAAAAGTAACAATTATAGCATAAACTAGCATCCAAGTGGAAAGTCTAACCACATATACTTCCTTGGAGCAATAGATGGGATTTGCACCATTGTCACCTCAGTACAATGTTCCCTTCACTTTAGGTCAGTTCCTAAAGGCCAAAGGGGTATCCCTAGTCTAATAATGATAGAGCTTAAATAAATATCTTTAGTGAATTAATCTACAAGAGATTGTGCTTTACAACATATATATAGTGTTGATGTTTTTGCAGCATCAGGTAGACGTTTTTCCACAGGGTCGTGCTGATTTGACTAGTGGGGGAATGATACGTTCACCCAGTGTTACTTGGGAGCGGGAGTGAAAATGGGTGCGGGAGCGACATTTTCAGAAGCTCCCGGTTTGGGAGCGAATCCCGGAGCGTTTTTTATATAACATATATATTTTTTATATTTTGATACATATATGTCAACAAAAACATGTGGAATGATAATTAGATATAGAAAACATAAAAAACATAGATTGAACCATATAACAACAATCATCTAGAAGTTATAATCTTCATCAGCCACGTACACAAGTTAGTAACGTAGTAACATACAACATATTGAGTCTCATGATTCATCAATCTTAAAGTTTCAAGCTTTCAAAATTCAATATATAACATTTATCATCATTGATCACCAAAGTTGTACTTGTAAGCTAAGTGTAACCATTACAACAAATAATATCTAACATGAAATGAAATGTTATAAAATGAAATGAAATGAAACAACTTTCAACTTTCATGAAGCATCATATTCATAATTCATTACTAATGAGTTATAATTGCCAACTTCAAACTTAAATTGTCATATATTGTTTAAAAAAATATCATAATAAACATGAAAGAGTCAATAGTTATAAAAACTACTAGAAACTAGAAAAGACAAGTAATCTATTATCTATTGCTTATGCTTGGGCCTCTTGCCACCACGAGAAATGTCTAATTTTTTAGTCTTGTTGGAAAATCAGGGTTTCTATCATTAATGTCACCCTCTAAGCATTAATATCCAGAGGATCTTTGTCATTTCCTCTGTATCTGTATAGGGATATTTGTCATTAATATCACCGTCTAAGCATTAACATAAGATAGAAAAAGCATAGCATGTCAAGTCAAGATTTTGTTTGAGTGATGCGTACATTTTTAGGAGGGTCATGATAGAGGAGTTCGACAACCCATATCACTAACATCAAGGTAGATCGAGGGATTGGTTCCCTTAATTAAATACGAGTTCCATACCCTAATACATGACAAAATTCAATGGAAACATTGTAATCCCCCAACCCTGAAATCCTGAAAAACTAATAAGTCTGTTGGACTTTGAATGAAATAAAAAATTCTACTTTCTCCATATGAAATCCAATGAGGTCGGAACCACTCTCAAACATCCTGAGTCATTTCATGGTAATGTTAAAAATTTAAGTAAAATGATGAAAATGAAGATTAATACATTACATGAATTACATATCAATACTAGGGCCATAGGCTTGATCATTAAGCTGCCCCACTCAAAACTTATTTGTTTCTTTGAAAAAAAATTGCATTTGGAACATTATTGCAATTTTTTTTTTCAAAAAAGGCTAAATGCTCCCGAAAAGGCAGGGAGTGTTTTCTTTTTGTAGGGAGCGCGCTCCCAAGGCACTCCCAAAAACGCTCCCAAGGGAGCATGCTCCCGCTTGGAGCGCGAATTGGGAGTGGGAGCAAGAGGGGGGGAGGGGGAGGGGCGCTCCCCCGCAACCCTGTTGACGGTTCACCTATGGGGCCATGTTGATTTGGCTAAGGGTGAATGGCTAGGGGCAAACTTTCTCCCATGGGATCATGCTGATTTGACTAGGGGAGATTGATACATTCACCCATTAGGCCATGTTGATTTGGCTAGGGGTGAATGGCTTACGATGCTCACATTGTGCTTTGTGGTAGAGTAATCTATTTTTTTATATAGTGGGTTTGAATTGTTTATTGATTGAGGCTTTTCACCCAGCAATGGGTAAACAGTTCTAGTCTAATGTTGAGTTGTGATGTAGGCTCCATTAGTGGAGAGGTTTCTTGTGATGAGAAGCCACCTTGATGGGTCTCTACTCAACATTAGAGCTCTATATAAATAGAAAGCATGTGAGAGGCAAATTATTGACATAGCTACATCATTGAATCTTTTCTAGTGCAAGAGAAATTCGTCCAAGGAGAAACCTATTGCTGAAGATCATCTTTATCACTTTGATCTCTCTCTTGTTCTAGCTGCACATGTGAAAGCAGATCAAGTTCAACCAGCCTTTGACAGTTTCACGTGTGGATTGATCGAGCTAATTTGATTGAGTTTGACCGAGTTGTTTAACCGCAGAGTTTGACTGCACGTGTGAGTTGACCTCAGGTTGGCCACAGGTTTTACATGTGGATTTTGACCACATGACTATTGACTGTTGACTGCAGGGCTAAACTTGACTAGGCTGAATTTGATTGTAGATTGACTGTTTGACCAATGTTGACCTTTGAGTATTTTGACTGGTTTGATCAGCATTGACTTGTTACTGTTTGACTAGGTTTAACTGGTATTTGACTTGGATTATTGGCACAATTTTTAGACAAAATTTCTGATTTGTAAACCTTGCTGAAATACAATTTCTCCTCAAGAAAAGATTGCTGGATTTTCTCCCAAGGTTGGGTTTCCCAGGTGAAATTTTTTTGTGTCTATTGTGCATGGCTGTCTTTTTATGATCTTTATTGTTTCTGCTGCATTTATGGTTGAGATTTTCTGAGTATTATTATTCAGTGATAACAGTGGCATAAGAAATACTGTTTGAAAATCATTAAGAAGTAATTATTAGGCAGAAAATTGTATTCTACCGCAATTGCTATAAAATTTCAACATATAGCAATGTAAAGTTACAAGGGTTCCAACAATTAAATGATTAAATGGTTTGCATCCTCTTAATGTATTATGAGTTAGAAGCTAGTGGATCAATTCCAAATCTGATTATAGAGTATACAAGAAAGTATAACTATAGATTTGTGTTAGTTTGATTATCATGTCAATCAAATAATTCTTAGAGGGAGTACCATCAGAAGGAGCCGCTACTCATTAGAACCACAAGAGATGAGATTGTTTAATACAAATTGATAATATGTAATGCCCTTCAAGTGCCAATCAATTATGTGCTTGATTGAAGGGCCAGTCCAAGGCTATCCTTAACCTTCAAATCCGTTGAATTAACGATTTATTGCAGAATTCCAGATTTGAAGTTAGAGGAGATCAATCCAAGAGTGATATTTCAATCTTTACGAAAGATGTCTTGGATTGTTAGCTAAGATTTTATGATATGCAATGAAATAGTAACCCAAAATTGTTTAGAATCTAGTTCACATCAAATTTATCATTTTAAATAAGCAAGAACTTCCACATTAGATTTGTAAATGCAACATTGTCATCGAATTGGCCACATGAAGGATCAATGTTTTGATCTTCATCCTTGTGAGCATTGTGGAAAACATAATCATCATTCAAATAGATGTTCCAAACACCAGGCTCCTACAAGAGTAAAGATTCACCTTGGATGGATTGCTTCTTGGTAGTTGTTGTCAATAACCAAGAAGATATATTGGTTAGACTACAAAATCCATTCTCGAGTATTGACACATCTTGCAGTAGAGAGATTTTTGACTTCTCACCTTGTATTTGATAGGGGGGCTTATCAGTGATTGACAATCAAGCTTCAAATTTTAAAGTCCTATCAATCAAGCAAAAACAAGTGAGCTTGGGCGACAACCATAGCTAGGACTAGAGCTAGTAGCCAGATCCTAGAGCCAGCGTCAAAACTATAGTGAAAGTCATGTTCCATGCGCACAATTTGGTTTGTGGTCACCCCAAAACCACCATTTGGTTTGTGGTCCTCAAACCACAATCACTAGAAGACTTACAACTTCTTCCAGACAATAGTTTATGGTCATCTTTAAACCACTATCTGAGAACATTTCCATTTTGTAGAAGACATCAACTTCTAGCTAGATTCAGAATTGTTTCGGGAACTGCTTCGAGCCGAGTTCTAGTGTTGGTGGTCACCCTTAAACTGCCATTCAAGAGAAGACTTCAACTTCTGCTACCCATTTGGTTTGTTCCATCAGATTTAGAGAGCACATCCAACTATTGGTTGTTATCCACTTCCAGATTTAGGCTCTCTTGTTGGACTTACATACACCCCTTTAGATTAGATGTGGGAATGTTGGAAACCTAATCCTTAGGGACTATGGTAAATTTGTATTATTCACTCAAGAGGAAGGAAAAAAGCCACAAGTGAACTTGAATAGCCATTTAGTATCCAATAGACCTCTTGGAAGATGAAACCAAGGGTCATAAACAAATGTATTTATGAGTTTCTTGCTAATGAGAAATCCATGTCACGATTATCTTTTCATCTTGTGTTTTCCAACAACTATGACCATCAATGTTTTCACCTTTGAATGGATTGATCAAAGCTTCTTCTTCTTGCTCTTGGAAACTTTCCTCATCAACCTCTTCTTCTTCAAGGATGCCATCACCATCTTCAAAAGAAAAATATTTCTCTTCTTTTGCTTCATTTTCTTGGAGAAGATCCAGTAGAGCCTCTTTTCAAAGAGGTTTGGTCAAGTTTTGTATGGTTTCTTAGTACTTTTAGAATCTCAGAATAAAATGCTTAAAAATTCTTCATTAAGTTATGCATTGGAAGATATGCTCTTCAAACTGTGGGAACATTTAATCCAAACAAAATGTTGTGTACCTAGAAAAATAATGAATAATCTCATAAATGCATCTTTGCGTACCAAATTTCTAAAATTACATTTAGAAATATCTTAGCATGAGTCATGGCCAAAGAAGAATCCCCTTCAAATTTTGGACAATTAATGTAGCAACTTGGACTATCATGATTTGAGTATCTTAGAACATCCTAGACATCCAAAGCAAGGTAATAACATATGCAAATTCTAAGGAGCCATTTTCTATCCCATTCAATTTTCACAATATATGATAATGGATTTGTCAGGATGAATCTTAAATGCCTTTTAAATGATGCTTCTTCCATCGTACAAGGACAAAATCTTTGAAGATCAATGAGAAACAAGGGCCTTTTTCCTCTAATGGAGTTGCTATATAAGCACACTAAAGAAGGATTTGAGATATAGTTATCAAGGAAAAAGGTTGAAGCATAAACTTCGGATCTCGAGGAGGACTCAACTCCTCCCCAACAACAATACCAAAAATTTTCCATCAAAATCTAGCATCTAGTGCAAAGCCTCACTAAGTGACCTAGATAATGTGCAACACATGGGAGTGTTACCTTTGTCACCTCAGTAACTACTCCATCCCTTTAGTGAAGGACACAATCCAATAGAAGGGAGGCTTCCCTGATAGGGCGTAGTAATCTGAGGATCTTAAGCTAAATGGCCTCGAAGAATCCTACAACAAAAAATCACTAGATATTGATTTGACAAACTACGGTTTGCAATGGATTAAGGAATGACTACAAGACTTAGGTTCAAAGAGCCTATGGGTTAGCAAGAGAGAGTTCTAAGTTTGGACATTTTGCTTTCACATCCCAATCTTTATGAGGTTCACTTATATATTCTTCACCCCTATGAGACACAAGGCATAGGTTTGAATGCACATATACAAGATCTGCAATCTTCTACAATCCCAACTTGTTGCGCTTCACAGAATGAATGAAGCTATAGGTGCTACAATTACATACTGTTGATGAGGCGCTTGACACTCATGATAGAATACGAGTCGCAAGGCTTTGCAAATAAACACCATTTTCCCCTTGACAAGTCCACCACTTAATAGGGTTCATGGTCCTCCTCTTATCCAAAGCTGATGTGTTTACAAAGTCTTCTAATATACAACAAAACAAACAAATTCCTCCTTTACATCAGTTTGTAACGAAGCTAGAGACAACCTCTGAAATGCTTTCTTCACTCCATTGGCCACCTCTTTGTCCTTATGTGGAGCCTTCGTCTTCCTATTGTTTTGAGCAATGAAATCTTCATCATAAAATTTTGGATTTAGAGCATGTGCCAAAGTGTGCAATGGAGTGTTAAAGCCATTCCACCTTGTAACAATGATGGACCTCGCTTTGCAAAATCAAAATCAATAAAAGGAAGAGTGGGAGCCTCTTGTGTAATAATTTCCACGTTTTTCTCAACCATGGTATCCATGCCATCGTAAACATCTACCAAAAAAGGTTTCTCTTTGTTTGCATCTCGAAGAAGATCAAATGCAGGTAATGTGAACTTGAGCAAGACATCAATCTTGCTCCACCAATCTTCATCAATCAACACCCTCCTCACTGAACTTCCCTTATTTGAATCTACCTGTCTCCGCACAACCCAAGTTGCACCCACCAACATACTCATTAATGTAGCTTTGACTTCAACAAGGTGACACAATATGATGAAGTTTGGGGCATACTTTGTCTCAACAACTTTGAGCAACTCCAATTTGGATTACTCTCAATATTGCTTGAGATTGGTGGTAGTTGGTGATGAATTTTATAATCTTCCTAGCTTGTCCTATGACCTCCTTAATCCATATTGTTTTAGCCTCAATCTCTTCAAAAATCAGATTTATGTTATGGAAAATGCAAGGAGTCCAAAATATATAATTGTATACACTCTCAACAATTGAGACTGCAACTTTGCAAACAAGTGCATTATTTGTGATATCTTGCACCACTTTTTTTAGTCCTACTTGTTCAATTGCAACAATTAAAATTTCAGCAATGAACTTACTATCCTTTACCTCACTTGAGAAATCTTTTGCTTTTATGAGCATGACTCCTTTTGATTATAATGCAATGACATTAATCAATGGCCTATGCCTTGTATCAGTCCAACCATCTGAGATAATGGAAACACTTGTGCTACCCCATGAACTGTGAATTGGTGTTAAAGCATCATCAAGAAGTTTCCTCTCTTTCTTGAGAAAAAATGTTAAAAGATTGTCATAGTTAGTTCCTTTGAAACCTTGAGGGGCTTTGTTAATTGTTTTCACTAAATCTTGCCAATATGGGAACTGAACCACATTAAAAGGGATGCCACAAGTAGAGATGGCCCTTGCCACTTTTGATTAAGCTTCTTATCTCCCTTGATTGTCAAACATTTTCAACAATCTACTCTTTAGTTGGATTTGATGGCTTGGATATCTCCTCTTCTATTGCTAGCAACCTCCTCTTTTCTTGCCTCATTGCTAGTGCTGTCCATACCGATTTGTATTCTTTGATTCTTCAACCTTTGGGCATCATCTTGCTCTCTCTTGAATGTAGAGCTCACCTTTGGGTTTCATGTATGTGCACAAACTTCAACACCCTTTACTTCTTCATGCAAAATGTGAGCCTTTTATCTTGTGTAAGAGCCCTTGAAGATCCTACCAATTTTGCATAAGTTGCAACTCCATTCACATTTAACCCCAACACCCATTTCCTTGCTTTGGTAACATGCTTCGAAAGTGAATAGTATTCTTGCTACTTGGTTGCTTGAGTAGATCTATGGGCATTAGAAATACCACTTTGAGAAGTCATGAATGTTGCAGAAATAGAAAATAAATCACTCGGCAAAGAAATTGCTGACCACACCCTTCTTCTTGTTGGAAATGAAAAAAAGTTGCCCCAGAATGCTTGCTGCTTGATGCAGGAGCATTCAGCCCAAGAAAAACCATTGCATTTTAGTAGACATAGGGGTATTGTGTTTTCAAGGAAGTTGGTTTCTTAAGAGTGAATTAAATGAAATTATTAATGTTTTGAGTGATTTTAATGAGAGCAGCTAGAATGGGAATTAATTGAATCTTGTGAGGCATAATTGTAAATGTTCTCGAATGTAGGAGAACATGAGAGATTTATGATAGATGAGAGATAGAGGGATTTGAGAATTAATTGTAAAACTCAAATTAGGAGTCAGTTGATGAATTTATGGATTAGAGAGGAGTTTTAGGAATAAGGAAGAGATTTGGGAATTTTGTTAAGGAATTTATGGATCTAAACTAGAATTGGTTTTAGAATCCCTTTGTATAAATGTAAGCCTAAAAGGCAAAGACATGGGGGAGAAAGTAAGAAATTAGACAGGCTAGATAGATAGCTAGAGTGTGGTTTTAAGCCTACGGGTAGAGTGTAAATAGAGGCCACTGATATTAGAACATTAGGCTAGAGAGACAGAGATCTCATTCTGTAATCATTGTTTATAGTTATTAATATAATCAACTCAATTCTGAGTTCGAATGTGTGTTCGAGTGTTAAATGATGAGTGATGATTGAATTGGAATTCAGTATAAATATGTGTGCAGGCAGAGTTGACGCGAATACACAGAGGAAGAGAAGAGACATAAGATCTTAATGGGCGAAAGAATAAAGTATCGACGCACAGGATCCGTTGGATCTTTAGGATCAACGGACAGGATTAGATCACAAGAGAAATGAACTAGCCTTGAAGTGTTGTGAAGTGCGATCGCTTCGATATATCGCATCAGAGGAAAGCAAGAGGAGCAATGAACGAGGGCCTTAAGTAATCCTCGATTGTGATCAAGCGATATCAAGTGTGGTCCGTCGGATCAGGAAGAAGAACATCGACGAAGATTCAATCTAAGTACTGGCGGAGAGGGAAGACATGTATCGATTTGGACTGTAGGATCTAAAGACATCGTCATCCAACGGATATCGGGCCGTAAGTTGATCGAGCGTTAACTGTAAGGGGCGGACCCGAACTTTTATAAGTTGGGAGTTTATAATGCCCATCGGATCCAAAAAGGCATTAACCCTCGTGTAACTTGTTCACTCGAAATCGCTGTAGAGCGTCAGATCAAGTGGATCTTGATCAACGGTTGTAAAGCATCGGGCAAGTCTGTTGATCGGGAAGGATTACAGTCGTCGGATCGAGGATAAGATTGACAGAGGAGAAGGGTTGTGACAAAGGCATTGAGATGGCGGACCCGATAGAATTATATGGCGTAGTTTGTAGTATTTGAAATTTGACAGTGTAATCGCATATCAGAAGCGGAAGGTTCATGTGTAATGTGACCCGCGGAGATGCGATTGCGATAGGGATAAAGGTAACCTTGGAACTATGCAATGGCTTTAAAAGTGCGGAAAATGTATGTTTTATGTATATTTCCCTTTTAAAGGGTTTATAATAGAATAAAGCATGATATGAAGGTTTTATGGGTTAAGTCCGAACTAACCAAAGGAAAGTGTGAGGTTTGATGTATATATGTGGCTTTAAGGACTTAATAAAATATTAACGAAGGTTTATAAGGGGTGATTAAGTCTGATAGAAAGGTGGTTTAATAAAGACTGGGCTATTGTAATGAATGATTCCGTAGAGTTCAATAAAGGGGGCCTAAACCATTGATGGTTGAAGATTTTGACTCGATAGTGAGTTAAAATTCCTGGGACAAATATGATTATGCATTGTACATGCATACTGTGGGTGTAAGCAGGGGTAACCCTGCATCACTGCTGTTGTAGGAGGCTCCTTTTGCAGGAGAATGTGTGAGAAATGAGTGAATGAAGTGTTTTTTTTATAGAAAGAAAGGTGCTATTAGGGTTTCTAGAGAATTCTAATTTTACTTTTTTCTAGAGAATTCTAATTCTATTTTTTTAAGAGAAATTGGCTTTAGAGTGAAATAAAGTTGATGAAAAATGTTAAATGAAGTGCTTTTGGGCCATAGAATGGATCCACACCCTTTTTGGCTTCTTGAGTAGCTGAAGTTAGCAAGTTAATTTGTTGAAACCCCATGGAATTTGGCCAAAATGGTGTTGATTGTACCATACATCATTTCCAAATCGTGGAATGCTGTATGGCATGGTTGACACCATTTTGGTGTTGTTTCACCATTTCAGAGCGTTTCCGATATTAGTACATTGCTTGGGGAGGCATTTCCTTCTATATAGTTATGCATCTATGTTATGTATCAATATATCATTCTGTTATGCATCAAATTATTATTTGAATATCATTTATTATGTATATTGTTTGTTATAAATAAATAATCTAATTTTAAGGTCATGGCCAACCCAAACACCAAATTGGTGTATGAGATCACCTTGTTTGTGGGATAAGGGATCTGCTTTTGTACAATGATTTGATTGCTAAAGTCTTCAAAGCTAAGTCACATGACAAAAGAACATGGGACACGAAAGACACATAAATACGAGTATTTGACATGAAACACGACAACCCCAGAAACAAGACACGGGAGAAACATTATATATATAATACTAAAATATAGTGTCTAATCCATAATTTTTAGAAATTAGAACATCTATAAATATGAATCAAATAATCATAATTGCGCAGATTAGCATTTAGTGTTATAACCACGTTTTTAGTGTTTAGACATATTACAATTATTAATGAATATTTGTGTTAAGCAAACCACTTCATATGTTGCAGATCTATTATGAAGGAAATTCAGGGTAATGGTGTACCACAAAATTAATCAGATATGTTAGTATAAGGTAATATAACAAGTTCTTGAACCAATTTGTGGATAACACTCCGGAACACCAGAATCAAAGAAATAATACGCAAAACAACACTTATCAATAAGAATTGTGGCATTTAGAAAAAAAGAGAAGCTACGAATTAATCTTCAGAGCACATTAACTTGAGTGGCTAGAGCCCAAGGGTTAGCTTAAAATTCAACCAATTAAACCGATATTCAATAAATAAGTTCATGAGTTATCTTATATGAGGGATTAGTCATTTTGCATGAAGAATACATCTAAATCTGAACCAAAAGCATCAAAGTTTCGAGTTGCCAGTTCTGGAACGACAATTGTCAGAATAGTGTGAATGGAGGTTTCAAAGTAAGTTTGAACCCTCTTAACTCTTTATTTTGTATAGAACCTATTGCTTAACAATGTTTTCTTGTCATGTTGCTCCTTTTACATTCTGTGGAAGAAATTCATCCTTTAATGTACAATTTCGCTGGTCAATGTCTAGCTCATCCCATGCGGGGTTCGAATTGAACACTTTCTACTATATTAGTAACATGCTCAACAATATTCCTCTCATGACTAGACATGAAATTGACAGAAAAATGTAAAAGAAATCAAGATGTGGTGCTTTTTTACTTTGGGATTTTAGTGGGACACGTGTCCTAAAATCAGATAACATTATGGAACATGTTCGACGTAGTCCAAACACGTGCCTTGATTTTAGGACACGATGAAAAACATATCAGACATGTTTTATGGGTCGTGTCGTGTATGACACGCAGAATAGGGGACACAGAACCCCTAAGGGCTGTGTTGTGTGACTTAGCTACAAAGGTGTACATACTCTACCCCTCTGGGTTTGAACCTGTGAACTCTTATGAGGAAACACATTTTCTTCACCATTAGATCCAATCAAACTTTATGTGTCAAAGTATCATTGTGTTATGATTGAGTCAATGATTATTGATTAATATTACGTATATTTATGTTTGTTTTTTCATTAGTTAAATTTTAAATTTTTAGTATTTCAGGTGTGGTGTCCTCTGTTTGGAACACCTGCATCCCTTGTGAGGTTCCCTAAAATTTAAGGCATCTCTGCACACTTCTTGGATGCGTTTCCACATTCCTATGTCTTTACATCCTAAAAACTTTGTTCAACATTGTCATTCACTCTTGCCTTCATAAATCTGTGAGGGAAACATAAAAGCATAATCTACAACACAAGTTACATAAATGAAAAAATGTCAGTGTTCCGTATAAGCAAGAATATCAAATAGCACATTTGAAAAAGCCGAATTTTTGAACTATAGATTTGGGTAGCCTAGATTGCAGAACTTTGCTTTTATTTTCCTTTTGAACCAGTGAAAGCTAATACATTCCATGCTTATCTCTATTATATCTTGAAATAATTGATTCTGTTATTGTATGGTTATTCTCAATGAGCTTGTCTATATGCTTGATTGGTGCTCTTATCCAATGTCATAGGGTTCACCGAATTTAACCTTGAGGTTCGAAATTCAGAGAACCCCCCAAAAAAATCAGATTTGTTTAGGTTTGCCGAACCTGAAATCCAAACCCGAAGGTTGAACTTGATCTAATTCAAACCTCAAGTCGAACTAAAGCCAAATTTGATAACAAAAATTGAGGTTCACACTTATGGATTATAACTACTTGATGTTATCGACTTCCTTTTTAAAATTTTGAAATTTGAAGATGTTCTCCATGACTTTGCAATATAGTTGTATTGTAATTTTTATGTTTAAATCTAAGTCACAGGAAACGTTGCCCACAGATCTGTTTCCGGTCGGAAGCAAGGAAACTCGTACCATATGGCCTGGAAACTCGTTTCCTGCCGTACTGGACCGTTTCACGCTGGAGAAACATGGCCAGTACGGCTGGAAACGAGTTTCCAGGCTATATGATGGAGTTTCCAGTTAACACTTACAATTTTCTTTTATTTTTATTTTTTTATATTTTTGCTTCTAATTTTTTATTAGGTGACTAAAATATCTTCTGGATGCTTCTAGATGCCTCTCTCAAGTTATAAAAATAAAAGATTTTTTTTAGTGGGGAAACCTAATGTTCAAGCCCATGGCCCTAGTGTTGATATGCAGTTCATGGTAATATTTAAATTTTTAACATCACATATGGAGAAAGTAGAGTTTTAGATCTCACTCAAAATCCAGCAGACTTATCTGTTTTTCAGGATTTTAGGATTGGGGGGATTGCAATGTTTCCATTGGTTTTTGTCATGTACTACGGTATGGAACTTGTATTTAATCAAGAGAACCAAGCCCTCTATGCAAGGGAGACTCCCAATAATCAAGAGCACCTAGGGTACTAGGGTATGGAATTTGTATTTAATCAAGAGCACTAAGGTCGTTCGACTATGTAAGAGGAGACTTCCAATCAAGCACGAGACAAGAAATTAGAAATTTCTCGTTGCTGATTTTGGATATTGCTATTTTCATTATGTGATCATTCATGAGTAAATGTGATGTAAATTTAGAGACTTGTAGTTTATGCATTGACAATTGACAATTTAATCATAATGTAATAAATTAGAATGTATCATGTATGCTTTATGATTGCACATATTTCTTAAATCAAAATGTCCTAATATATATATATATATATTGTGTTTCTCTGTTTCCAAAATTTGAGGGGGGCACGTTTCGTACCCGTTCCCGTTTCGGAAACTCGTACTCGTTTCTCCGTATCATGCAACTTAGGTTTAAATTCTGATTATGTTTGAATTTTGTGATTTTTTCAGAGATTACAAGTATTTGACATTATAGACATGGTTGAAAATTATGCCATTTATTTTTGCATTTACAAACTACTATGGTGTAAATTTATATTTAACTTATGTCATTGATTATTATATGTTATTATGATTAAGTTATTTAAGTATATTTACTAATCAGAATTCCTACTCATATATGTTTATTGATTGATTTTTATTTTTTATTAATTTATGTCATATATATTTTTTTTTCCAGAAGGAAAATTCGTAATTTCCATTTAAAAGTATAATGAAAATTACATGCTGTGGTATCAAAAAACCAGGTTTGGCTTATGCATAAAACAACCGTGTGATCTGTAGTATCCTTATAAAGTATATACATGAGAAAAATAAACAGTGTCTGTTTGGCCCTCAGCCTCAAAATATCAAAATCTGAGCAATCTTATCTGTGGACATAATGTGATGCAGAGTCAAAAACCGAAAAAAACCCGTGACCTGTGGCTGTCATTCTCCTTGATCTGCTACCTCCTAAAGGCCTCTGACAAAAGGCCTGTGGTATATATACTTTGAAAATAATGTATAGTCGAACTTAATGCCAAACCTAATACGAACGTCATTGGAAAATTCGAATTTGAATCGAACTTAATCGTTACGGAACCTGAATTCGAACCTGAACCATGTGACATAGCTCTTATTGTGGAGTTGCGTGGTAATTTCTGGCAAGTTGTAACCTCTAAACATTAATAAGGATGCAAACAAATTTAAGCTCCAACTAGGATTTATGCATGATTGATTTTGTCTTTTTATTTTGCCTCAATCTAATATTATTTTCATTTTCAAATGTACAGGCACAATCAGCAAATGTAGCAGAGATATGGCTATGGCAGGTGGGCTCTTGGAGAGTTGTTGGTCGTCTTCATTCCCATGCCCTGACTGTAACGGAAGTGAAGTTTTCATGCGATGATCGTTTCCTGTTGTCAGTCTCAAGGGATAGACATTTCTCTGTATTTCAACTAGAGAAAAATGGTATACAAACATTTGCGCATTTTTAAGTGTTTGATATTTTTTGCTTTCACATCAAAATCATTGTTTTGTAAGAACATGAATAGATAGCAGATAACCTGATGCAATCGTTTTCGATAGGTAATGATGAAGTTAAACACAAACTCATTGCAAAACAAGAAGCGCACAAAAGAATAATCTGGGCATGTTCCTGGAGCACACGCAGTCACATGTTTGCAACAGGTTCCAGAGATAGGACCGTGAAAATATGGAAAATTACAGAAAGTGGAGAGAGTGGAACTTGTGTAAATCAATCTTCACTTCTGCCTCAATTTAGCAGCAGTGTAACTGCCCTATCATGGTCTCCACAGAACGATTTCAAGGAGGATATACTTGCAGTTGGCATGGAAAATGGGCTTATTGAGATCTGGAAGATTGAACCTGGTTTGAGAAACATGGTTGATGATGGCGGGCATTTTGTGTCTGTCAAAGCTTCCAGAATGGTACAGTTGGATGTTTATTTGTGCCACGTGGCTACCGTTCACCGTTTGATCTGGAAAGAAACCTCTAAAAATGACAAAACTATTAGTATCAATAATTCCTCTTCCTCTGCAGTTTTGCAGCTAGCTTCTTGTGGGGCCGATCACACGGTGAGGATATTCAATGTGGTCTTATATTGAACTTTTTTATGTTCTTTCGCCTCGTGGAAAAATTAGTCTTCATGAGAGAAGAATTTCTCGCTCCTGTTTTGGGAGTTTGCAGACTTCAGTTCTCAATGTTTGTTTTACTCACTTAGATTCTTCAAACTTGTCTCATGAAATGTGATATTGGTTATCACTTTATTATGATAGGTTCCCATTGTCTTTATTAGGATATTTCTGTCTTTTAAATACATGCATTCAAGACCTGACCTGAGTGTAAAATTTGTAAATATTGCCTCAAATAATAATAATACAGTTGGGTTAATTGAGGCTGGACAATGGAGATGTGATCTATCTATCTGTACGGGTTGTACGGGTTGGTTGAGGTTGGACAATGGAGATTTGTGATTCATCTATCTCTACGTGTTGGTAATTCATTTGTTCCATTCCATTAAACTCTATTTGTCATTTGCAGCTGCGAATATTATATTATAGCTCGTGAGTTGCATATAAAACTAAAACGCATAATGTGCTGGCTGGCTCCTGTATACTAGTTTCTGATCGTTCTATTCCAAGCTCTGACCAATGCATATAAATGAATCAATCAAAAGCAAATGAGAATGGGCTAGTCTAACTTTAAATGTTACGATTCAAATACAGAAAAAAACACAGATAATGATATTGGCTCAAGCGAAAAATGCTTCCCTCTCTGTGTCAATATCCAATCAGTTAATTTATTACTCGTTGCTGGGCACAAGTACTGAAGTGAAAAAAGTTGATACATAGCTTCAGAAGGTTAAAGTGAGAGATCCTTGAAATAATACAACTTTCCATAGTGGCAAAGAAACAAATAACACTGCCATCGTTATTTAGATTATAATTTTTTGGTTGTCAAGACTCAAAACGAAGATGCTACATTAATTATTTACCCGCACAGAAAGGAGTCATAAACACAATCGAGGGGGAGTAAACTATCACACTAAATTCTGTCAATTTTTAATTTGGAACAGCACTCTCTTTTTTGGTTTTTTAATTTTCAGCAAATGGATTTGCTAGTCTCAAATACAAATATGGTCTCTAATCGATCTTAATGTTTCAAATGCTTATGAACCAGCAAATCCCATCTCTTTATATTTATTTCATTAAAATTTTTCTAAGCACTGCGAGTGTAGTTTATGTCAAAATATAACTGAAATATCTAGCAAATGAGTGTTTAAACTGTACTCATTTGTTAAAGATAGCATGTTTACCAGTTCATTGAACTATTCATGAATTCCCAAATGTTTATTGTAATTAGCAATTTATATTGTTTGTTTGAAAATTGTAGCTATGTTGTATAAATTGACTTATAAATAAATAGATTTTTAATTCAATTTTTTATGGCAATTTAGAGGTTGCGAACTTGAATCACTTTTATAGACATGCTCATTAGGTAGATCCATTTGATCACGGAAGCTGGGAATCATTAGAATATTAATTGAACAAATTTCCTTTTGGTGTTAGGTTTATTTACCATGAAACTCATCTTCTAATTATTATCAAGTTTTGTTTATTGATAATTCTTCAATATAAATATAAATATTCAAAATGATTACTTGTGGTTGATTATCTGATGATTTCACAAGTCTATGTAGTACTAGGGCATCATTAATTCAGAAAATATTAATTTATCATTATCACTGATCTATGAGATTTGACATTTTTTTCGCAACTAGATGGAGGTAAATCCAAGTTCTCACTTTTGATCTAGGATTTAGTGGCTTATATACGTAAAGTGAGACTAAATAAATTCTATTAGAAGCTTTTTAGTGGCACACGATTCTCTATTGTAGAAATTGTATAAACATTTTCAATTATTGTCACTGATAATATCTGCCAAGAATAAATCTATTCATATGGCTTCTGATTTTTTGTATATATATCAATTTTTGGGAAATTCCCAGCGAATTTGGGCTATATAATTTTTTTTTCAAAATAATAGTATTAGAATGGTAACAAAGATGAATTCAATCTTCTTGCATAGACTTATTAATGAGTGTTTTAAGGGATTGATTATTCTTGTGTGAAATTCATCAATGTCTTTTTATGTAAAATAAAAATAAAAATTCAAGATATTTAGCTCTCACGCCTATGTAGACAACACCTTTTCGTGAGGAACAAAAAACATATTTTCAGTGAACATTTTCTTGTAAATTTCTTGCAAATAACATTTGTATCTAAAAAATTAAGCATGGTTTCCACTTTGTAGTACCGTTTTAACTTGACAAATGTTGAAACACATTAAAGTTTCAAGGGACAAACTCACTGTTTATTTGTAGGTTAAAGGCTAAGATTATAAGGTTGGCCACTTTTAGAGAAAATATTGAACATTCACTGAGGTTGTAGGGTGCTTAAATTGAAATCCTTACTAACAGCATATGAAAGGAAAATGACATTATTTAAAAACTGAAAAATTCAGTTTCTCTCAAGATAGTGAAAATGAGAGACAACATAGTTAATAAAACTTATTTCTACGATGTCTAAATGGGATTCCAATTTTTAATATCATCTGGATTGTTTATAACTCCTAACCTTCAAGGTTAACCCTTCAATTACATATTTGCAAGGTTTGACATCATGATTTTTTGAAATGTTTACTATTTTAAATATCTTATATTAATGAGGTTTTGAGATTGCAAACATTGGAGGAAGGTCGTTGAAAATAGGCTACTCTAGGGGAGTGTTGGGCTTTTTTTTTGCCACCAAATGCATTTTATTGTTCCATTTTTTGTTAGACTTCCAAGCTTTGCTTTACACTATTTTAGAAAGGCCCTTGAGAAATTGGGAATGTTATTGGAATGTTTATATCAATGAGTCTTAAGGTGAATGAATGCTTAGGGGCCAACTCTCTCATAGCCTTCATTTTCATCTTGGAATTGAGTCTTTATTCTCCTTAGCTAAGAACAAAAATTGACTATGACATACCTCATGATCAATAGTGTATGTGAGACTACTATGTAATGGACAACTCTAATAAGAACACCTCATTTTTTCATGTTTTCATATTAATATGAGATTTGTGGCAGATATTATTCCTTATTTAGAGGATCTTATACTTTGAGATCATAGATAACTTTTGGAACAAATCATCACATGCCCAAAGATCTCGTGTTGTCTAGAATCTATTTTTCTTATTATCCCATTGTCATGCAAGTGGAAAGAGCTACATATATATTGTTAACTTTCAAACGAGAACTTGGCATCAAATCTCTTCCATAGTCTAGAGCATAGATTCTGTATAGAGTATATGATCACTATAGTGTACTGCTTTATGTCTTCTGATATCAAAACTTATGAGAGACCCCTCTTCTCATATTTCTTTTTCTTCAGAGCTGCCTAACCAATTTGAATGATGTATCTTTGTATATTTGTTTATCACTTTCTCTAGCTCCTTGAACTAAGTTTGATGTACTTAGTTTACTCCTTTCGGAGTATGCCTTCTTTACCAAGTTCCCTTGATTGAATTTAGTCACTCGTTGACAAGATATTAAGTTAAATTAAATACCAACTCCATATCACACTTTCTTCGTTAAGAGATCTGCAAAAGCATTTTTTTCATAACTAAAGCTATCTAAATTTGTTGCAAATCTTAATGCTCATTTATTATCTTGTATGAAGAACATTTACTCTAGAAAAATACATTTGATAATTCATTTTTATTGTCTATTTGCAGTTTGTACTCTATATGACCTTCAAAAGTTATTGTAGTTCAAACTCAAGTTTTTGTTAGATCCTATGAATAATGGTTTATTTGGAAGTCATTAATTATATGGTAAAGGTACCATTGTATGTTTGGAAATTCACTATGTCAAAAGTCATAAGGCTGTTGTTTTGGTATGATAGGTCACCTTATAATGGGCTAGCATAATAGGTTGAGGCTTGAGGAGCCTCACATTTGATTAGAAATCAAGTTTCTATTGGGCAAGTGGCTTTGTAGTACTTGAGTCGCTTGAGGGTTGGTCCTTATTGGATTTCTTGAAGATCAAAATAATGGAGGGTATAATGATCATTCCCACAAATAGCACAATGATGCTTGTCAAATTATGCCTTTTTACATCATATTTGGTTTTCATTGGCAATCTCATTTCCTCCAACATTACATTTATCATCGTTAGGATTATTGTCCCTTTGCCATTCATTTTCATTCTTTTGTTTCTTCATCTATTTCCTTAGTTGTTGATTATTGTTTTACCCTTAAGTGGGTTGTGGGCACAAAGCTTGGGAAGGAGGAGAGCTAATGTTTGATTGGTGAAAAGTGATAGGGTTAACTAAATGCCCCTTCCAAGAAGTAGATGCTTGTGGAGCACTAGTGGCATGTGGGGCATTCAAAGTATAGGAGTGGTGGACTCCATGAACAATATTTGTCTCTAAATAATAACTAGGACCTCTAGATAAAGACATTTTGCAAAATCGATAAGTAGTGTAAGCTTTATTGTAGATTACTAGATTGCTAGGTTGATCTTATAATCCCATCAGTTGGATGGAATGCCCCCTTCATGGAGGATTGAACAATTAAAGAGGGTATGAGAGGATCTCAAACATCCAAATTTGGAGTAGACAAAGCTTGATTCTCAACCTTTAATAATCACATCTTCCTCAACTTGGGAATGCAATATAGCTATGTCTCGAAAATAATAAAGAGGTATTTCAAGAACGAATCCAACAACAGGCATGGATATAATGGGATTTTACACAATCCTCTCCCTAGTCATTATTCATGGATATGATCAATTTTATATGTAGACATAAATTGGTGACAAGTAATAAGAAGATGCATGCCAATATTATGTTGCCTTAGTAATTGGAAATGATAAAAGAAATCACTAACTATAGAAATAAAAGAATCATATGTATTTGCAATGGGGTCAACAAAGAATTTGGTTGTGTGAAAAGGGTCAGCTAGAAAATTCATAGTCTAACTCAATCATGGGTAATGTTATTAGATGAACATCATTTGAGGGTAATTTGGTAGGCATGTTGACCAACCCACATTGTGATGAATATCATTACTTGCTAAGAAGGTAATATTTGAGATGTTTAGTGTTGTCATGTGACAATTTGAGATTTTGATTCCCTATTGATTAGGGGAATGGAAAAATATCACGTATGGAGGGGGTGGTGGTGGGTTCCTTTATGAAAGGGCAGTGACAACAACCATCCTAGATGAGGATTATATATTACTAGATTATGATATATATATATAGTGGTGGAATTACACCAAATTTGCTTTGGTAAGGGGGGCAAAGATTGGTTGGTGTTATTGAAATTTAATGGAGCAACAACAATTATTGGAACCGATCTATAAAGAATTATTCATTTAATCAATTTATCACAAAATATCCTTAATTTTTATGGAAAAATATTGAATCATTAGTAGAAATCTTAAGAAAATTGGTTCAAAAGGAGCCTCCCCCACATGTTTTTACCAAAGGAAATGAAATCCATTTGGAGTTCCAAAAGCGAAGTTACGAAGGAAGTTTCAATTTCCCAAAATATGGAGATGCCAAAAATGATTAAATTCAATGGGCCTCTTCAAGAGAAATGATTTCATATCAAGGACACCTCGTGAAAAGCCCACAAACAAGTTTTGTTAAGTAGATACTTGTAAGGAAAGGCAATTAAGCATGCATATAAAAAATGTGGCATGGAAGGGTCATGTTATTGAGCCTTGGTAAGCTTCTTGACATTGAAAACCCAAAGAATGGGTGTTTGGTAAGCCATCAACATGTTGTGGCCACAACCACCACCCTATTAAAACATGCTCTGGTAGCAAATTTGAATGGGTCCCCTAGAAGTTGGATCTTTCACTTCTCCGAATGATCTGTTTTTATCTCAGGGATTTTAACTCTGTGCCGAGTCAAATCTTCAATTCTTAATGGTCAAGACCCCCCTTGAATAAATCTCTGCTGCATGATTCATTCACAACCCAGTCTAGCCCTTCATTCATATCCTTCATCGGGACTCTTTCAATCCTCATAAACCTTCATGGTGCCCTATGCCCACACATATAATCACCCCCACTCTTTACCCCTCAAAACCTTCCATCACATCTTTATTCCCATTATAACTCTTTTACAACAGAAATGCTTTGCAAAGCATGCATGACTTAACATCTCCGCACGTCCTCGGTCTTTACACATCCTCCTTGCATACCTTTATCGTATATCACAGGTCGCATTGATCAAGGGCAAGGCCTATCTCTCATGAATAAATGCGATGCGATCAAGCCTCCACTCGCAAATCACAATCGCACTTTGCTAAGACCCAAAGCCCAAGCTTCAAACATTCTGCGATATGGCGGACCCACCGAGATCATTAACCACAATATATATACTTTCGGGTCCACTCTCCCCAATCACAAATCGCAATCGGTGGAGCCCGGGGCTTATACATAAGGCACACTGTGATATACCGGACCTGCCGGGACTATTAAATGCAGCATATATATTTTTCAGGTCCGGCCTATTGCTAATTGCAATCGGCAGTCGACGAAAGTAAAGCCCATGCAATATGCGAAGGGGCGATGAGCGGACCTGACGATAATTATACGCCCGGGTGCATAATATTTGAAGTCTGACCTTATGGTCCGGCCGCGGGTTTTCCCATGTTTTCCCGTGTATTCGATAAAATGTTGCGGTCCGGGTTTTCAAAGGAAAATCCCATATGGTGGACCCACCGGAATTATTAACCGCATCACATATATATTTCGAGTCCGCCTCCCCAATCGTAAAGCGCAATCGGCGGAGCCCAAGGCTTAAACATAAAGTGCAATGCAATGAGTGGACCCGATGGGATTATTAACCATGACACATATATATTTCGGGTCTGACCTATCACAAAACGCAATTGACAGAGCCCAAGGCTTAAACATAAGGCGCGATCCAATTAGCGGGCCTGATGATGATTATAGATCTGGGGGTATATTATTTGAAATCTGGCCTTATGGTTCGGCCGCAGGTTTTCCCGTGTATTCCCATGTATTTTGATAAAATGTTGTGGTCCAGGTTTTCAAAGGAAAATCCCATAGAGTGAATGGTCTGCTTTTGAAGCATTGTCAAAGCAATCCTTGAGTAAAAATGAATATTGTGGGCAACGAGAATACGTGTCACAGCAGGTTCGGTGGTTTGATAATTATAGTTGCTCTACATTGCAAGATTAAATAGAAACTATGGTTGAATGCAAGGTTTGTTTGTGAGCATGTTTGTCATATTTCTCATAATCATAGCTAATATGAATTATTTTTGCAGGCGAGTTCGAGTGGACCTAGTAGCGGATAAAGGCGATTTATATCAAGAAAAAACCTCTGCACCACCGGTGTCGATATTGCAAAGACATATTCTGCAAAAAGGGATATGAACTACCATAGCGCACAATGGAGGCACGCGCCCTGTTAAGAGGAAGCACAACATTGATACATCAAGATGTTATTACCTCCAAACACACCTTCAATCATGCCAGATGTGGGATGATGAGCACAGTGTCTTCAGTTTCCTTCAAGAAATGATAGGGAATAATGTCTGCTCAATACAGGTGCGAAGGGATGACACACAATCATCCTCTTTTAATCAACATCTATTCATTTCCACGGGAAATGAAGCGCTCCAGTAGATATGCCCTCTACGTGTCAGCGGTTACACCGACTGTTGTACGATTGTATATTGAAAAGAGAAGGGAGGTGAAAGGTTAAGGGAAGACAGAGGGTCAGTTCCTTCTACATAAATATTACCTCTGGAGATGAAGGGAGGACTTTTTTTTGGCAGAACAACTTTTGATTTATTGTGCTAATAAAGAAGATTGTTTGGGTCTAGAAGGAGCCTTTTGTTTCAGATTTATTTTCCTCTTCTTTCATGTGTTTAGAATCAGGGTGTTGTTTCTGGCATAAATATAAATATGTTTTGTTTTGTGCATATTGATAATAGACAATTTGTGATTAGTCTTGGTTATTCAAATATAATTTGTTACCATGGTTAATTCATGAAAGGTTGTTGATTCGAAACCTTGTTAAACATCAGTTGCAACTGTTATTTGTATGGAAAGGAATGTGTATTCTTGTATGAGTAATTGGATTGCAATTAAGATTTAATACAACCTTGTTCATATGTGAACTAGTAATTGATTCATTTGGACTTGGAATCTATATATATGATGTTTAATCTCTTTCATTATGCTCCTGCAGGATAGATTAGAATAGTTAAGATTAGTATAGATAGGACTTAATATATATATATATATATATATATATATATATATCTATCTATCTATATAGGTTAGCTGTTTCTCTTGTTGATTTAATTGAAGTCTTCCTTCGGGGAGCAATCTTTCAACACCTATAACAGTTCATGTGATCCTTTAAAACCCGTTGGAACTAGCCATTCCAAACGAAAGTAGATCTAATTGGGGCCTACGATTGGATTAGTTCCCCTTGTTGGCATAGCGAAAATTCGTTTTGTCAAGAAATTGGTGCTAGAAGGAGGGCATGAACCACCATTCCACAGCTTTTCAGGATTTCATCTATAAATGTCGTGCATGGATTCAAAAAGATTATTGTATGGATCGTAAAGGTCAAAAAGATCATTCCGCCTATTTGGAAGAGCCTCATTTTGAAGAAACATAGATCCCTCTCAGTCTCGTGTCTGGGTCACCCAAAGAAGAGAGACTATGGGAGTATCCTATCACTCAGGAACAACCAGTCAGAGTGCTTACTCGTGCCTACGCTCGCTCCCTATCTCAGCTTCCCATCTTTCATTCTTTACCTCTGACAGCTAAAAGAAAGCCAAGGATCCTTCCCGTAAGTGAAGAGACATCTGCAGATCCTTCTCTTGAAGATATTGTGCTAAATCGTTGCAAAGTATCGACACTCCTTGGGAAGAAATTCCTCAGGATTCCCCCTCTGAAGGTAATCCCTGGTTCAATTTGGGAAATCCTAACAAAGAACGCCTCGAAGAAACCTTCAACCAGAACCTCCCTATCCATAATATGGCTAACATTCCCCCTCCAGGTGGGAATCTGCCTCTACCGCCCCCTCTAGGTGGGAATCAGCCTCCACCGCCTCTTCCGGCCCCTCCAGGTGGGAATCAACCTCCATCGCCTCTTCCAGGTGGGAATCAACCTCCACCTCCTCCGGGAGCACTCCCTCCCTGGCCTGCTCAGGATGTCGTAGTGGTACTTGGGCAACAACATGCCTTACCCAAGAACGCAGAAATAATATTGCCTAAATTCGACCTTGAGCAGGGAGACACTGCTGATAACCATATTCACTCTTTCTTCCTAACCGTGCGCATGTTGGGGGTAGCCGATGAAGATGTAGTATGTCGCTTATTCCCTTTTACTTTGATCGGTGCAGCCTCCACATGGTACTTTAGTTTGAGAATAGGATCGATCACCTCGCGGGGTGCCTTTCAACAGGCCTTTTTAGACAAGTTTGGCGATGACAAAACACCTGCGGCCTTAGTTTTAGAACTATCCCATTTGAAAATGGACACCAAAGAGAAGGTCAAGGATTTTAACATCCGGTTCAAAACTTCGTTCAACAGAATCCCGGCTAATGCTAGACCTACTGATGAGGTGCTCATGGAATTCTACATCACTGCTCTCCTTATCCCTACGATGATGTGGGTCAAGAGGAGTAACACAAAAACCTTAGAAGGTGCTATCGATGAAGCAATAAAATTCGAGAATGAAATGATCAGCCTCACAACATGTCATCATACGATTGAAGGAAAGAAAGCCTCTTAGTCATCCACAAAGAATAATGGGAGTGATAACAACATGGCTGAGGGTAAAGAAAGGGACACCACAGATGTGGAAGATTTGCATCGGATCATTAAGAAATTGACAAATACAGTCATCGATATGAAAAGGAATTCTGGAGAGAGTACTAATGGGTATGGAGGAGATTATAATGACAGAAAATATTTCAAACCTTTCTATCATAAGAAGATAGAAGGTGGTCATGGTCAACTTGCGTTGCCTACTCCACCCAATGAAGGGAATTTAAATATGGAAGAGCTAGCTCTTATCTGATCGATTCTTAACAAAGAAGAACCTATAGTGGAGCTAGAGCCAGAACAAGAAAATGAGGAAGAATACCAAGTAGAAGAGCGCTTGGACGAAGAATCTCAAATCAATGTACTGTGGGATTTCTATACAAATGAGAACGATGACGACAAAGAAGATAGTATGGCAAGAATCCACACTAATGAAATCCACACACGAAGTAAAGGGCCACTTGCGGGCGTGATGAAGCCTGTAGACCAAACAAAGAAAAATGTTCACCCTTTGAAGGCATCTGCTCCCAAAGTTCTTGTTGAGAAGGGTAGACCTAGTGGTGAGTCCAAGAATACTCCAGTTGTAAACTATCCAGAGAAAGAGAATACATCTTTGACTGCAATGAAGGCAACTCAAAATGGTAAACTCCCACCTAAGAACGGCAAAACTAGTATATTTACTCTGCCCTACCCTGTTTATAACATTGATTACAATATTGTGGATGATCTTAAGAAATCTTGACCTAATATCACATACTTCGATTTGTTAAAGTTAACATAATGAAGAGATTTGCTGTTGAAAGCTATGAATGAACAGAATTGAAAATATCCCACCATTCCGAGCAGCCAAACCAAGAAGTCGACACCCAGACCTGTCAGTACCTCTAGTACAACCCAAACACCATCAACTATGGAAGCCACTCTGTAAAAAATGAATCGAACCCCCCAAGATGTCAGTGCGGCCATGATATGAAGGAAATCTAAATCCATGACTCCACCTTTCCTTATCACATTTGAAATCTTCAACATGAACGTACACAATTGCTTGGTAGACTCAGGTGCCTCGTCCATTGTGATGCCTTACGCTGTTGCTAAAAGACTTCATGCGATACCCGAGAAAAATGGAACTCGAATTATGCAATTGGACAGGACAAATGTGAAAGTAATTGGGGAATTGAAAGATGTGTTGATTTGGATGGCTACTAAACCACAATACACACAAGTCATTGATATAGTTGTAGTCGACATACTCGAGGCTTATGGAATGTTGCTTAGTAGGGACTGGTCAGCAAAAATGAATGGATATTTCTCAATTGATTAGTCCCATCTCTTGCTGCCTCAGAAGGGAAAAGGTGATATGTTGAGAGTTGATCGAGAAAGATACATGAAGTATGTGGTGATGGAACTAAATGGCCCCAATGAACCTGTAATGTTTACCAACTCTATCCTTGGGAATTATAGTTTCGACGTTTGTGCCATCGAAACCTGTTTCAGAGAATTCCATGCAGAGACAGTTGAAGAAACTGTGACAAACACACAGTTGGAAGCTCTCCCCCGTAGTCCAACTGATGAGCCACCCTGTAATATAGTAGATGATAGAACCAATTTCGTAGGAAGCAGTTCATTTAATGTAACATTAGATTCTATTTTCTGGACACTCTACTTTGATGGCTCTAACTGCCTTGAAGGTGCAGGTGCTGGGAGCATTCTCATTGACCCGTAAGGGAACCAACATCTGATGGCCAACCGGTTGGAGTTCACATGCACCAACAACATAGTAGAATATGAAGGCTTGCTGTAGGGCCTAAAAAAAGCCATTGATATGAAGGTAAAAAATCTTAAAGTTTTTGGTGACTCACAGATAATTGTGGACCAGGTAAGGAAAAGGATACACTGCAATTCGCCACACCTAGTAAGGTACCAACATGAGGTATGGAGCTTAATTGATGATTTTGATTCTTTCAATATCACATACATACCTCGAGGGCAAAAAATAAGACGCCGATCTGATGGCTGGTATGGCTACGAAACTTTTGCCTGATCTTAGATTAAACAAGAATAAATATCATGTTGAATTGATTTTTAGACCATTTGTGCCTGATGACATCTCGAATTGGCAGGTGTTTGAAGGTGATGAACAAATCCTGGAGTTCCTGCATTGCGAAAAGACATTAAAAAATGCACTCATTGAAGAAAAGGAACATGACAATCTTATGAACGAGAGTAAAGATGAGGAAAAGGAGCACTTGTATGACCTACATGAGAAATTTAAGAAGCCGACCAATTGAAAAACGTATAGCTCATCCATGAAGTATGAATCGGTCAACCTTGGAACCAAAGAAGACCCAAAAACTGTTAATTTGGGCTTAGGGTGCTCTCCACAAGAAAATATTGCATTTGTCAAGCTGTTTAAAGAGTACACGAACATATTTTCATGGACATATGGCGACTTAAAAACCTTTGATACCAGCATTATGCAACATGTAATTCCTTTGGAAAAGGAGGCTAAGCCCTACCAACAAAAGCTTCATAAGATGCATCCAAGCCTAGAACCGTTGGTGAAGAAAGAATTAAACAAAATGTTGGATGCTAAAATCATTTTTCCGGTTAGACACACCCGTTGGGTAGCCAATCTCGTGCCAGTAAGAAAGAAAAATGGAGACATCAGGCTATGTATCGATTTCAAAAACCTGAACAAAGCATCGCAAAAGGATAACTATCCTGTCCCTTCTATGGAACACATTCTTCAGTGCATTTCTGGGTCTGAAATGTTGTCCCTATTAGATGGGTTTTCAGGATATAATCAAGTGTTGGTATCTAATGAAGATCAGCTTAAGACAACCTTCAACACTAAATGGGGCACTTACGCATATCGCAAAATTCCGTTTGGACTTATTAATGTGGGCACCACATTTCAAAGAGCTATGGACATAGCTTTCCGAGGGTTGATTAACAGATCAGTAGTGGTTTACATGGATGACATTACTGTGTATTCATATCGCAAAAGGGATCATATTTATCACCTGAAACAGATTTTCGAAAGATGCCAAAGATACGGAATATCATTGAATCCAAAGAAGAGCGTCTTCACAGTTACAAAAGGGAACCTCCTGGGTCATATCCTCTCTAAAGAAGGGATTGTTATTGATCCTGAAAGAATAGAGACCATCATGAGAATACAACCCCCTGCAAATAAAAGGGCAATGCAATCTTTCTTCGGGAAGATTAATTTCGTTAGGAAATTTGTCTCAAGTTTCGCAGAAATAGTGCGTCCCATGCAGCTAATGATGAAGAAAGACATTGTGTACAAGTGGAGCGATGAAGCTAAGAAATCATTTTAGCGAATTAAGGAGGCCATCACAGAAGCTCCTGCGTTGGTCAGCCCCAATTTTGACAAGGAATTCTTCTTGTACACTTTTGCTTCTGATGTTTCATATGCTGCAATCCTCACTCAAAAAAATGATGATGGCAATGAAGTCCCTATTTATTATATGAGCTCTAATCTTCAGGGATCAGAACTGAACTACCCAGATGTGGAGAAACAAGGCTTTGCGGTTTTTAAAGCCGTAAAACACTTCTGCCCTTATTTATTAAATTCCAGGACTAAAGTAATCATTCCCCATCTTGTTGTAAGAGCCCTCTTCGTGCAGAAAGAAATGGGTGAACAGAGAGGGAATTGGGTAACCGCACTTCAAGAATTCGACCTTGAGATTAAGCTGGTGAAGATAGTTCGAGGGCAGGGATTGTGTAGGCTAGCAGCAGAAGCCTTGGCAGATAAAGAAGGGGCGTCCGAAGAACCAGAAGCGCAAAGCATGCAAAATGCACAAGTAGAATTCAGGGAGGAGCCCCTATGGATTAATGAGACGCTGATGTGTGAGCGCGAAACGTCGAAAGCCCTTTTGGATCCTGAGTCATGGTATTACGACATACACTTTTATCTAACATGGGGATCATGTCTTGAACACATGGATGCATCACAAAGGAGAGCACTCAGATTGAAATCTAATTAGTATCACTTGGCCAATGACACATTATACAGAAAAAATTATGATGGAATCTGGCTGAGGTGTTTGGAAAAGGATGATGCTGATCATGTCTTGAAAGAAATGCACGATGGCCCAACAGGTGGTCACTATGGCAGAGAGACCACTGCTCACAAAATATTAAGAGCTGGATATTATTGGCCCACAGTGTTCAGAGACTCACATGCCTACGCTCGGAAATGCAAGGTATGTCAAACTTTTGCAGGACAAGAAATAAATCCAGCCATTCCCCTCAGTCCCCTTATGATTTATCGCCCGTTCCAACAGTGGGGCTTAGATGTCATAGGTGAGATCACTCCAAACTCTTCACAGCAGCATAAGTATATACTCACAGCGACTGACTACTTCACCAGATGGAGCGAAGCCATCCCGCTTCATAAGGTAAACGAAGACAAGATAATATCATTTATTGAGAAATTTATTATCAACAGGTTTGGCATTCCCGACGCTCTCATATTTGACAATGCTTCTTACTTTTCATCATTGAAATTGACTGTATTTGCTATTGATAAAACAATTCACATAATGTATGCATCAAACTATTAGCCCCAGGGAAATGGAGTTGCAGAGTCCTCAAATAAAAACCTTATCTGCATAATTCGTAAATCTGTCACCAACAACCAAAGGAATTGGCACAACGCCCTAACAAATGCCCTTTGGGCCAATAGAGTCACCCCAAAAGTAGCATTAGGAAACTCCCCATACTTCCTTGTTTATGGATGGGAAGCCATCCTACCTTCCAACATTACCCTTCCCTCCTTACAACTCTCCCAAGCTTCAAGAGGGACCCCTTCAGCGCTACTTCAAAAAAGGATCAACCAACTAGTGAGGTTGGAGGAATTGAGAGATAAAGCCAGAAATAAATTCAGAAATCACCAAATGATTGTGAAGAGATGGTTTGATCGCCATTTGGCAGGAGATAAAGATTACCAAGTAGGAGAGCTAGTCTTGAAATGGGACAAGTTGAATGAGCCAAAAGGTAAACACACTAAATTCCAACACTTATGGCTGGGCCCATTCCAAGTTGTAGAAAAAATTGGTCAGGGAACTTACAAATTGAAAACTTTACAGGGAGAAACTGAAAAACTCCCTGTTAATGGCCAACATCTTAAGAGATATTTCTAGTAGCCACCACATGGTGGTTACCTCCTGAGTAGGTTAGAATTCATTTTATTTTGCTGTTAGCTTAGTTATATTTTCATCCCTTCTGTTCTTGTTGTTTCCACAAAGTTTATTTTCCTTCTGTTTTGAATTTCAGTCCTTTTCAGCCAACGGATTTTGGTCCTCCACTCTCATTTTCACTTTTATAACTCTCTTCAGATTGCCCTCATTCATCACCTTTAGCTTTTTCCTCCCTCATTAACCTGCTGATGAGTTTGCCGATCCTAAATTCATCGTTACCTTGCAAATCAAACAAACTTTCAATGAGCCTATGAAAACTTGAAAATCAGTTGTGAAATTCAAATCGAAGCCACTCATTAGCATCTGTTGGGAACTAGGTAAGATCTGTTGATAACTTGGATACCTGGAGCATGTAGGGGCATCTTTGTAAAACGAAAACATGTGTAACCATAGTTGGACTGGTGTCGCAGAATGCTGCATTTAAAAAAAATTCCCACTTAGACCTAGCCTATACTTGCCTGTAAGGTTTGCAGTTATTCTCCATTGGTCCCATGCACCACACTATGTTTTCCAATACCTATCATCTACAAGTAAACCTCCTTTCATGGGCTAAGCTCACTGTCATATACACTATGGCAATTCCAATTGAGCTCTAGTCCTTGTGCCTGAAATTGGAAGGACTTATTTAAAAGAAAATGAAATGTTGAGTCCTTGTGCCAATCTGGAAGGACAGGTTGTTTGGGAAGCTTGTTGGAGTAGGGACTATTGCTGGGCTCAGAGTACCAATTGACAAAACAAGCCCAACCTTGCTTAAGTGGTTTAAAAATATGGCATGATCCATGACTGCGCCCCATTCAATCATACGAAAATATAGCACTGAAATTCTTACATAAAGTGTAGATAAACATATCTACATCAAGTTTGATGAGCGATAAAGAGCTGAGGTACACACCTAAATAGGTATTGATAGACCAATGATGGCCCCAAAAGGATTTTTGAAAGTAGAAAACAGGTAAAGGAGGGTCAATAAATCCCATAATACTACCATTGGAGAATGCCTGTCAAAACCCTATTAGTAAGTTGAAGCTATTTGTCTTTATCCCACCTGAAGCAATTAATGTTGAAGTGGAACCCATGCTTGTCCATCTATATAGTTTGCATTTCAAGTTTATCTTAACACCCTGATGTTCTATTGATCCAAGGTTTATTTGGAAACAGAGATAACTGGTTCGCCCAGTGGTTTGCCATTTGTTGTGGCCACAACCACCACCCTATTAAAACATGCTCTGGTAGAAAATTTGAATGGGTCCCCTAGAAGTTTGATCTTTCACTTCTCCGAATGATTTGTTTTTATCTCAGGGATTTTAACTCTGTGCCAAGTCAAATCTTCAATTCTTAATGGTCAAGACCCCCCTTGAATAAATCTTTGCTGCATGATTCATTCATAACCCAGTCTAGCCCTTCATTCATATCCTTCATCGGGACTCTTTCAATCCTCATAAACCTTCATGGTGCCCTATGCCCACACATATAATCACCCCCACTCTTTACCCCTCAAAAGCTTCCATCACATCTTTATTCCCATTATAACTCTTTTACAACATAAATGCTTTGCAAAGCATGAAAGACTTAACATCTCTGCACGTCCTCGATCTTTACACATCCTCCTTGCATACCTTTATTGTATATCACAAGTCACATTGATCAAGGGCAAGGCCTATCTCTCATGAATAAATGTGATGTGATCAGGCCTCCACTCGCAAATTGCAATCGCACTTTTCTAAGATCCAAAGCCCAAGCTTCAAACATTCTGCGATATGGCGGATCCGTCAGGATCATTAACCACAATATATATATTTTTGGGTCCACTCCCCCCAATCGCAAATCGCAATCGATAGAGCCTGGGGCTTATACATAAGGCGCACTGCGATATACCGGACCCACCGGGACTATTAAATGCAGCATATATATTTTTCGGGTCTGGTCTATCACTAATCGCAATCGGCAGTCAGTGAAAGTAAAGCCCGTGTGATATGCAAAGGGGCGATGAGCGGACCCAACGATAATTATATGCCTGGGTGCATAATATTTGAAGTCCGGCCTTATGGTCTGGCCGTGGGTTTTTCTGTGTATTCGATACAATGTTGCGGTCTAGGTTTTCAAAGGAAAATGCCATATGGTAGACCTGTCGAAACTATTAAACGCAACACATATATATTTTTGGTTCGCCTCCCCAATCGAAAAGTGTAATCGGCGGAGCCCAAGGCTTAAACATAAGGCGCGATGCGATGAGTGGACCCGATGGGATTATTAACCACGACACATATATATTTCGGGTCCGACCTATCGCAAAGCACAATCGACAGAGCCCAAGGATTAAACATAAGGTGCAATGCAATTAGCGGACCCGACGATGATTATAGATCCGGGGATATATTATTTGAAGTCCGGCCTTATGGTTTGGCCGCAGGCTTTTCCGTGTATTCCCATGTATTTTGATAAAATGTTGTGGTTTGATTTTTCAAAGGAAAATCCCATAGAGTGAATGGTTTTCTTTTGAAGCATTGTCAAAGCAATCCTTGAGTAAAAATGAATATTGTGGGCAACGAGAATACGTGTCATAGCAAGTTCGGTGGTTTGATAATTATAGTTGCTCTGTGTTGCAAGATTAAATAGAAACTGTGGCTGAATGCAAGGTTTGTTTGTGGGCATGTTTGTCATATTTCTCATAATCATAACTAATATGAATTATTTTTGCAGGCGAGTTCGAGTGGACCCGGTAGTGGATAAAGGCGATTTATATCAAGATAACACCTTTGCACCACCGGTGTCGATATTGCAAAGACATATTCTGCAGAAAGGGATATGAACCGCCATAGTGCATAATGGAGGCACGCGCCATGTCAAGAGGAAGCACAACGCTGATACATCAAGATGTTATTACCTCCAAACACACCTTCAATCATGCTAGATGTGGGATGATGAGCGCAGTGTCTTCAGTTTCCTTCAGGAAATGATAGGGAATAATGTCTGCTCAATACAGGTACGAAGGGATGACATGCAATCATCCTCTTTTAATCAACGTCTATTCATTTCCACAGGAAATGAAGCACTCCAGCAGATATGCCCTCTACGTGTCAGCGGTTACACCAACTGTTCTACGATTGTATATTCTAATTTGTATATTGAAAAGAGAAGGGAGGTGAAAGGTTAAGGGAAGACTGAGGGTCAGTTCCTTCTGCATAAATATTACCTTTGGAGATGAAGGCAGAACTTTTTTGGGCATAACAACTTTTGATTTATTGTGCTAATAAAGAAGATTGTTTGGGTTTAGAAGGAGCCTTTTGTTTAAGATTTATTTTCCTCTTCTTTCATGTGTTTAGAATCAGCGTGTTGTTTCTGGCATAAATATAAATATGTTTTGTTTTTGTGCATATTGATAACAGACAGTTCGTGATTAGTCTTGGTTATTCAAATATAATTTGTTACCATGGTTAATTCATGAAAGGTTGTTGATTCAAAACCTTGTTAAACATCAGTTGCAACTGTTATTTGTATGGAAAGGAATGTGTATTCCTGTATGAGTAATTGGATTGCAATTAAGATTTAATACAACCTTGTTCATCTGTGAACCAGTAATTGATTCATTTGGACTTGGAATCTTTATATATGATTTTTAATCTCTTTCATTATGCTCCTGCAGGATATATTAGAATAGTTAAGATTATTATAGATAGGACTTAATATATATAGGTTAGCTGTTCCTGTTGTTGATTTAATTGAAGTCTTCCTCGAAGGAGCAATCTTTCAACACCTATAACAGTTCACGGGATCCTTTAAAAACCGTTGGAACTAGCCATTCCAAATGAAAGAAGATCTAATTGGGGCCTACGATTGGGTTAGTTCCCCTTGTTGGCATAGCAAAAATTCGTCGTGTCATCACAACATTAGGTTAGCTTTGTGTTTATTAAGTCCATCATGTATGGATGGTGGGGGAATATCATTGACAACCATAACATGGTTTTTCCTCCAATTGTACATCTTCTTAGAACCACACAAATGCTACTAAGGAAGTTACCAAAGTAATCAACTACTATGTTTTATGTTTGACAAGCTTAGGGAATTTAGAAACACCAACCAAATGTAAAGTCGAGATCTTAATCTAAAACTAATGTTGATTTGATACACCTAACATAGAGAATCCATTTTTTTAATTATGCATGTTATTTTTTGTAAAAATAAACTACTCAGTGTTAAGGCTATGTAGGAGACGAAATGATAATATATTATAAAGAAAACCAAAAAGAGTAATACAATATACAAAATACATGAGATTTAATATGAAAGTCCTTAATAGAGAAAATTGACAAAGTCTTACCCGAACCTGTTTCTTATTATATTAACAAAACAATTCACTATTCAATGTGTTGATATTATGTAACATCATTCAACCCTAATTTGCTAAGTAGTGTTAGAATATAAGGGGGATAAAACCATGGGTCAAAATCCAACTAAAACCCATAGATACCCATAATGAACCTAGAAACACCCATAGGCGCCAGTATTCTGTATAAATGCACAACTTACTTAGAAAGAATTCATAGAAAGAATACAACACATTCATCGATTTTAGGTATCACTATTTAGTCTTTAGGGGTTCTTTGTTGGAGATACTGAGAGCGAGGTGAATCAATATTTCTCTTCAATTAGTATTTTTAAATTCACAAATAATTAATTATTATTAGCATTAGATTAAACATAGATCAACATTTTATCATCATGAACAGTTACCAACACCATTCAATAATGCATGACTTCAAGACAATACACGAGATTTTTAAGTGGAAACTCTTACGGGAGAAGAACCACTGAATGTTTCTTAATATAGGTCTTTGATGATTACATAAAATAGGAAGCTCCCACTTCCAATATTTTTAGCATCAACTGAAGGAGGCTTTGACCCCCTAATTTACAAGCTCCAACACCCTAGTTTACTAGCTTCAACTAGAAGGACACTCTAATGTCCTAGTTTACAGGCTCCAACCTGAAGGAAGCTCTAAGTCCCTGATTTACCAAATTCGACTTGAAGGATGCTGCAACACCCTGCACATGATATGACCTACCTTAGCTCCATGCTGCCACCCTGAGTGTTCTCAAGCTCCAACATGAAGGAGAATCCACTCTCTGTGTTGCACCACCCTGCCACCCGGATCAACAAGCTACCACTTTCCATGAAGGATCCAACCTTCAATTCACCACAGTGGACTACGTTTCACAATTTTCAGATTGGATCAACCTGTGCCTAATATCAAAATAAATAACATCAAAATTTTTTTCTTACCTTGTTGATTTGGAATGTTGACACAAGGTGATCAATAACAACAACAAATTCCTCCGCTGAATATCAATAAGAACAATAACAATACAATCTTTGCTTAACACTAAGATCTTTTTCTACTATTGACCACATTCACCATCTCATGCCCAACAATATATCCACTACAACATCTCACTGGTAGCCTCTCTCAACCATATAAAATACTAGTGGCATCATACACATAAACTCTTAGTCTACTAATACTTTTTGGTCTCCTACAACATTAGCATATACCACGAGGGCTTCACCGGAGGAGAAATGCCATACTATGTGCATTCATATTGGGGGATATATATTGAGGAAAAAATGACATAATATGTTGAGCATATAATTAGGGGTAAATGGTTGTTATATTGGCAGGTATAAAAAATGGAGCTCAAAGTTAATGAAAAAATATAAAAGGGTATAAAAAAATGTTAATGAAAAAATGGATATCTACAATATCTAGTAAAAGTGGGGGTTTTTGAAATTGGGAAGGTGTATTGGGGTGGTATTGGTAGGGGGTTAAATAATGTTATTTTTAGAGGTATTTTCCAATATATAGTCAAATCAAGGGTATTGTTTAGTATGCCATGAACACACGTGATATGTTAGAGGTTCATTGAGTGAAGTCCCCATGGCATATACAAGGCTTGTACAAAAATACATCAGAGTAATGAATGACATCTGCATCATCCATACACACTTGTACTATAGTTATAGCATACTGGCACACACACAATATAGTCTCAATGCCTTATACAAGAAAACCTTCTTTGTTATTATAGAATTCAAGCCTATATGATCTCTAAAAATACAAACCCTACTCAATCGATTAGAATGATCAAACCCTAGCATCATATTGTATATCAAGTCCATGCCATGTTTTCCTCTTCTCAACATCAATTCAAAACATTACTTTCAATACAAATGCCTAACTCAAAAACCTCAACAGTTTCGTTGTTCAACCCTAGCATCAAATATCATTAATGTACATCAAACATATAGGCATGTCATAAGTATGCATTAGTAAAGAATCTTCTTAGTCAAAATTTCTTCTGCTCAATATGTACATCAAACCATAGCTTCATATGCTTTTGTCAAACCCTAGCTATTAATGCTATTGCTGTCATAAAACTTCTACAATTGTAACCCTAGTTCAACAACCAACAATCCGTCAACACTTTCATGGTTTAACCCTAGACAGTAGTTCATTAGAGAAGTTTCAAGGTCTAAAATGGGCCTCCTAAGGAATATTATAAAATAATAGTGGAAATAATAAAATAAGATTAGATTAGATCATCAAATTTTAGAAGGAAAAAAAGAAAAAACTACTTCAACTTGTATTTTCAACTTATCTCCCTAGAATTGTACTCAAATTTCGAGCAAGAGCATTCACTGGATGCAATTTAATTCCTCATCAAAGGATTACTCATGTTTCATACTTTTGATGGACCCTACTACATAAAAAATGAAAAATACATGAAAAATGTGATTACAATCAGTTTTTCATGCATTTCTCATTTTTTGTGTAGCAAGGTCCATCAAAAGTATGTAACATGGGTAATCCTTGGATGAGGAATTAAGTTTTTCATCGAGAGAGTGCTCCCACTCAAAATTTGAGGAAAATCATAAGGAGATAAGTTGAAAATACAAGTTGAAAAAATAGTTTTTTTTAATCTTTTTACTTTTTTACTCCAAAAACGGTGAATCGTCCCCCATGGTTGACATCATCATCTTGATTCCTATTGATTCTTATAAAGTTGATTTTGGTTGTATAGTTTTGTTTTGAGACCCTTTTTTTACCTCAAAATTTCTCTAATGGAAGCTTGAAATTTCCTTCAGCCCTTGATCCTTAGAGATCTCCTGAAGGATGTTTAGCTGACTGCTATGAATCACATATAACTGAGGTATTGCTAACTTAACATAGTACTAAAATTGCTTCAGCCTTACTTTAAAAAAGATGAATTTGATTAAGGTTTATAGAAATCTCTACTGAGTATTACAGTGCCAATAAACCATAATTATATTATGAATGTACTCCAAATATTTGACATAGAAAAATGAGTTACCTCAGCTTGTAGATCCTCAAGTATTTCTGCATATGAAGAGGTCTCCAATACCAAAGGAACAAACCATAATGATGATGAAAATTGTCCAGGATATATTCTAAAGAAAACTGATGTTCCAACATGATCAAACTTCAAATAATGTCGACAACCCTTAGTAGATTTCACATATGCTTCAAGGCTATCACTTAAGAATAGACCTCAGGGATAAATTGGTCACGAAACTTCAAAATACTAAAGAAATATGTATGCCTATGAAATCTGAACTAACCTCAACCATAATGGAATAATGGAAATATTTAGCAGGATTTTGAGCTTTGCATTATACTTTAGAAATACTCCAGATTAGGGCTTCACTTCAACAAGGTATTCTTCTTTAGAAGTTGTGCCACATAGATGATCTAAATTTATCTTCATTCAATTCTACCTTGTACCCTCGGCTTAGTTGTATGTTATTTTACTGATGCTCACGAACTGGTGCCTACATCTCAATCATTTCCTTGAAATAGGGTCGAAATTCCATTGATATGTCTCTGTCTGAGCTTGGTTCCTCCTCAAGAAGGGCTACAATCATTAATAAAAATGTCTACAAAGATTGCTTTGTATTTTCCACGAGTCTTGAGGTCTGAAGAGAATATTAGATTGTATTGAAGAGCCTTAATGAAAGTTTTAAGAAAATTTCATATATTCTTTCAAGATCGAATCCAAGAGAGGCCTAGTGATATGCTAAACCAAACCACCAGTTGTTCTTAAGAGGGCCAAAAACATCAAATTATGTAACCGAATCTTGGGCTTCACAAATTGTTTAATTTTTCACCACGAGTTGCCTTAGAAAATTCGCAACTGTATCTACTTAAGGGGGTTCGAATGATCACAAAAGATGTTCAGAAGAAATCAAGAATGTTGCAGTACTTCCATGAATTTTTTCCTCAGAAAAATGTCACGGACATCTATGAATATGTTCAAAGCCCCAAGGAAAACAAAAATCCAAATAAAAGGGAAACCCTTATGCCCAAACGAAGACAATATTCAAACTTTGAAGATTAATTTCTTCAGTCCTACAACAACAAATTCTTCTTGAATTTTCATTACAGATGTGTGCCCTTGGGGATTGAAAAATCATCATAGATTAGTCTTTTAACACATTAGAATACCCTTTAAATTTGAGCTTGGATTGATCTTAGGAGGCAATGGATTTTGTAGCCCAAAAATCCTTTAGATTTGTACTTCAAGAGAGGCTGCAATGCCTCAGGAAATACATAAACTCCTTGCTAGAACCATAACCCAAGACTTCTTTAGAAATTTGACCTCCTAATCAATATTTTTAGGACTACTCAAGGGCCACAGATAATCAAATATATATTCAACCAACAGATTCACTTTGGAAGTCTAAAGTGCATTGTTTATATACAAATTGGGGAGGCTAATTGGGAGGGAGGTCGACCTACTTTTAGGAGGGAGATTTAAATTTTAAATTTTAAATTTGTTGGATCCAAAAACCCCACATGTAATTGAGGTTGACTTACACCTTTGATTTTATTTGATTTTGAATTTTGAACCCCTCCACAAAATATTTGATTTAATTATTTAATGAAAGTACCTCTTGACTTCATGATTTGAGCAATGATAAACTACCACATCATCTCATTATGGGGACTTTGACCACAAGGAGAGGGATTCAAACTTTGATTTGACATATCTCTGAAAATGTGATGAGCCTCATGCAATGCCACATACTCTTAGAATCATCATGATGAGGAGCATCAACTGATGAAGGTCTCCAGATAAAATTTAATGATCTCCATCCTTAAAAACTTCAGCAAGTGCGAGGGTTCTAAGGTTTCATTCCTACCAAGGCTTCTTGCCTATTGGAGTTTCAAACTAATTTAATCCATGATGTATATTAAGAGTGCTCAAAATCGATGTTGGCATCATTGACAACACCGTTGAATTTTTTTTTTTGTGCTTGATGACATGTTTATAAAATGAAAAATGTTGTTGAAAATGGAATTACAAAAAAGAAAATAATTTGAAAGATGAAAACGTGTTTTTCCTTTTTATTTTTTATTTATTGCAAAGACATAATAAATAAGCAATTTAATCAAGAGGCTAAAAATACTCCTGAAATTTGTATTTAACCTTTTTTTTTCTCACAAAAGAATGTAATTAGAATAAGAAAAAAGAGAGAGAAGTGCAACTGCAACAAAAGTCAATAAATACAAGTCAAAATGCAAGGGAAAAGAGAAGAAATAGATGCATGGATGACAACACTTGAAATGTGTAGCTTTCATGCAAATTATTGTGTAACTATGTGGAAATAGGTTGATATCAACTCAATTGTATGGAAAAAATGTTAGAAACACTGAGGGGGGGGTTAATTTTTTTACAAATATGCAGTACAAACTATGCCAAGACACAAAATTTAAAATGAAAAAATCACATGTATAATTTTAGCTTAGATTACAATGATGAGGATACCAATCCTCGTTTACACATTTAGGCTCCAACCTATTAAAATAAGGACACCAATATTTTTGTTCAAACCAAGGAACCAACCTGGTAATAGAGCGAGGAAACCAATCCTCTTGAACAACTCCAAACACCAACCTAGTAATAGAGTGAGGACACCAATCCTCTTGAACAACTCCAGGAACCAACCTGGAAAAAGAATGAGAACACCAATCCTCTTTAGGCACCAACCTGATAAGATGCTTCCAAGATAGTCTCCAAAAATACTCAAAACTTGTTTCAAGATAAGCTCCAAAAGCTGGTCCAAGAAACTTCTTCAAAGTTTCTCCAAAATAGACTCCAAGATAGGATCCAAATTAGCTCCAAAATGCTCCAAAACAAGATTCAAGATATGCTTCAAGCACTGCTCGAAGGCTCCTTCAAAAATATGTTAATTTGGTAGCTTAGGGACAAATTCCCTCCTTTGGAAAGCCTTCCTAATCAAGAAAGACCCCTCCTAGCCCTTGGAAGAATTTAAATTGGTCAAGGAAAAATATTATTTTTAGTGGAAAATCCACAAGGACACAAAAGTACAAGTCTGCTTAGACAAGGAAAAGCCACCTCCAAAATCACATATAAATATGAGTCAAGGCAATCTCATTTGGAAATCATCTCACAGATCTTCTTCTTCTCTTTGGAGGTTCGACTACTTCCAAAATTGTAGGTCTTTTTCCACATGTACGAAGAGGAGAGAGAGCCTCTTTGATTGGATTGAAATTTGTTTTTGACTAACCTTTGACCAACATTGACTTTTTGGAGTTTTGGATTGGTTTGACTTGATATTTTGCATATGTTTTGGATGCCGAATTATTTGGCAAGGAGGATGAATTTTTCTAGGAACTTTGACTACAGATATGAAGCCAGGGTTTCAACAGACTTTGACTTTGACTATGACCAAATTTGGAGGATTGTTTTGGAACTGTTTTGACAGCACTTTGACCAACATTCAAGGCCTATTAACTGTTGACCATTTGGGATTACTACTACTATTGTTGACTGTTATAGACATTTTTGTGCCTTACAGCATTGAGCATGAAATGTCCATAATCTAAGGGATCCAAAGTCCCTAAACATGTTTTTCCTACCCCTAGAGGAACAAGGCTAACAAACCACAACAATTCACAGAAGTTCTCCACCTGAAACTGCTCAAAAACAAGTCAATTCAGGATCATTTCAGTGGCTACACTAGCTGTTTGCGCTGAATGTCAAAGCCAACACTGGCTACTTGCGTTGAAATGTCAACTGGAACAAAGGCTACCTGCGCTGAACGAGAGTGGACAAGTGGCATGCTCATTTCTCAAGGTGTCAAAACCTAGGAAGCTTCCAAAATGACACTTGCCTCAGGGAATTCGACTGGTGATGAGTAAGAGGTTCCAAATCTCCAAGTGGGAGCAAGAACCTCCAAGTGGACTCAAGAACTGATAGAGGGAGAGGACACTAGTCAGATCTCAAGCTGACTCATCCTCTCTCCAAACATCTATATATGGATCTCTCCTCCATGAGATCCAGGGAAGGGAATTTTGTTATTGCAAAGAATTGCTGTTGGTTTGAGACTGGAATCATTGGGTGCTTAATGCTTTGAAGGGGCTGAAGATAGGAATTCCATTTGCTGGGAAGGAGATGCTGGATTGGATCCCTCTGGGTTGTATCTCTTCCTGAACCTTGTTATTCATCAATAAAGCTATCTTGTTTTCTCCTATATGCTGATGTATTTTTGATGTATGAATGTATTAGCATGTTTGGTTTATTTCTAATCCTAAACTAGTTATGAATGTGAATATCTGTCTTTGTGTAGTGTTCTTCTCTTGTCGCAAGTAGCTGTTCTCTTGTGATCTTGCAGGAAGTTGAAGCTGGATAAGCAGGAAGACAAGTAGCTGTGAACTCCCAAAGAGAAGAGAGACCGGATCGAGGGACAAACAGAAGACACCGGTAAGTCTATTGATCTCTCTTCTTTCACATTTCATAAAGGAAGAAACCAATATAGCTGTACTCGTTTGTTGCTAAGGCACTGTCACACCTTAGGTGGATAGGATCGTCCTGCATAGGCATTTTTCCCCACAACAAATTGGCGACTCCACTGGGGACATTTGTTTAGTCATTTTATTTGTGTTTCTATCATTGTTTGCATCATAGACTTGACAACAACAATCGAACTGCATCTTTCCCGGATGCAAAGTAGAAAGTTGCTGCTTTAATCCAATTGCTGGACTTGTCTATGATCTGAACAATGGATTCACAAATGATTTGATGATCCTTGTGATAGATCTTAGTAGCCCTTCAAAGCATCCCTTTGATTACACCTTGCTTGTTGCTTTTATTTGGCCTAAAACAGTGAATTAAATAGCAATCTGTGACCCAGAACCTGAGGGAAACGAGAGTTTCTCCTTCAGCGTAGACCCAGTGAAGGGATTATGCATTTCAACGCAGGTCCCGTGAAGGTTACCTGCGCTGAATGTCAAAACCCCTGTGTTGAGGTTGCGCTGAACTAGTTTGTCCTTGTGCAGCTAGGGTTTTCTGCTATGTTTTGCCTTGTTTTGATCTCTGATTTTTGTGGCCTGTAACCAGCATAGGTACCAGTCTGATAACTCCTTTTCTCTGCTTACATTCTGCCTCCTTTTGTACAAAAAGGCTGTGAGTGTTTTTATGTGTTTGTGGCGTCATTTACAGTTTTCATTTGCATGAGTGAAATAGTCATCCTGTAGCCCTTGATTCAGATCTGCTGATTGTGATCTTAGAAGAGAGTTCATTGGCTGTTTGCAGATTGATTATACAATTACTTTTGCTTATTGGTTTGAGTTTGTCTCTTTTAAGCGTCAAAACAAGTATTCGTTTCGAAAATCGTTAAGTATTGTAATCTCTTCTACCCTCTCTGATTTCGAAAAAGTAAACTTGTTTGTATTGGTCATTTAAAAGCAGATTCAAAGTTGTACAAAAAGCTTTCTTTGTAGGCATCAATACTAAGAAAGCAGAAAACAAACACCTGCATTGTGCATTTGCATTTGATAGTTTGCATGATTGATTTAGGAAAAGTGCATTAGAGTGTGCTGATTGCTCTTGGAGAAAAGATGGTGTCTTTCTTTTCCCTTAGTAGCTAGGATTTTCAAAGTTGAAAAGATATAAAGCTTGCTTATCATCTTTAGACTGCATTTAGGAATTTGTATCATACATCTCGTGGTGAACCTTGAAAGGCAAACTTTAAAAAGATCAACCTAAAATAAATTGAATGAACTTAACAACGCTTTGTAACATAATGCACAACATAGAGGTCTAGGCTAGAGACGTGTTCCGACGTCGTTAAGCCTGGTGACTGTCGATCTCGTGGATGGTGGGTGATTCCTCCTGAGGGACGATAGCGCCAGTACGGATTGTGCTCCCACGTACCGTCGCGTATATATTGGGAGACCCCTATAGGCATAAAACCTTTATCCTTAGGAAGCCGTGTCGGCCGCCCTACTGATCGCAATGCACTGAACACAGCATTCAGGAAGATCGACCGCCCGTACCCTAAAAAGTATTCTGCGGTTTTGCGAAAAGTTTGGCACACCCTCTGCCTAGAACTCCAGAGCAGTTCCTTTTGGCCTTTTTCAGACTCTATAACAAAAAAAGTCCATCCGAGCATTTGTCACTTCGGGCTCGTTAAAACATCGAAGGAGACTAGAGTCATCTTTAGCTTTTTCTCGACTCTTTAAAACTGAAAAAGCAAGTTGTGTCTAAAGCGTCGTTAAAATTTATTTTAAACGGAACAATCACCCCTATTCCTACGTTGATCTTTAAGTTGAAAAAATGGAACACACCAACCAAGGAATTCCCCTTGGAGGAAATCCTAGTCCCTTCTCCTCTTGGGGAGATGTTGGTGCGCCCCACATGGCCACATTGTCGCTTCCAGGACTGAGAATTGGCCTGCCAGTTTGGCTCTTTTCAACCAATGTCGTTCAGAACACCACCATTCCTGAACAGTCGAGTCAACAGTTAGACCAGACTAGAATTGCCCACCAGCCTTCTACTTCATCTTCCTCTCCTCCTTCCTCTTCGCTTGACGAAACTGGTAAAACAAAAAACCAGGTTCCTAAGGAGAAGAAGGAAAAGAAGAAGAAAGAGAAGAAGAAGAAGGAGCCAAAGGCGACTGGGGGCAAACAAGTGTCGTCTGACAAAAATCCACACACAGCACTGACAAGGCCTAAATCGCCATGTGTCATATGTAAGGGAGACCATTTCCACTGAGATTGTCCCTGTATCCCTTGAATACTTAGGGACTGGTCTCCCCCTTTGCACAATTCGGTAGCATCAACCTCTGATAGCCATGTTGACTGCTCACCGTCGACTAGTGAAAGTGAAGTCCCAGGACAGAGAGGGAAAGCTAGATTTCCCTGCAAACTGTGTGAAGGTGATCACGCCATCCACTGTTGTCCCTTCTTAGACGAGGCTAAAAGAGTTCTGGAAGATCGCCCGATTTTACGAGCGCAACTTCCTCCTGGATATCAAAAACTCCTGCCAAGTCCTTCACTAGTTGAGAACCCGGCTGGCCCGCCCAGGTGGTCAGCCGAAGCACCTATCATTGAAGATGAACCGTCTGGATCCATGCCTGACGAAAGTCAAAAGGTTGATACGGCAGTTGACCCGGTTTTGCCTTCAGAGGCTCTATCTTCGAATGATACCATCACAGAGGAGAATAAAGACGACACCGTCCAAATTCTCTTCATCAACACTGACTCTGATGAACAAGGGGGCAATGCCCCCATTCCTTTATCGCAAGAAGGAAGTTCGTCAGAGCGATATCCGGCCGTTTATTTGGTCCCACCACCAAGCAACCTGGTTGTGTCCTTTGACTGGAACCAACTAGGCAGACCCCGGTTGCCAGCAAGCATACCATTCAGAATTATCGTCCAAATATACAGAATGGTGATGGCTGGAACTATCATTGATGAGGGGGCATCTGTGAGTATCCTTTCCTCTATTGCTTGGAAAGTGCTTGGTTTGCCAGCGCTTTTGCCTGAAATGAGAAATCTATCAGGTTTTGATAAAGGAACCAGTCGACCTTTAGGGATCCTCCCCAATGTGCCTATAACATTGAAAGGGAAGACCGTTCAAATGAATGTGATGGTCATTCAAGGACCCTTGGATTATAACCTACTCCTTGGACGAGACTATATATATTGCATGGGAGCTATAGTCTCCTCACTCTTTAGAGTAATGTGTTTTCCGCATGAAGGAAGAGTGGTCAAGCTCGTGGACCAACTTTCATTTCCCGGATCATGCATCGCAAATAGTCACATACCATCCCTAAATGGTCTATTCACGCAAGAAGTGTCTCAACCCACGGTCCGTCCTCCTGATGAGCGCGAGTAATCCAGGAGGATATGACTGGAACCCAGGGGGCATGCGTCCGGGTCTGCTTTGGCAGTGAAACTTTGGGTATTGAGTAGGTTTCCGTGGGAGAATATGACTAGTCTGTACCCCGTCCGTAGAGGAAGAGGGGTTATTCTAGAATAAGATTCTTTTGTCAAAGTTATGTGAGAGGGCGGGAATCGTCGCTCACCTTTGTCTATTTCGGTAGACATTGCTGAGGAAGTGTTTTGTTTGAAAGATTAACGAGACAATCTTTGGGTAACCTGAAAGAGGTGAAGTCTCTCTCTTTAAAACAATTGTTTTGAAGGAAGAGAAGTAGAGGTAACCTTGAAATCGTACTTTATACCTGGGGGCATGCAAACCTTTTGGAGTGCAAGCAAAGAGCGGTTATTTATCTGTTTTTTGGGTTAGCCGTTTCCTAACTTGCATAAAGAAAGGATGCGGAGCAAAGCTTAGTGAGATGAAGCTCCATAAAAAATAGAATCTTGATGAGACACTCTTATCATATGACTGGGTAATCGAGCAGTTTTAGCATAAAGTTCATGCTCGTTAAAAAATAAACGCAAGATCCGAGCAGTTTTAGCACATAGTTCATGCTCGTTAAAAAATAAACATAAGTTCGAGCAAATGTTTCCACCCGCGTTTAAGCTCGTTAAAAAATGAACTATCCCGGTAAATAACCACTGTGAATGTAATATCATCAGCCATTAAAGCCTTGGTCGTGTTTGCACCATCACCTCCACTTTTCCTTTGGCCGATCGTTCACCTCCATATGATTGTTTACCCATTTTGAGGAACAGCTGCGAAGAGTGATTTCACCTAGCCATCCTTGTGACACTGCCGTGATTGGAAAATTCCAACCTATACCTGGAATCAGCTGCTATCCCTGTTTATCACTCGTTCCTCAAAAGACGAGTCTTCTTTAAGCTCTTTTCAACTGACTCGTAAAATATGAAAAGATTGCCGAGTTTTGGCCTTCCAGCTCGTTAAAGCGACCGAAAGAGCTATCCCTCCTCTAAATTTTAATCTTTTTGGACCTGAGGGATTATTGCACAAAAAGATCGAGCGCTTGTTTTGTTTGGCTCGTTAAAACTATCGAAAACTCATCCCTTCTGTATTGTTTTATACTTTTTCGGACTTAAGGGATTAGATGACGAAAAAGGAATTTTGGAGTTAACTTTATGTACCTTTTCAGACTCTCTAAAAATGAAAAGGACCGAGTTATCCTTGTCGTTAGACTCGTTAAAATCATTAAATAGCGACAAACTTGTCTTTAGACGAGAACGAGTTTCACTATCGCTAGGCTCGTTAAAACATAGCGATGGGCTTGCCCGAAGGGCAGGTTATAGAACAAGCATATGTTATCCTCCTCAAGCTTGACAAAAATAAAGAGGTACTGGTCAGCAATGACTGGGGAAAAATTGGGAGAAACTAAAGAAAACTTTGATGGTAGCAAGTCGCTCTTGAACATGACACTTTTCCTTCGTACCACAATCGGGTTGGGTTGTTTCATTCACCGGTCACATCCATGGTCTCGCCATACCATCCATATTTGGGGTAATGCTACCGATCCATCGTATCAGTGTCGCCACATGTTCAAGAGAAGTCGTTCAGAAAGAGTCAACCGTGTCCCATCCACTGCCGTACATTATCCTTCATCCTTTCATGACCGCCACCCTGAATCATATGTCACAGATCGTTTTCACCTCCATTAAAATCATTAGCTCCGTTCCGTGTCACTGATGTGGGATTCATTAAGGCCCTCCTTTGACGGATCACTTCTTGTCGACATCAGCTCATTATCCAAGAAGTTGATCTAGGAACAACCCCTTCAGTACTTTGAAGCTTGCATGCCACAATGGCAAGTTTCTCACTTCCGGCGACAGGTATACATCAATGACCTTCGACCGAAAGATTTTACGTGGTGTTCAACGCCAAGTCCTTTATTCACACCACGTGAATTGTACTGCAGTACCTTGAGGGTCATTATCATTATCGGTGATTCCTCTCGCGCTTGTTAACGGTTTACATCATTGACCGGTAATCAAGCGATGTCTTTCCATGTTCGACTTCAGAACATTTCTCACATGGATCGACTTGTACTTAGAGTGAAGATCGAACGAGTTTGAAGACCCCGGATCTAGTTTCATCCATCCGGGCTGCAATATATATTCAGGAAAGATAAAGACATTGACATGTACATCATTGCAGCAGATAATCATCCTACTCAAAGGATGATAATTTCATCAAAATTATCAGTCTATCATCAGACGATTGTCTGTTCTATGTACAGAGAAAAATGAATTTATAAAGCTGAGCATGGGAATGCCCGCCTCAGCTAGATCATGAAAGCAGTATGAAAAATAATGTATTGTATTGTATTGTATTACAGGTCTCCTCCCAGCATTGGATGAACTTCGGATCCCCCTGATAAAGCATTTCACCCGATAAACAGCCTCATACTTTAGGGGGCAACTGTTATAGACATTTTTGTGCCTTACAACATTGAGCATGAAATGTCCATAATCTAAGGGATCCAAAGTCCCTAAACATGTTTTTCCTACCCCTAGAGGAATAAGGCTAACAAACCACAGCAATTCACAGAAGTTCTCCACCTGAAACTGCTCCAAAACAAGTCAATTCAGGATCATTTCAGTGGCTACACTAGCTGTTTGCGCTGAATGTCAAAGCCAACACTGGCTACCTGCGTTGAATGTCAACTGGAACAAAGGCTACCTGCGCTGAACGAGAGTGGACAAGTGGCAGGCTCATTTCTCAAGGTGTCAAAACCCAGGAAGCTTCCAAAATGACACTTGCCTCAGGGAATTCGACTGGTGATGAGTAAGAGGTTCCAAATCTCCAAGTGGGAGCAAGAACCTCCAAGTGGACTCAAGAACTGACAGAGGGAGAGGACACTAGTCAGATCTCAAGCTGACTCATCCTCTCTCCAAACATCTATATATGGATCTCTCCTCCATGAGATCCAGGGGCGGGAATTTTGTTATTGCAAAGAATTGTTGTTGGTTTGAGACTGGAATCATTGGGTGCTTAATGCTTTGAAGGGGCTGAAGATAGGAATTCCATTTGCTGGGAAGGAGATGCTGGATTGGAGCCCTCTGGGTTGTATCTCTTCCTGAACCTTGTTATTCATCAATAAAGCTATCTTGTTTTCTCCTATATGCTGATGTATTTTTGATGTATGAATGTATTAGCATGTTTGGTTTATTTCTAATCCTAAACTAGTTATGAATGTGAATATCTGTCTTTGTGTAGTGTTCTTCTCTTGTCGCAAGTAGCTGTTCTCTTGTGATCTTGCAGGAAGTTGAAGCTGGATAAGCAGGAAGACAAGTAGCTGTGAACTCCCAAAGAGAAGAGAGACCGGATCGAGGGACAAACGGAAGACACCAGTAAGTCTATTGATCTCTCTTCTTTCACATTTCATAAATGAAGAAACCAGTATAGCTGTACTCGTTTGTTGCTAAGGCACTGTCACACCTTAGGTGGATAGGATCGTCCTGCATAGGCATTTTTCCCCACAACATTGACCTCGACCAGAATTGTAGATTTGACTTGTTGACCATATTTGACTACTGGGCTCATCATTTGGATATTGATTGGTTGGTTTCATTGGATAGTCAAAGGTTTGAATTTGAATATTTATTTATGAATTGGAACATTGTAATCTCTTCGCTGAACATTTGATGAAAATCTAATAGTTGAAGAATTTGAAAGGGTTTTCCCCCTTGTGGGGTTTTCCCTAGTCTTTAACCAAATATTGTGTCTCTTGTTATTGCTCTTGATTTCCTTCTGTTGTACATTGCATTTACTTTTCTATCTATAGTTTCTATTTATAATTGGAGTATTAAATTTTAATGTTAATTGAAGAAAATATTGTGCTAAGTTATTGTACTAAGCATAGAACAGTGGAAAATTAACATGGTATCAAAGCTGAGGTGAAGACAAGCCCAAGGAATCAAGAGACAAGAGCAATCATCTTTGGAAGAAGCTAAAGGAACCTATTTGACTTGGTCAAGATGTCTACCTCTTACTTCAAGGACACAGAGAAGCTAGGTGACTCATCTAACTTTGCTACTTGGAAGATCAGGTTGGAAGTCATATTGGATGACAATGATGTTTTGGAATATGTGGAAGGAAAATTACTTGAGCCACCAAAAAATGCGCCTGCCACTATTAAGTCCAAATATAAGAAAGGTGAGCTCAAAGCTAATAAAATCCTTATTGAGTCTTTGAAAGATCATTTTCTTACTTATGTTGGAAAATTGAAGAAGTATAAGGATATCTTTGATACAATGGTGGGGATGTATGAGGTCAACAACTTGAATCACATCCTTTCCTTGAAGAATCAACTCAAGGACATGAAAATGAACAAAAAAGAATCTATCCAATCCTATGTCATGAGGATATCCCAATTAAGGGATCAATTGTAGACTGTTGGTAAGCCTATTTTTGATAGAGAGTTGGTGTTGGTCATCTTCAAGGTCTTCATCCTATTTGGGAAATATTCATTAACACTATAAGAAACAATGAAAATTTTCCAACATTTGATGAGTTGGTTGGAAAATGTACTCTGAGAAGAATCCAAGATGATCTCTAGAGGGGGGATTCAAAAACATGAAGAAGGAGATCCCTTTGCATTTGTTCCTTGAGACAAGAAAATGAAGGGAAGTGGAGGACATATCTAATTCAAGAAATCCTTCTCCAACATCTAGGGAATCTAATAGAAGATTAAGAAGGGACATGGATGTGTCAAAGATTGAATGTTATAATTGTCACCGGTATGGTCACTGTGCTCAAGATTGTTAAGAAAAGAGGAATACTCCAAGGTCCAACTACAAAAACAATTGTGACTTCAAAAAAAACATGTTAAATTATAGAAGAAGAGATGATGATGGAAGAAGAAGAGATGATAGAAGAATAAGAGATGCTCTCGACGATCATGAAGAAGGCCATCATCCTCGAAAGAAATCAAGGAACTCCAGGTATGGGAATAATGCTTCTACTACTCAATCTGAATATATACTTATTTATGCTATTTCTAGTTCTTCTCCTCTAGATTCGTATGATAGTTGGTTGGTAGATAATGGGGCTTCTAGACACTTCTATGGAGACCAGGAAGTCCTCGCAAATCTGGTTGAGAGGGAGACCAATCTAAAGATCATTCTTGGAGAAAAATCTACCCATATTGAGAAAAAGAGATGAAAGTAGACTTCATAAGAGGAAAGGTACTCACCTAGCCTATGGAGTCTCGCATGAGGGATGACTTCACCCAAGGGAAATTTTAAGGATGAAAATTTATCATAAATTTTAGAAACCTTGGCGAATCTCACTAGTTTCTGATATGAAAACGGTAAAATGTTTATTGATATCCTTCTAGAACTATTCAATTTTTTAATTATTTTATATAGTCTCTATAAAATTTTGGTGATTTCAAAGGTAAATAAATTTTATAATATAAAATTTGGGCTAATATATTTTTAGAAAAAATGGAAATCTAGGAAACATTTTTTTGGAGAAATCATTGAAAATTAGCCCACTTGCAAATATTAGCCCCTAAAATTTTCCCTACTTTCTCTTTGGGATCTAGAATTGAAGGACTCTATAGAGTCAATGGAAGACCATTATGAGCTTTGGTACATGATATCAATCATCAAAGTGAGTTATGGCATTGAAGGTTTTCACTTCTACACTATGAAGCCCTACCAAAAGTAAGAAGGTTGGTTTTTGGAATGCCTGATGTGCAATCTAGTCATGATGGTGTATGTCCAGGGTGTGTAAGTGGAAATAATCCAAGGGGGCCATTCCCCTTGGGAAAAAGCAGGCCCAGTGACATTCTGCAACTCATTCATTTTGATCGATGTGGACCCATGCAAAATTCCAATGCACTCCCTTAGTGGTTATATCTACTACATAATATTTACTGATGAATTCTCCAGGAAAACATGGATATTCTATTTGAAACACAAGGATGAAGCGTTGAGTATGTTCCAGGATTTCAAGGTGTTGATTAAGAATCAAATTAGGAAGTGTTGGGTGTGTGTTATATTCTTTCCACGACTAGCTCCACACATGAAGTCGGGGGGTTAGAGGGGGCGTGACCAACCCTCCCTTCATTGCGTCGGGCGTAGCGGGGGGGTCACAGGGGGGCGGCAGCTCCCCTTGTCGGGGTGTTTGAGGGTTTGGTAGCCCCCCTCTATAGGGTCTACCCCGGGAAATTTTTTTGACCTATATTAGGTGGCCCGACCTACCTTTGGTTTTGTGCATGGGTTTTGCACATGGTTTTCTGCCCATGGTATCTTGTAGATCCGATCAAGGGAACTACGATTATGTTCTAATCCAGGATTAATGGATTGGCGTTTATGGATGATTCGACATGTATATGTGAAAATTTCTGAATCTAATACATTAGAAACCCCTACTGCAATTTTTGGTTTACTATCTCCTACTTGTTCTTTACATTAACAAGTTATTTAATTGCATAAACATAGAAGTAAACATAAATGCATCCTTCACAGATATACCGATCATGCACTGAAATAAACTGAGACAATCACATAAGGGACACCGTTATTTTTGGACAATCGTCCCCGAAAAACCCAATGCGGGAAAACCGGTGCAGCGTATAGAGGGTTTTATTAGTAAGCAAATTTATTAAAATAACTAGGGTGCCAGAAATGGCTCACCCATCAGACAGTATCGTTGGCAGTAGTACCTTTTCTCCAGAGACAGATATTTCGACAAATCAACAACCGGATGATCAACCCCACAGTGACTCTGACTATTCCTTGTGCTAGATAGTGAAAGCTGCTCCAAACACTGGTCTAGAACTGCGTCACCCTCTCTGGAACTACATCAACCTCTCCCGGCTCATAATATGCTAATAAACTCCCAGGCTTCCCCACCAAATCTCCCAACACTACCCCTGAAGCCCTCTACATCCTCTGTGTCAGCCTCTATGGCTTCTGAGTTAGCCTCTACGACCTTCTGTGTCCTTTGCGCTAGCTCCTCAGGCCTCTGCGTCAGCCCTTCTTGGGCCTGCGTTGCCTCTTCTAGAACTTCACTGTTTCTCTGTTATGTATTATTCAACCTTGGATCGAAATCCTTTGATAAACTATCCCTCACTGCAATTGATCTCTAACTCGATTTCCTCAGCAAACCCAACCCCAGAAAATCGAATTCTTGATCTCTCTTGGTGTCTCTCCAACTGACCCTCAAGCCTCTTCCTATGCATTTCCTGTTGATGATTCAATGGCCGAGATTAAGTCCCTAATCAACAGTTAAGATTAGATTTGGATTGACCCTCATCACTTAGAACTTTCTGACCCATTTTATATTAATACACATTAATATTTTTATTTTCCTAAGTTTAGACTTAGGGACCCATTAAAAATATTAATTATTTTAGTATCTCTTCATCCGGGCGGAATTTTTCCAAAGGATTTCTGGGTCTTTGAGATCTCATGTGCCTTAGCCTCTCCACCAAATTTCATGGTTATAGAACATCCAATGCTACCAAAAATCAACACTCCTTCTTAGCGAGGAATGTGGTCTAGTAATGCTTAACCATGGAAGCATCACACTAATCTTCCGCATCGGTCCTTTGTGATGATGCTTGGCCTACTACCCCACATCCACTGCACTGATGCTTCTTGTACTTCTTCCCATGACACTACCACTGCTACATCTGTACTACAACTCCCTCTCAAAATGCTGCCTCATGCTGCCCATAACATTGCCACTGCTAACTCTTGCATTGCAGCTTAGCTACCGAGAAGTAAGTAACTGACTTCAGCCAAATAATGACATCCTAGTTAGTCTGGAAGCTTCGTGATGTTGAAGCTACCTCTGCTACTATCCTCTACTCCCTTTTCTTCCACTACACTGTTGCAACCTCTTTTATGCCTCTCATACTGTTGCAACCTCCATTGTGCTGCTACAGACTTCTGCACTCTAACACTTCCTTGTCGCTCCGTCACACCTTGCTCCACCCGACACCTATCATCATGCTACTGTCTTTAAGGGCTTCCATAGCTGGATGCGATCCAAGAGTTTGTGCACCTCAGGGATCCTTCCCCTCTTTTGTAGTCCTCACGACTACATCTCTATGCCTCCCCACCTCTTCTCTAGAGGCACATGAGAACTCATGGCATAATCATCATCAATTTAGACATCCTTCTTCGCCTTTGCTGGATCAGCCTTCGAGTCGGAAGCTTCTCCCTTGCCTTTCTTCCTGGGGTACTGAGAAGCATAATGTCCCAACCCCCCATAGTTGAAGCACTTGACCTTGGATATGTCCTTCTTCTTCCTCTTCTAAACCCCCTGTTGTCCTGCAGATGCTAGAGCTGGATCCTCTTCCTCCTATTTCTTGGTTTGAACTCCCTTGCTGCTACTCCCCGTCTTGGTCAATCTCCTGAGCTCTTCCTGTTGAAGAGCTGCCCACATCTCCTCCCAATTGGGGAGAGTCGCTTTGCCAAAAATTCTTTGGACAAATGTCCACTCCTCGGAGACTGCATTCAGGGCAGTCCTGACCATGGACTTTGGATCCGGTGTAGACCCCACGGAAGTAAGCTAGTCCCGATTCCCTCGTAACCTGAGAAGAAAGTGATATATCTCCTCTCCTTTCTGCATCTGATATGACCTCAGCTGATTTTCCAATCAAATGTTCCACTGCACGAAAGAGCCATAGTATAAGGTGGTCAAGGTCTGCCACATCTCCCTTGCTGTGTTTTTCTCAACAATATGTGGTATGACATGATCCTTGACCCCATCTAGGATCATGCATTTTTCCTTCGCCTGGGTCTCCTCATACTTCCCTTTTGCATCAGGGTCAACTGGGACAACTATGGTTCTCAAGGCATAGTCCTTGATGCGATGTTTATCGAGGATTGCCAGGATCGTGGCCTTCCACATGAAAAAATTGGAAGCCATGTCCAATTTGGTATGATCCCTCAATATGTTTACTGCCATCTCTGCTCCTCTTCTCTAGAATCCCTCTGAGTCCTAATTTCCCTCTCGGAAATCCTTTGGCCAACTGTCAAATCACTCCTCTCCAATCCTCCTTTGCTGTTGCAACTTGGATCTTGATTTCTTGGCTAGAAATCTGTCGAGGTAGGGCTTCCCTCTACCTTGGTTTAGTCTCCTTAGACACTGTTCTACACTGACAGAAACAATGTCCCACAAACTCCTCAAATCAAAATCTGCACAACTCCCTTAGCCTCGACAACTCAAAGAATCTGAGCCCTTTTGGCTCTGCGTAATCTTAGTGAGAACTGGATCAACTCCTCCTGGCCACTGCATCAATCTTTCCTAGCTGAGAAGTATGACTTGGCATTCCATAGGCCTGATATGCTTCACCTTCTCTGCACTGCGTCACCCTTCCTTCTGTGTCTCTAGCTCTGGAATAACGTTATCTCTTGGGACAACTGCTTCTCTGCTGCAAACTCTCAGATTTTTTGGCTGGTGCCTTCAGTCTCATATGATCTGCAATCACTCTGATACCATGTGAAAATTTATGAATCTAACACATCAAAAACCCCTACTGCAATTTATGTTTTACTATATCTTACTTTTTCTTTACATTAACAAGTTATTTAATTGCATAAACATCGAAGTAAACACAAATTCATCCTTCACAGATATACAGATCATGCACTAAAATAAATTGAGACAATCACACAAGGGACACTGTTATTTTTGCACAATTGTCCCCGGAAAAACCCAATGTGGGAAAACTGGTGCAACATATAGATGGTTTTATTATTAAGCAAATTTCTGAATACAAGTAGGGTGCCATAAATGGCTCACCCTTTAGAGAATATCCTTGGTAGCAGTAACTCTTCTCTGGAGATAGATATTACGGAAAATCAACAACCGAATGCTCAAACGCACAGTGACTCTAACTGTTCCTTGTGATGGACAATGAAAGCTACTCCAAACATTGCTCTGGAACTATGTCACCCTCTCTCGGCTCAGGATCTCCCGATCAGCTCCTAGTCTGCCCTACAAAATCTCCCAGCGCTACCTATGAAGCCCTATGTGTCCTCTGCATCAACATCTATAGATTCTGCGTCAGCCACTAAGGCCCTCTACGTCCTCTGTGCCAGCTCCTCGGGCCTCTGCGTTAGCCCTTCTTGGGCCTGCGCTGCCTCTTCGACATTTCACTGCTTCTCTTTTATGTATTCTTTAGCCTTGGATCAAAATCCCTTGCTGGACTACCCCTCACTGCAACTGATCTCTAACTCTATTTCCTTAGCAAACCGAACCTTAGAAAATCTAATTCTTGATCTCTCTTGGTGTGTCTCCAACTGACCCTTAAGCCTCTTCTTATACTTTTTCTATTGACGATTCAACAGCCGAGATTAAGTCCCTAATCAATGGCTAAGATTAGATCTATCTTGATCCTCGTCACTCATAACTTTCTCATCTATTTTATATTAATACAAATTAATATTTTTGTTTTCCTAAGTTTAGACTTAGGGACCCATTAAAAATATTAATTATTTTAATATCTCTTTATCCGGGTGGAATTTCTCCAAACGATTTCTAGGTCTTGGAGATCTCATGTGCCTTAGCCTCTCCACCAAATTTCGTGGCTAGAGAACATCCAATGCTACAAAAAATCAACAGTATATATATGTATTTTAACATTGAAAGGAACATAATGAAAAATCAATCTAGAAGTCTCGGTTTTGGGATCCAGGGGAAAATAGATGTGTATGTCTATTTCATGTTTTATGCTCTTGCCATTATTTCTGTTTTTAATAATTTATTTGTAGGTAATTTTTGTACAGGGTTAAAACCTACATTTGGCATCAGAGTTTTTTTGGCTTTAAGGGGATGCCTTTGCTGCTAAGGGATTTTTCTCAGGCCTGTGGTAGACCCTGTTTAGTGGGAGATCTTCAGGATCGATTCTTGCAGTGAAAGAATATGGCAAGCAATGGAAATATAGAGATTGAGAAATTTAATGATTAGAGTTTTGAGTTGTGGAAACTCAAGATGGACGATCTGCTAGTGGATAAAGATGAGTGGATTGTTGTAGAGCCGCGTACTAAACCATCGACAATGTTCGATGAAGACATGAAGAAGTTGGATCAGAAAGAAAAGAGCACAATATAGTTGTGTATCTTAGATTCATTATTGTTGAATGTATCAAGGGAAGCTACGACGAAGGCTTTGTGGGACAAGTTAGGGACTTTGTACCAATCTAAGTGTCTGGTGAATAAACTGTTCCTACGAAAAAAGATGTATAACCCAAGAATGAAGGATGGAGACTCGGTCACAGAGCATCTGAATGACTTTAATACTGTGGTAAGTCAGTTGTTATTTGTTGATATTAAAGTTTCAGATGAAGATAAGTGCATCAGTTTGTTGTGTTCTATAGGATATTCGTGGGATAGTTTGGTTGTTGCAATAGGTAGCAATACAACTACCTTGAATTTTGATGAAATAGTCTCATCCATGTTGTTGGAGGAGATGGGATAGAAAAATATGGAGGGACATAATGGAGATGCCTTGTCTATACAAGGATGTTCACAGAACATAAATAAAAATAAGTCCTCGAGTGGGAGATCTAAATCTAGACGAAGATCTAAATCTCCAGGAAAACTTGTAAAGGTGTGTTGGAAATGCAGAAAGGAAGGGAACTTCAAAAGGACTATAGATCTCTGATGAAGGAAAGGGATCTGATGATGCTCCTTCTGCAGAGGCGAAAAACACCTCAGATGAAGGTGGGGATGTGTACTTGGCTTCTTCTTCAAGTACACATGTAGATCATGAGGCATGGTTGATTGAATCAGGTACATCCTTTCACTTCACTCCCTATAGGGAGTGGTTCTGCGAGTATGAGAAATATGATGGTGGTGATTTCTTCTTAGGGGATGATAGGAAGGCTAGAATCATTGGATGTGGAAAATTCAAGCTAAAGTTGCAAGGTAGAAGGATTAGAACACTTATGGGTGTTCTGCATATTCTTGCATTGGCTAGAAATCTGATTTTTCTAAAAAAGATGGATGATGCAGGTGTAATATACCTATGAGATGGTTTGGGGAGCATTGGTATTGATGCAAGGAGTTCAGATTGGAAATTTGTACAAGATTTTGGGTAATACTTTTATTGATGGGTGCAACAGTTCTTTGGTTCTTGAAATTAGAGCAAAAAATCTAGTGGTCTCTAGAGAAAAGACCATGCTATGGCATCAAAGGCTTGGACATATTGGAGAGAAGGGCCTTTGAATACTTCATGGTAATGGTGTGGTAGAAGGTATTTATAATTTCTCTTTGGATTTTGATTTATGTGAACATTGTGTATATGGGAAGAAGAATCGAGTGAGTTTCCCCTCTGGTGGTAAGAGGGTGAAAAGGATATTAGAGCTTGTGCACAGTGATGTGTTTGGACCTATGTCAGTTCCATCACTGGGTAAGTCTGTGTAATATGTATCATTTATAGATGACTTCTCAAGGACTACATGGATATATTTCCTGAGGAAGAAATCTGAATTCTTTGACAAGTTTAAAGAATTTAAGGCTCTGGTGGAAAACTAGACATAGAAGAAGATAAAGGTGCTGAGGACAGATAATGGTGGAGAGTTCTATAAGAAGGAATTTTAAGAGTTATATAAGAAGTGTGGTATAGCACGATAGAAGGCTACTCCATACAAACCTTAGAAAAATGAAGTTGCAAAAATAATGAACAAGACATTGATGGAAAAGGCAAGAAGCATGCTCAGTGATGCCGGGTTAGGATAGGAATTTTGGGTAGAGGCGGTGGAGACTGCATGTTACCTGGTTAATAGATCACCTTCATCAACATTAGAGGATAAGTCTCCACATGAGGTATGGACTGGTAAGAAACCCTCCCTTTCACATCTGAGGGTATTTGGTTGTGATGCATATGTACATGTTCCAAAGGAGAAAAGAACAAGTTGGATAGTAGATCTGAAAGGTGCATCTTTATTGGGTGTAAGTATGGTTTAAAAGGTTATAATAATTAGAACCCAGAAACAAGGAAGGTTGTGTATAGTCGAGATGTGGTGTTTAGAGAGGTTAAAGATGTTATTAAACATGAAATACTACCAAAGGAACCTAAGAAGATATAGTTTGAGCTAAAAGAGGGAGAATCAGACTCTACAATAGAAGAGGAATTAGAAGATGAAGAGCCACAAACTCCAGCTATGAGAAGATCAGTTCAAGAAAGAAGGAAACCAGAAAGGTATAGTCCATCTGCTTTTTGTTCAAAATTTTCTTTATCTAATACTGGCGATGATCCCAGAATTGTCAGGGAAGCAGTAGATTCAGAGGATGGAAAATTCTAGAAAGAGGTCATGGTTGATGAAATGACATCTTTGCATAAAAATGAGGCTTGGGATCTGGTGGAGTTGTCGGATGGAAGAAAACCCATTGTTGGCATATGGGTGTTTAAGAAGAAAATGAATGCATAAGGCAAGGTGGAGAAATACAAAGCTCGGTTGGTAGAAAAAGGTTATTCCCAGGTGTTGGGAATTGATTTTGGTGATATTTTTTCTCTTGTTGTTAAGGTAGCTTCTATTAGATTACTTTTATCTGTTGCTACTGCTTTTGATTTCGAGGTAGAATAGATGGATGTGAAGACATCATTTCTTCACGAGGATCTGGAAGAAGAGATCTACATGAAGAAAATCAAAGGATTTATGGTGAAGGGTAAGAAAGAACTGGTATGTCGGTTAAAAAAGTCTTTGTATGGGTTAAAACAATCACCAAGGATGTGGTATCAGAAGTTTGATACATTTATACGGGGACTTGGCTTCACCAGAAGTAAAGCAGATCACTGTGTGTATTTTAAATTAATTTGCGATCATGTTATTTATTTGGTCTTGTATGTGGATGATATGTTGCTAATTGGAAATGAAAAAGAAATTATCTAGGACTTGAAGACCCAATTATCCTCCAAATTCAACATGAAAGATCTTGGTGCTTCAAACTATATTTTGGGCACGGAAATTAAACAAGATCAGACTAAGAGGAAGATCTGGTTAAACTAGAGGAAGTATGTCGAGATAATATTACAGAGTTTAATACACAGGATAGTAAACTAGTGAAGCTTCATATTCTTGTAGGTGTAAATTTATTTGTTGAACAGTGTCCCAAGACACAAGAAGAGGAAGAGTACATATCCCGTGTTCCATATGCAAGTGCAATCGGTATCCTGATGTATGCAATGGTATGTACTAGACCAGACATTGCACATGTAGTGGGAATATTTAGCAGGTTTATTTCAAAACTAGGGAAGGAGCATTGGGCAACAATGACACAAGTTTTCAGGTATTTGGGTCGCACTAGTGATTATGGCCTGTGCTACCAAGGAAGACCAAGATTAGATAGAGTTTTGAACATCCATGGATTTGTTGATGCAGACTGGGCTGGAGATCTGGATCAGAGAAGATATACAAGTGGTTTATGTGTTTAACCTATTTGGAGGTGTAGTTAGTTGGATGAGTAAGATACAATCTATAGTGGCACTTTCAACTATAGAGGCATAATACATGGAAACTACTCATGCAAACAAGGAAGTAGTTTGGTTTCATAGATTGTGTTCAAGCATGGGGTTAGTACAAAAATATATAAGGATAGACTGTGACAACAAAAGTGAAATTTTCTTGGCAAAGAACCCTTCTTATCATTAAAAGACAAAGCACATTGATGTTAAGTATCATTTTGTGAGGAATATGGTTGAGGAAAGAAAGGTGTTGCTGGTAAAGGTGGACACTTGGAAGAATACTATAGATGCATTGATGAAGTCTGTGAGTACTAAGAAGTTTTTTGGTGTAGAGAAACAATGGGAGTTGCAGTTCTGGACTAATGACTAAGCTCTCCTATTACCCCCTGTGTGGAAAAGAAAACAAAAAGTGGGAAAATGTTGGGTGGTGTTATATTCTTTCGATGACTAGACCCATGGGCGAAGCTGGTGGGTTAGAGGGTGGGCAGCCAACAATCCCTTCGTTGCATTGGGTGCAACAGGGGGGTAGAAGCCCCCCCTGTCAGAGGGTTTGAGGGCAACAGTAGCCCCCCTCTATGGGATCTGGGGCAGTGACTCGAGATTTTTTTTTTGGACCCTATATTGGTGGGTGGACCTACCTATGGTTTTGTGCATGGGTTTTGCACATGGTTTTCAGGATGATAGTTTTCTACCCTTGGTATCTTGTAGATACAGTCAACAAGACTACAATTATGTTCTAATCCAGTGTTAATGGATTGAGTTTTATGGATGCTTCAACATGTATATATATGTATTTTAACATTGAAGGGAACATAATGAAAATCAATCTGGTAGTCCTGGTTTTGGGATCCAGGGGAAAACCTTTGTGTATATCTATTTTATGTTTTATGCTCTTGCCATTGTTTATTTTCTATTTTTAAGAATTCATTTGCAGGTAATTTATGTATAGGGTTAAAACCTACATGAATAAAAGCAAGGTTTTCAAGTCTGATAATGGTGCAAAATATATTTCAAATGAGTTTGTTGACTTTTGAAGGAAGGATGGAATTAAGAAGGAAACTATCGTGCCCTAGAATCTCAAGAAGAATGCCATGGATGAAAGAAATAATAGATCCATCATGGAATATTCGAATCTCAAGAAGAATGCCATGGATGAAAGAAATAATAGATCCATCATGGAATATTCCCGAGCCATGTTGCATGATCAAAAGCTACCGAAAATTCTTTGGGGAGAAGCCACTAATACAACAATCTACGTTCAAAATAGGGTTCCTCATCAAGCCTTGTGTGACAAAATTTCGAAAGAAATTTTCATAGGTGTGAAGCCTGATGTTGGACATCTGAGGATATTTTCCTGTCCCATATACTTTCATGTGTCGAAGGACAAGAGGAACAATATAGAAGCCACTAGAAAGAAAGGTATGTTTGTTGGGTATTGTGAAAATTCTAAATCCTTTAGAATATATATATTTGGTCAAAGGAAAATCAATTTTAGCATGGATGCAACCTTCAATGAAGATGCTTTGCCTAGAAAAGCAAAGGACCTTCCTCTGACTCCTCCTATTGAAAAGAAGGATGATGACATGGACTTACTAGAAGCTCCTTCTGTGTCGAAATCTAAAGTAAATATTGTTGATGATCCCATGGAGCCTATGGACCCCTTAGATCCTCCTCCATGTGATCCCATTTCCAAAAAGAGACCACTTTAGCTTCGTGATACTTTATAGGATGCTAAAAGACATGCCGCTGGTAGAGGAACCTTTAGAGAAAGCAAAAAACCATGTTGATATTAGGGATATGTTGTAGCTATGAGGACTATCCTTCAGGTCGAGCCTCCCACTTTTGAAGAAGCAGTGAAAGAGTAGGTTTGGAAGGATGCCATGGCCAAAGAATATGAGTCTAATATGAAGAATGATGTGTGGATGTTATTCCAAGACCTAAAGGAAAGTTTGTCCTGAACTCAAAGTGGTTATACAAAATCAAGCGTGGAGCTAATGGAAGTATTAATAAATATAAGGTGAGGTTCATGGCCAGAGGGTTCTCACAGAAAGAGGGAGAGGACTAGGATGAACTATTTGCACATATTTCCTGGTACACCACTATTAGATCTATTGTTCCATTGCTGCGAGTTAAGGATGGGAACTTCACCAGATGGATGTGAAGACTACATTTCTTCATGGAATATTACAAGAACAAGTATATGTTGAGAAACCACAGGGTTTCAAAGTACAAGATAGGAAGACTCATGTTTATAGGTTGAAGAAAGAACTATATGGTTTGAAGCAATGCCCTAGAGCCTGGTATGCCTGCATTGATAGTTACCTATTGAAGTTTGGATTCATGAGAAGCAATGCTGACCTAAACCTCTACTTCAGAGTGGTCCAAGATATGCCTTTGATTTTGGTTTTATATGGTGATGATTTATTCTTGATAGGTAGTGAGCCTTTGATGCTCAAGTGTAAGAGGGAGTTGGCATCTGAGTTTGAAATGAAAGATCTTGGTTTGATGTATTACTTCCTAGGATTAGAAGTGTGGAAAAGGCCAAAAGATAGTTTCCTTTCTCAAGGAAAATATGTTGTGAAATTGTTGGAAATATTTGGAATGGTAAAATCGAAGTCCCTGACCACTCCGATGGATATGAACTTCAAGAAGTTATGTGGAGATGCTGCAAGACCTGATTTGGTGAATCTCTCTGAGTATCGACAATTGATTTACTGATGTTCCTTGTGAACACCTGTCTAAACATACGTTTTGCAGTCAACACTTTGATCCAATTCATGGCATATTATTTTCATGTTCATTGGATTGCTACCAAACATGTGCTGAGATATTTTCATGGGACGATTAACCTCAGTTTGAGATATACTATCGAAGATGTACAACTGCATGGATATACTAATGCTGACTAGGACGGAAATGTTATTGACAGGAAAAGAACTTCAAGATGTTGTTTTAGTCTTGTATCTTCCATGATATCTTGGATGTGAATAAAGAAAAAGTTTGTTTCCCATAGTATTGTTGAGGTTGAGTATATTACTGCCAGCATGGCAAGTTGTGAGGTTGTATGTTTGAGGAAGATATTTGGATAAATGTTTGAGTAGGTTCTAGATACAATAATGATATATTACAACAATAAGAGTGGGATCCGATTAGAAAATAATCCATTATTTCATGACAAGTCCAAGCATATTGAGATAAGGCATAACTATATTTGAGACATGGTGTAGAGAGGAGCAGTGTCACTCCATCACATTTTGATTGACTGATGAGAAGATAAAATACATACTCACCAAGGTTTTGCCGAAAGGGAAGTTCTTGGTATTTAGAGAGTAGCTTGGACTGATGGATGTGACCCCCTCAGGTAAGGGTATTGGCGGATTGAGGACATTGAGCCATGTTATTCCCCCCTATCTAAGCTCCTAGGGTGAGGAATTGAGCCATAAAACTCTTGGGGTTGAGGGATCTCTAGAAAATAGGATGGTTGTGATTCTTACCCCTTGCAATAATTAATACCTCACCTATTGTCACCATAGGGTGTGTGTGATCCTTGTCATTTATGGAAAGTTGGGTATCTCCCCCTATCATGATTGGACTAGAAAAAGTATACCCCATTATGCATCCTACCCACAAGATGGGCTTGTTGGGATTGTTCCTTCCCATCTGGAAAATGCGTTGAGATGACTTGAGATAGTTTTGATCCTTGCCTCTCATGGCAAGTGGTATCTCACTCAAGTGATGTGATGCAGGTGTTCTACCACTAGATGCTTGAGGGTTAATGTGGAAATATTGGTTGATGATGGGATGGATGTGATACTTATCTTTTATGGTAAGTGGTATCTTGCATGTTACTCAAAACGATGGTTGTGATCCATGCCTGGTAAGTTGTATCTCTCCCATTGTCATTGGATAATAGGATGGGTGTGATCTGTACCTCTCATAGCAAGTTGTATCTTGTTGTAATTAGACAACATGATGGTTGTGATCCTTTCTTGGTAAGTTGTATCTTGCCTATTATCATTGGATAGAGGGTGGTAGCTTGCGCTCCCCTATGATGTCGAAGTACTCTTCTTTAGATTCGATAGTGTTCAAAAGATGAGCAGAGATGAGCAAGAACTAGGCATGACTTAATTCAGTGATGATGTTTGAGATGAGATTCATAATGTAGTCATAAATTTCTCCCTAGATGAGAGGGAGTGTTAATTTGGTAGCTCATAAACAAATTACTTCCTTTGGACAACCTTACTGATCAAGAAATACCCCACCTAGCCCTTGGAAGAATTTAGTTTGGTCAAGGAAAAATATTGTTTTTAATAAAAAACCCACAATGACACAAAAGTACATGTTGGTCCAGACAAGGAAAAGCCACCTCCAATATCACATATAAATACAAGTTAAGGAAACCTCATTTAGACATTATCTCACACATCTTCTTCTTCTCTTTGGAGGTTTGAATAATTTTGAAATTTTAGGCTTTTTTCCACATGTTCGAAGAGGGGAGAGAGTCTCTTTGATTAGGCCAAAATTCGTCTTTGACCAGTGTTGAATTTTTGGATTGGTTTGACTTGGTTTGAATTGATATTTTACATCTATTTTGGAGGCCAAATTCTTTGGCAAGGAGGACAATTTTTTCTTGTAATTTTGACCCACTTTGATTGAGATATGTAACTAGGGTTTTAGCAGACTTTGACTTTGACTGAATTTGGAGGGCTTTTCAGGACTATTTTGATTGCAATTTGACCAACATTCAAGACCATGTTTTTTGACAGCTAACCAAGCTCTTTTGGAGGCCTATTGACCATTTACCATTGATCATTTGGGATTTCTACTACTACTATTGACTTTGAACATAATTGTAGATTTGAGTTGTTAACCAAATTTGACTACTGGGCTCATCATTTGGATATTGATTGGTTGGTTTTACTGGATAGCCAAATATTTTACTTTAACTCCTAATTGATGAATTGGAACATTATATTCTCTTCGCTAAACATTTGATGAAAATATAATAGAAGAATAATTTGAAAGGGTTTTACCCCTTGTGGGGTTTTCCCCTGGTCTTTGACCAAATCTTGTGTCTCTTGTTATTTCTCTTGATTGTGTTCTATTGTACATTGCACTTACTGTTCTATATACAATTTCCATTTATCACTAGAATAGTAAATTTTATTTCCAATTGAAGAAAAGATTGGGCTAAGTGATTGTACTAAGCTTAAAGTAGTGGAAATTTAACAAAATAGGCTTTAAAAATTTCTCCAAGATTCCTTCAAAATAGGATTCAAAAACTACTCCAAGATTCCTTCAAAATAGGATCAAAAAACCACTCTAAGATTCCTTCACAGGGCCAAGCATCAGGCTTGGCGCAAGGTCAAATTACAGGTTGCCTTAGGGCTGAATTACAGGATTCCTCAGGGCCGAATTACAGGCTCCCTTAGGGCCGAATTTTTGACTACCATAAGGCCTAATCAGGGTTGTAATCAAGGTTGAGTTTCTTTTAGAAATGATTAGAAAAATGCTTCAAATATTGATTAAGACAAAGCCTCTAGAAAGCCCCAACTGAAACAAGAAGACAAGGTTTGAAAATTGCCCTTCAATTTTTCTTAACTCCTTGGTTCATGAGATATGAACCTTTCTTCATTGTTGCTAAATAGGTCTGAATTTATCCTTGCTTGCTTGACCAAATGGGAGAGGATATGGCCTATTTATAGGCCCAGTTGACCCCCAAATAGGGTTGAATTGACTCAAGTAGGGTTGACCTGACTTTTGGGAGGGTCAACTTCACTAGGGTCCAAAAAAATTACTTTTCAACTTGAAAAGTTCATATCTCCTCAACGAAGAGGAGTTAGAAGGAGAAACACACCTTGTTGGAGATGTCTTAGAACAATATTTAAGCCTGTATAATCATATTTTTCAGCTGGATAACCTTTGACATCAATAAAAATCATTTTCTCAGTAATTTCCCCCTTTGTTATTGATGGAAACATTCTGATCACTGGCTTCCTTGGTTATAGGTTACTCTCCCCGACTTCCTGCCACTTCCCCTGACTTCCTATTCTCTCCCTTTGACATCAATAGAAAAGGGGTGCTCTACTATGATGCAAGAGAGATGATAGGCAACTTTCGACGAAGATATTCAAATGTTTCTCAAAGCGAAGGTTTGGTGAAGATGTCTACAATCTGTTCCTTAGTGTTGATATATTCCATTTTGATGTTTCGATGAGTAACTTTCTGTCTGAGAAAGTGGTACTTGATCGGAAAATGCTTCATTTTTAGTGCATGACTGGGTTCTTTGAGAGATTGATTGCGCTGGTATTGTCATAGAAGATAGTGATGGGATGATTTATTTCCTTTTTATATCCTTCAAGGTATTCCTCATCCATAAAATATGTGTACAACAATTTGCTGCTGCTATACATTCAACTTTGACTATGGAGAGAGATATAAATGATTGTTTCTTGCTCAACCATGATACAAGATAGTCACCTAAGAAAAATGCATTTCCACTGGTGTTTTTCTGATCATTAATGCTTCTTTCCTAATCAACATCGATGTTTGATGTCAAAGTAAGATTTGTGCTCTTAGGATACCATAGTCCAAAATCAAGGGTTCCTTTTAGATATCTAAATATCCTTTTTATAGCTTGTATGTGGGATTCGTTGGTGTTAGTTTTTGTAGCATCAGATAGTGATATAGTCTCAAACTATGTGGAGAGGCTAAAACACAAGAGATATCCAAAACCCATAAATCATTTCTAGAAATTCCACATAGAGATAACTCAATTAAATTAATTGATCAATAATTAAAAATGCCTAAGTATAACTTAGGGAAATCGATTAATTAATAGTAATTAATTGAGAAAGGTGAGAATTATATAGAAACTCACATGGATCGACTTAGAGATGATGTAAACCATCAATTAAGATTTAATTGTGGCTATTGAAGTATCAAATGGAGATTATAAGAAGAGGTTGATGGAGAATACACTTGGAGAGCGAATTCCTTGGCACTGACCAAGTTTCCCAACTACAATGATTCAACAAAGAGAAGTTTTAGCTAGAAAGGGGATGCAAAGACAGTGAGGGGAAAAGACGGTGAGTCTAGAGGAAGATTTTCAGTTCGAAAGAGTAAACAACAAAAGGGCCACATTTCATCGAGAAGCTGCACAGAACTTGCACAAATAGTTTTAGAGGGAGATCGATTTTGTTGTGGAGAAGGGTGATTCAGTTGCAGTTGTTATGAAAAATATCTAGGAGGCCAAGTGAATCAATTCCAGAGGTAGATTCAACCAGTATGTCATATTTCCAACAGTTCTGGGGCATAGTGAGATAGATCTTCCACAAGCACTATGCAGAGGTTGTATGAGAAACTAATTTTTCCAGTTGTCAAAGTAGGATTAGGTGTGGTGTTGAGTTATTTTCCTCACAAATATTTTTGCCATATTATTTTGCTGATTGGATAGCTAGTTGGACATCCAAAGATTGTACTAATAATTTCATTGTTTCGTAATAATAAAACCCTTAGCTGTTGCACCAGTTTTCACACATAGGGTTTTTACGGGGACAATTGTCCAAAAATAATTGTGTCAATTTTTATGTGCGTGTGCTAGTATTTTCTCAATTTCCAACATTTTATTTTTCGCAGTATTTTTATGGTGAATAATTGCAGTGTGATTTATTCATGATTTGTCATAGGAAATAAAATGCATGATTAATTTACATTTATAAGAATAAATTTCCAGTTAGTGCAATTAAAATTGTAAAAATTCACATGGTATCAGAGTGCAGTTGATGGAAAAAAGGCTCAAAAATGAAGAGGGAGAATTTCGTGGCTCAAATGGAGAAGAAAAACAAATTTCCCAAGGGTTGTGTAGTGCCTAGCCAGTAGTGCAAATTAATGGACAATGGGTCGAATTTCCAGTTGCAAAGTGCAAGAAGGGTCAATTTGTTCAGGAAGTGATTCCAACAGGAAGAAGGTGAGCAATTGGTATTTTTTGTAGAGAAGATTTCTTGTCTAGTCACAATTGGTTTTGCAGTAGTAGAATTAGCGTTGGGTTGAAGAGAAAGTGCACACACAGAGTAGTTTCTATCAAAGGGTTTCTAGCTTCATAAATCCAAAAATTTCCAGTTGCAGTAGGCAATTGCAGCAAGAAAATTTTCTCACTCCAGGAAGGAGTGAAAGTAGTTGTGCTAGCAGCCGAGTAGGTAAAAGAGGGATATTTCCGTCCCAGGTTTTTTTTACAGTGATGGATTAAATAGGACTCCGAGATAAGGATATATTAGAGGGTGCATCAAAATATTGTATCTGAAAGGCCAGGATGTAATTCCTGCTAGATGAATTTGGTTTGAAGCAGTATGCATAAAACATTGTTGGCTTACCTACAAATCTGAATCAACTAGCAAATTATAATAAGGAGATGGCTAAGGTGAAGCGGTTGATTCTTGATGAAGTTCTAGATCATATAGTCACATGTTTCAACCAAGAATATGGCCAAATAAATGTGGTATGCTATTTCCTCACTATATCAGAACCCTTCTGAGCATCCGAATATGTTCTTGAAGGAAAATCTAAGGAATGTTTGAATGCAGAAGGGTGAACACACTAACCCCTATCTCACTAGAATTTAAGATATCTGAGATGAGATTGCAACTGTAGGAGAGTCACCTCCATCTACATAAATTGTGCATTTGGCCCTCAAAAATGTCATTGAGGAATGGGAGACCTTCGTCCAGGGTATTCTAGGATGAGATTAGTTACCTAGGTGGGACAAGATGTAGGCAAATATCACACAAGAGAATATGAGGTGAGCTCTAGTAAAGAGCTCCATTAACGATAATAGTAGTAGAGGATAAAAGGGTGTGAAGGCCCTTGCATTGAAAGGGAAACCAAAAGGTCCTAGCTAGGGAGGACGCTCTCAGGGAGGAGAGAAAAAGAAGAAGGATCTATCAAATATTAAATGTTTCATGTGTGGTGAGCTTGACCTTTATAACACTCACTGTCCTCAGAGGAAGAAGGACAAGAAGGAGAAGCAAGAGCAGAAAACAACTTTGGCAGAGATAGATCAACTGTCCTTAAGGTTAGAGGAACAATTCACTTTGTATGCAGCTATACCTCTAGGAGAGAGGTGGGGAGACATCGATTTCTAGACTCTAGATTTTCACAGAGCTAGGCAGGGTCCATAGAGGAGCAATAATTGTAGTTTACTCCTCACATGGATCATTACCCTTGCCACATGGTCCCACAATATTTAATAGAAGGAAGATCAGTGTCAGTTGGTGCAAGTAGTTCTAGAGTGACAGTTACATACTAGTTGCAGTCAGATGCCGAGGAGTAGAGCAATGTAAGAGGCACAATGCATATTTAACAACAATGCATATTTCCCAGTGGATAGTGCAAAGGCTAGTAGAAGCCAGAGATTCATGAGACAATTGTAGCATGTGATCACAATTGATTTAGTATTTTGGATACTTATTAGTTGGAATAGTTGTAACAACAACAACAACAACAACAGTGAGAGGGAGTGTTATTTGGGTTGCAGGGCTGATGAAAAGTTGGCAGTAGTACATGTTGTACAATGTGTCAACAAAAATATAGATGCAACCTGGTTCAACTACAACCAGTAGAAGATGAATTAGAGTTAGTGTAGTGGTTAATGGTCAGTGGCAAGCAACTATAGTTGTTAGACAACAAAAAAGTGTATGGGAGGATGATGTAGAGACAATGTTTTGTAGTATTGCAACAATAGTAAACCTTCCTCACTAACATGGAGTGTTACATTTTGTAGCATCAGATGGTTTTCTAGTCTCAAACTTTATGGAGATGATAAAACACAGGAGATCTCCAAAACCTAGAAATCGCTTCTAGAAATTCCACCTTGAGATAACACAGTTAAATTAATTGACTAATAATTAAAAATCCCTATGTCTAACTTATGGAAATTGATTAATTACTAGGAATTAATTGAGAAAGGTGAGAATTCTCTAGAAACTCACATGGATCAACTTAGAGGTGATACTAACCATCCACTAAGATTTAATCATGGCCATTGAAGTCTCAACTAGAGATTATAAGAGGAAGTCGATGGGGTTGATGGAGAATACAATTGGAGAGAAAATTCTTTGGAAAAGGTCTAGTTTCCCAACTGCAATGATTCAACAGAGGGAAGTTTGAGCCAAAGAGGGGACACAAAGATAGTGAGGGGCAGAGACAGTGAGTTTGGAGGAATTTTTCTAGTTCCAAAGAGTCAACATCATAAGGGTCAGACTTCCTAGAGAAGTTGCACATATAGCTTTAGGAGGAGATACATTTTGTTGTGGAGATGGGTGATTTAGTTGCAGTTGGTTCAGAAAATATCCAGGACGCCAAGCGAGTCACTTATAGAGGAAGATTAAGCTAGGATGTCATCTTTCTATTAGTTCCTAGGCATAGTGAGATAGATTCTGTGCAAAAACTGCGCAGAGGCTCATGCAAAGGTTGTACAAGAAAATAATTTTTCCAGTTGTTAAAGTAGGATCAGGCGTGGTGTTGAGGTATTTGCCTCACAAATATTTTGGCCAGACTATTTTGCTAATTGGATAGATAGTTGGGCATCCAAGGATTTGTACTCAGAATTTCATTGTTTCATAATAATAAAACCCTTAGCTACTGCACCAGTTTTCCCACATTGGGTTTTTCCGGGGACAATTGTCCAACAATAATTGTGTAACTTTTTATGTGTGTGCTAGATTTTTCTCAGTTTCCAACATTTTATTTTCTGTAGTATTTTTATGGTGAAAAATTGTAGTGAGATTAATTTGTTAATTGTTGTAGCAAATAAACTGCATAATTAATTTACAATTATAAGAATAAATTTCTAGTTGTTGCAATTAAACTCGTAAATTTTCACACATGGGAGTTCAATGAAATATTTCCACCATACCAATTGCTTGCATAATATCTAGCCTTGAAGCCGTCAGGTATAAGAGACTTCCAATCACTGATCTATAAAGAGTGAGATTTACCTTAGGAGATTCATCACCCTTACTTAGCTTACAACCTATAGTCATAAGTGTACTTACAACAACACATTCTTCCATTCCAAAACATTTAAGCATTTCCTTTAGATGCTTTATTTTTGTTATGAAAATTCCAACACTGGTTTGATTTATTTGAATTATAAGGAAGAAGGAAAACTCACCAATAATTAACATTTCTTGGGAAAATTTGTGACTCATTTCATCATTGTTGCTACCGAAAATAAAATAATCCACATACACGAGCATGATCAATAGGTTATCTTTATCCATTTTCATGTATAAGTTTCTTCTTGCAACTCCTCTCTTAAACCCTTGTTGTTGAAGGTAGTGGTATAGTTTGGCATAATAGGCTCTCAGAGCTTGTTTTAACCCATATAGGGCTTTCTTGAATCTGCACACATAATATTTGTTCTCTAACAAGTAAAAGCCTTCAAGTTATTCATTGTATAATTCTTTAAATCACCATTTATAAAGGATGATTTTACATCCATTTGGTATATTTTGAAACCTTTCAAACATAAAAAAAGATAAAAACAATCTTATAGCCTCTAATCTTGCAATTGGAGAAAACTTTTCTTCAAAATCAATTCCTTCAATTTGAGCATACACTTTGCACACCAATCTTGCCTTGTTTCTAATAATTTTTCCTTCTTAATTCTTTTTTTTTTGAACACCTGCTTGGTTCTGATTACATTTTTATCCTTTGAATAAGGTACATGATCCCAAGTTTTATTTTTTTCAATCTGTTTCATCTCTTCTTCCATCACATTTATCTAGTGTTGATCCATGCTTGAGTAAAATTCTTGGTTCTATTTGGGATAACAAACTTATGTTTCTTTTCTTTGATCTAATAATCATTATTCTTTGTGTTTGTATCCATGCATCCATATCTCCAATGACTTGGTTATCTAGATGATGCTTATGTATGAAATTGAATGTTTCCTTTGTTGGAGTTTATGTTTCTTCTTCTTCTTGGATTTCTAATTCCTTCTCTTCTTTTGCAACATTTTCCTCTTGATATGTAAGAGTAAGATATTCTTTATTTGTTTCATTTTCTTCATTTTCAGGTAGAGTCTTGTCTATTTTTACATCAATGATTTCAACTAAATTGTGAAGTCACTGGTTGTAGCATTTGTAGGCCTTACTTCTTAATGGGTATCCAAGAAAATTTCCTTCGCAGGAATCACACTTTCTGAGTGAATTATCATTTATTTTCACAAAGCATTTTCTCCCAAATATCTTGAATTTATTTATAGAGGTGAGCCTTACTTTCCATAATTCATATGGAGTCTAATTGTTGTTTACTCAGAATTGTTCCTTGTTTATGATGTATATTTCTGGCACAACTGCTTCCTTTCTGAATTTAACAGTTAATTTAGCTTCCAAAAACATCATTCTTGCAGTATCCTATACATATATGTTCTTTCTTTCTATCACTCCATATTGTTGTGGGGTTATAGCAACATAAAGTTGCCTTTTGATTCCATGTTTTTCACATAACTCATTGCATTATCCTTATGTAAAGTCTCCTCCTATGGATGATCTTAAGCAATTGATTTTTAAATCACCTTCATTTTCAACTGATGATTTGAAAATTTTGACACAATATAACACTTCTGATTTATATTTAACAAAATATAATAAAATCATTCTAGCACGATCATCTATGAATAACATAAAGTACCTTTGTCCTTGCAGTGCCAGAGTTTTGGTTGGTCTGCATAGACCTGTGTGGATAATTTCCAGTGGCATTGGTGTTGAACATTCCTTTGACATGAAACTGGTTTTGGTTTGTTTTCCATGTTGACATGATACAAAAATGGCATTTGTTGGTTTTGACATTTTGGGCATATCTCGTACTGCATGATTTTTGCTAATTGTCACCAAGTTACCAAAGCTTAGGTGTCCCAAGCATTTTTTCCATAACCAACTTTAATTTTATTGACTCATGTAACATCTTTATTCTTGAATTTCACTGAGAATGTATATATTATATGTTGTTCTTATACCTTTTCCTACGAGAATTTCTGAAGATGATCTCCTTATTTCACAATATTTGGCATAAAAGATGAGATTGTATCCTTGATCAAAGATTTGGTTAACTCTTAAAAGATTGTGCTTAAGGCCTTCAACGAATATCACATTTTGTGATTTCCCTTATTGTTTTTAAAACTCACAGTGCCTATCCAACAATTCTAACAGACCCATTATTTCAAAAGGTCACATTTCCTTCTATCTCTTTACATAACAAGATGAATTTATTCTAGTCTCTTGTTATGTGCCTTCAACATCCACTATCAACAAACTGTTGACTCATCTTGTTTTGAGCATACGTAACCAGTCTGCATTTGTCATGTTTAGATTCTTCAACCTTCCTTTTCCATATTCTTCCTTTAACTTTAATGAACGATTTTGTGATTCATGACATGGATTGTTTCATATGTAACATTCTAGACTATACTTTGAAAGAGGGGAAAAGGAATTATGATTTTTCATTTGTTCTCAAATTTTAATGTCAATAGCCTTATTTTTAGGAGGTTGGCAATTAGTCCTATAAGCCTTGCAATATTTTTCTTGATGACCAAAATTTTACAAAAGAAACAATGACCAAGGAATATATTTTGATACCTCTTAGTATAACATTCTCTTGATGAGTCATTTCTTTCGAGGGAGGGTTGTATTTTTGATTTCTCATTCCTTGGTTGATCTTTGTTTCTTGCTAGAATGTTGTGAGGAATGTGAGAAAACCACTTGGAGGAATCAACAAAACTTCTAGATTTTTCAACATTGTCTTTTATGAAGCATTCAGTCTTTTCTTCATGATGCGTACTAGTTTCTGCCTTTTCTAAACTAGAGGCTTCACCTGTATAACCGAGAATGGATTTATCATGTGGTTTCCTTTTACAATTGAGAATGGCATCCAAATTTTGGGAGCTCTTCAACTTTTTGTTGATTTTATCCAACTCCTTTTTCAGAGATACTACTTCAACTTCCATTTTTTCACAAATCTCTTCCTTTTCCTTTGGTTTATTTCTCAAGTCTTCTTCTACTCACTTAGCTTCCTCTTTCTCAGTTTTGAGAGAGATGATTTATTTGGATAGCTTCCCATTCTTCCTTCTAATTCTATCATTTTCTTCTAAGGCACTGATACAATTAAACTTCCAAATCATCCACAGGTTCAATTCTTTATTCTTCTTCCATTTTTTTTGCTTCATTTGAGACAACCATGAATAAGGTTTCTTTATTTTCATCATAATATTCCTTTTTAGAGTTATCATTATCTTTCTTGGAGAAAAAAATCTTCTTTCTTGAGCCTCTCCTTTTGAACATCCTTTTTTCTTCATCATCACTTTCATCTTTAAGAGGACATTTGGTAGCATGAGGTCCTATTTTACCACATCTGAAACAACTGAGAGGTAACTTACCTTTTGTTAGAAAATGTAAAGTGACAACTACAATATATTATTTTTCTCAACCTTGATAGTGCTTGTGAATCTTTAGTTATATTCTTTATTTTCGTTAGTTAGATCTTTCATCAAACAATATCAAGAGCAATAACAATAACAAAAGAGGACACAGATATAGGCTCTTAGCCAGGGAAAAACCCCTCTAAGGGGAAAAACCAGAAACTCTTCTCTTCTTAGAATCTACTTCAAATGAGATACCCAGACCCAATCCCTAGACCAAGTCCTTCTCCAAGTAACAAGACAAACCTTTCTCAAGTACTTCCTTTATCTTGCATCAAATTTCTACACCTTGCAACTTTGACATGCCAACTACAACAATGTTACTTGATCTGCAACTTTGATCCAACAATTTCATCCTTGCAGCTTCTTGGAAACCCTAATATAACCTACTCCTAAAACTTACTTAGAGAAAGATATCTCTCCCAAGGTCAATCAGGTTAAGACAAGGGTTTTCCCTCCTCCAACTACCCGATTCTGCACTTCGTCCTACTGTAACTTACACCTGCAACTTTGACCTATTTTTGCAACCAAAAACCCTATAATTTTGTACGTGTGAGAGAGATAGAGCCCCAAACAAGAAATTTCACCCTTACAACTTCTTTTAGACCTTCACTCTCCTTCTTTTTCCTTTCTTAGCTACAAATAAAACTTTTTCTTGTATATTAAACTTGTGAGTACGTATGTGTTAAATGAAGTCGAACTTATCCTTTTTATAACCTTATCAAGGGGTCAAATTCCATCATTTAGGCTGACTTGGTGATCCCAAGGCCAACTTGTACTCTTGGAGATTCCAGGACTTTATAGACTAAAAAATAATTCTTCTTACAATTACAAATTTCCCGTAAGGGTCTTATAAACATGATGTTCACTCCATTGACTCATGAAAATAAATCCTAAGTCCTAACAAACCCTATAAGCACTAAGAACAAACTTTTACCTAAAAGACCATCAATAATGAGCATGGAACCCATGCTTTAATAATAATAATCTTTTTTCTTATTTTCTTGTTTGTTACATAGGATACATATTGAAATGAGTACAAAAATTATGAAGACTGAAAATAGTTATATTTCTCAACACCTTTAATATTGGATCCTTTCTTCAACCTCCTAACAAGTTGTTCCATTTCTGTATTATAATCGTTGCTGGTGCAATCACTGTTCTTTCCTTTACTTGATGAATTTGATGATTTGAATGCAACTTCCTTATGAGTTGGATTTCCTGAGAATTCCATGAATCTCATCCATTGATAAAGTGTCAAAATACTTCAATTCTTCTATGACACAAACTTTAGCATTAAAATGATTTAGAAAAGATCTCAAAACCTTTTAAACAATCATCCTTTCCTTGACATTTCACCCAACCCTATGATAGAGTTAACTACTTCATCTACTCAGAGGGAGTAAGCAATAATATCTTCTTCATCATTCATTTTGAGACTTTCAATTTATCTTCTGAATGTTTGAAGCTTTTCCTTCTTTACCTTCTCATCACCTTTATATATACTTATAAGCTTGTCCCACATGTCTTTAGCTAATTCACAACTCATAAATTTGGTGAATTTAAAATTTGATAGACCACTTGCCATATAATTCAAAGCCTTGGAATTTGATACATATGCCTTCCTCCCACCCTATTTTGTTGGTAGAGGAGATGGGATCTTATATCCATTTATAACTGATTTCTAAACTTCAACACCAAGAGACATCAGATAGTACTTCATCCTGACCTTCCAGAAAGAAAAATTTGTTACATCAAAGTGGGGGACTTTAAGTGCTTCTTTACTTTCCATTGAGATTGGAAAATCCTTCTTCCAGTTGTCAGGTTATTCTGAAGAAGCTGGCTTTGATACCAATTGTTAGAAATACTAACGGGTGGGGGGGGGGGTGGGCGGTGAATCAATATTTCATTCAATTGCTAGTTTTTCTAGTTTTATGAAGCACAAACCATGTCAGGACACAAAAAATAAAATTGAAAAAAATAGCTAGTATAATTTTAGCTCAGATTACAATGATGAGGACACCATTCCTCCTTTACAAATTTAGGCTCCAACCTTTCAAATAAGGACACCAATCATTTTTTCAAACAAAGGCACAAACCTGGTAATAAAGTGAGGACACCAATCCTCTTGAATAAGTCTAGGAACAAACCTAGAAAAAAAATGAGGAACCAATCCTCTTCAGGCACCAACCTGATAAACTGCTTCCAAGATAGTCTCCAAAACTAAAAAATTGTTTCAAGGTAAGGTCCAAAAATTAGTCCAAGAATTTTTTTCAAAGCTACTCCAGAAAAAACTCCAAGATAGGATCCAAATCAGCTCCAAAAAGCTCCAAAATATGCTTTAAGATAGGCTTCAAAAATTGCTTCAAGACTCCTTCAAAAATTTCTCAAGGGCTCCTTCAAAATAATATTAAAAAATTGCTTCAATATTCCTTCAAAATAGGCTTCAAAAACTGCTCTGAGACTCCTTCATAGGGCTGAGCCTCAACCTTTCCACAAGGCTGAATTATAGGCTGCCACATGGCCAATTTATAGGTTGCCCTTGGCCGAATTATAGGTTTCCTCAAGACTGAATTACAAGCTACTATAGGGCCGAATTTTGATCTATGATAGGCCCAAATCATGGTTATAATAAAGGCTGAGTTTCTTCCATAGTTTCTCAAAAAATGCTTCGAATATTGATCAAGAAAAATCTTCCAGAAAACCCTAACCAGAATAAGAAAACAAGCCTTCAAAACTACACTTCTATTTTTCTTAACACCTTGGTTCATTAGATACGAACCTTTCTTCACTGTTGCTCAATAGGTTTGAATCAGTCCTTGCTTGCTTGACTAAATTCATGACCAAATGAGAGAGGGGATGACCTATTTATAGGCCTTGTTGACCCTGGGCTAACATGATATTTGGGAGGGCCAACTTCACTAGGGCCAAAAAAATTACTTTTCAACTTGAAAAATTCATATCTTCTAAACTAAGAGGAGTTGGAAGGCGAGCCACACCATGTTGGAAGGGCCTCAAAACGATATTTAGGCTTGTATAATCATCTTCTTCAACTAGATGACCTTTGACATTAATAACAACCATTGTCTCAACAAAAAAACCTAATATTTATATATATGTATGTTTTTCTCAAAAGATAAATAAAAAAATCCCTTAATAACGTTAGCGAAAACTTAAGGTCTAAAGTAATCTTCATATGGAGAAAAATAAAATAATATTTAAAATAATAAAATAAGAGCTAGCAAATTATATATATATGCTTTTATTTTCAAATGGTTTCTTTTCAAATGTCAAGCTTAAGAACTCATTGAATGTGGAATCAAATTATGCATCCAACAAGTATATATATATATATATATATATATATATATATATATATATATATATATATATATATATATATATATATATTCAGATGATTTCTTTATGGGTTTATTCAAATGTCAAGCTTAAGAACTCATTGAATGTAGAATCAAATTATGCATCCAACAAGTACCCAATCTGCATGCTTTTGAGTACTTATACCAAGACAAATTGAAAATGCATGAAAAAGTACATGATAAATTGAAAATACATGAGAGAAATGTGTGTCTTGATATATGTCTACTCAAAAGTATGCAAAGTAGGTACTTATTGAAAGAATAATTTAATTCCACATCCAACGAGTGGCTACACTTTGAAATTTGAGTAAACCCGGAAGGAGATAAGTCGAAAACATAATTAAAAAAATAATTTTCTTATTTTTTTCGCTCAAAACATTTATCCTAAGGTTGACATCATCATTTTGAATCATATTGGTTTTTTTAAAGTTGATTTTCATAATATGTTTTTTTTTATTTTGAGATCGAGTTTCATATCAAATTTTTTCTAATAGCCAATCAAACACAAAGAAAAGTTAAACTCTTACTACAATGTTACATTTTGTGGAAAGGAGAATCCAACATAGTGAGAAAAGTTTCTCCACAAATTATAATAGGCTAGAAAGCTAAGGCATATGTAGAAAGTAGTGGTCTATTTTTGTGTCTTTAAATAAATTACATAATAAAAGGAAAGATGGGTACTCGTTATTCGTTCCTGGAGCTAAGCAGTACTAAGCAATACTGTTTCTTCATTAGCTTAGTACTGTTTCTTCATTTCAAGAGCTAGGGGGTGAGGTAGCTTGCGAGAATATGTATGGGATGGTTGATGGCTTGGCAAGTGAAATGGCTAATAAGTAGGAGTTAAAGCCCAAGCTCCAGCAACAATGTTTAGTATAGATAAAGCTTAAAAAGAAAACAAAACATAACTGTAAATTACTTTTTCAAAAATCTATGTCAAAACTAAGTTCTATCTCAAAATATTAAGTTAATGGAGAAAAATTATACTTCTTGCAAAGTCCATCTGAACGTTGAGTTAATAGAGAAAAAGGTGAAATAGCTCCATGCGTCAATCATATTTAAAGAATAATAAAAAATAACCCACAAAGCTATACTCTTTATGGATAATGGAAAACATTAATAATAGCTTGCTAAATAATACTCAAACCCTATTCTATATGAGATTCAACATCAAATATCCTAACAAAGGGTTTGACTCAACGAGATAATTTTTTGGGTTTGAAAAGATATTTTATTAAGAAAACAATATTATGTTAATTAATTACGTTTCATTGTTGAACCTTCTGACCTCAAAGATTCATTCCTCAAAAGGGCTCTTTGGTCCAACACCATCTCTAAGTCTTTGCTCATTCTTATTGGAGACTAATGGGGGTAATAGAGAATATAGGTTATGTTGAGTACTTCAGAGAGGACATGGTAAAAGCATAGCTTATGAAAATATATATGTGAAAATGATGAAAGGTGTTTTTATTTTTATTTTAATATATAGTTAATTGAGGGCTTATGAAAATATATATGTGAAAATGATGAAAGGTGTTTTTATTTTTATTTTAATATATAGTTAATTGAAGGTTCATTGGGTAGAAAAGCTAACCAATTTAGAGAGGAAATTGTTTTACATAAATATTTGGTTTTGTAATATTTTAATGTTTTTCACCGGTCATGTGGCTTTTACCTTATTCTTTTGTGTAAGTGCATAATTTTCCTTTAGTTTTTTTTAAGAAATATAGCACATGAACTTTTAGTAATAAAATTTATTGTATATTGTGACAAATCTATGATTTCACCCAATTAGAGAAAAGATACGAACAAATATTAAAAAATACAACCATTTATATGTGGAGATAACCAAATTCTTTTGAGTGAGGTGGATTTCTAGGAAATGTGCTTTCTTGTTATCCTTGAGTTTCTTTCACATCTCTAGAGTACATAGATATAGATATATTTGATATACTGACTAAAAGGAAAAATACATTGAGAAATACATACTAAAATAATCTTTTGAGCACTGGAATGTCATGTAGCTAAGAAATCCTTGGTAGCATCATTTTATTTTTATTTTTAACTTCTTTTGTATTTTAAAGGTGTTTTTATTTTTTATTTTTTAGATAGTTTTATTTTTTCGATGATTTAGAAAAATACATTTTTTCCAAATTAAAATTAAAAATAAAAATAAAATGATGTGTATGTCGATGTGTTTTTCTTTTTTTCAAAAGTACTAGACATCAAAGTCATAATGTTAACTAATCATAGTTTTTAAAGCTAAATAGACAAACTTGGAAAATTCCTAAAAGACAAGCATTTAGAGAAAAAGTAGGAGGTAGACAAACTTGAAAAACACTTAAAATTTGGAAGGAAAAAAAAGCCACTTGAAAAGCAATTAAAAAATCAATGTTTGGAAAAAGATTGTTGATAATTTATAGGTAAGAAGATTTAAAATATCAGAAAAATTCTCCCAAAAAAAAGGGTAGTGTTGTATCACCAATTTTCAAAATGAGCATAAAAATCAACATTAAAGGCAACTTATAAAAAGCAAGAACGTAGTCAAGTTCTCATTATGTTTGTAAGTTTGTTATTAAAAACACGAGGGACCATCATAAGTTTCAATAACCACATCCCATGACACCATTATTACCTCCATTAACTATGGACATGGTTAATTGACAAGTACGATTAAATACAGGGTCAAGATGAATTTATTTTACTTCATTGGTCTCTTCTACTCCACTGGTATCAGGAAAGAGCAAGTTAAAGATTTGAATATCACCAAACAAATGATTATGGGGTTATTTATTCACCTAATATCCAACCAAATCATTGATTTAAGGAAGAGATATCTTTGTATGAATTGGTGCACATTCAATCCATGGAAAGAGAACTGGATGAGTCATTGTTTTATGGTTTTTGATAAACCTCATTATAATAATAGGGAGGTTCCATTGTATTTTCTTCACAAATTGTGGGTTGAACTCATAATTGGTCTCCATGTGAACTATTTTGACAATACTGAGTTCTAAGGGGTTGGTCTTGGCTCTTCCCAAGATTGAACAAATGCTAGGAATAATTCATTAATAAGGGCAATTAATCCTAGGCATATGCCTAAACCCCCAACCGAACCCATAAGAAACTCAACTTTTATTGCCTTGATGACACTAGTACTGCAATAATATGTCTTACATGCAGTCTAGTGTAACACATTTCATTGTTGGTGGCCACCAGACAAGATCCATCCTAGGAGTATCTCAAACCTCCAAGTGTAGGGCCTTTGAGCCACATTGATTATAGACCATCGAATCCATGTGGGTAGGTCGATGTTTCTAGTTTGAGTCAAATAGAACCACATTTATGATCTCATTATGGGAATACTTTACATGGCTTAATGGAGGATCCAATCCATTAGAGAGATTTATGGATAAGGTTAGTATGTTTTTTAATTGATTCTAAATCATTATTTATATATTTAACTATAAAATTGACAAATTTTCAATAAACATAAATTTAAAGTGCCTTTTTTTAAACTTTTGTTTTCATATACATATGCTATGAGAGGATACATCACAATTGAGGTGGGAATATGTTATGTCTACCGATTTTAATGTATCCATGGTTGTAGCATTTGATATTATGGCACCTGACACACAAGAATTTAAATGACTTTATGCTTGTCTACTTCAATGATAACTTAACATGATTTTAAAATTTGTTGGTTTTAAAATGTACAACTTATTTGAGAGAAACTAATCATAATTTTATTGTGTTTCCGCAAGTTTTCAATGAATATTTTGAGCATCCATCTCTACCTATAATTAACATATCACATCCCACCAAGGTAGTGTTGATGTTCGAAATTAGTTCACTCTGGCATCAACACCTTGAACCTATCAACGACCAGCGAGAAGCAATGAAAGTGCTTTATTGGGGTTTAAAGATGCACAAGTAGGACTAAATCCATTCTAGGATTAACACAAATCAACCCTCTCATCATTATTGAGGAAATCACAACCCACAAGGAACAATATTGCAACCTCTGATCTCGTCAAAAGATGGAAAAGCAAGAAAGGAACTACCTATCAATGTAAGCATGGAAAGAAAGGAATCTTTATCCCTCTACGCAACAAAATTAAATAACACACTCTCTCCTTTAGATGGAAAGTAATCATTAAGGTGCCAAAATTGATTGATGGAAGTTATTATAAATGTTAGCCCATTCTTGCCTCATTAATATCGTGTTTTTCTGTTTTATTATATTTGCAAAAATGAAATATATATATATATATATATATATATATATATATATATATATATATATATATATATATATATATATATATATATATATATATATATATATATATAAAACTAACTTTATGAAATAAAATAAAAAGTAATATAACTAAAACTAGATAAAAGAAACATCGATAAAAATGAAAGTTAGAAATACTCTACATTTGGAAAATTAAATTATAAACAATTTACATACAAGACACTTAGGATTAAGGATTAGTGTAAAGAAAAAAAAGTTAAGTAACATTATATAACATTCAAACTTAAATATATACATATGGAAAAAGGGTTTGTGAATAGGGAAATAAAAAGAATAGGTAAAAAAGAAGATGCCACAATAAACCATGTGACTGGTTTTAGACCAGCAAAGGAATTCTTTATTGCCTTAAAAATTCAGATACAAGACTTTGCAAACATGATGACATACTTTGACTATTTAGAAATTGGGGTCAAAGATACATAATACATGTAAAAGAGGATATATAATACATATAAAAGAGGATATATAATGCACATAATTTAGGAGAGTGAACTAAAGTCACACTTGACAAATCATTGGTTAGAAGTCTGATCACATTCCTTTGTATGACCATCGATTCATGGAGCTTTTCCTTCACATCCTTGGACACCCTTGAGAGAACATCTCAAAATTTCAGATATTGGGGATCCTTTGAATAAAACAATTGTCTTCTTTTATATAATTGTTGAGGTTGACGAATGGTCAGGATCATTCCTCAAGTGTTGGCTAAATGGTGAGATAAGTCAAGAGCAATTACACCTGCCCAATGACTTGGGCAACTATTTTATGTTTTCTTCAAAACTTTGTTTAATAAATTAAATATAATTAACATCTTATGTTTCAATTTTCACCTTTCCTTTGCTAAATCTCTATTCTGTTGAGATTTGGTGGTGTGTAAACTTGACAAAATTCCATTTGTATGTGAATGTGATGGAGGAGTACCTTGTGAATGTGCTTGTGAAAATTTATATTTGTAAACAATATAAATTAGTTAAGTTAAAATTTATCTAAATTAAACCCTACTTTAACATCTAAAAAGCATCATGGGTTTGACTCTCTTAATCCTCTTTGTGTTAATATCCTTAATTAGGGAAAAATATTTACCCTATTTACCATCCATGGATCATGAGGAAGTACTTTGAGGATTTTTTGTGATATGTTCCACTAGATAAAAAGTAATGTTTACTATTTGTCAGTAAGAGAAACCCATTTTCGGAGACCACTGAATAAAATAGTATACATGAAATGGAATCATAGGTGATGGGTGCCTCTAGCTATAATTCAGTATCCTAAGTCAATCACAATTGTCAGTTCCTCAATCTAAGGCCCATTCAAGTTTCTATGCCCAGTGGCAACTTGCTTAGTAAGGCCATTTAAGGAAATTCTGTGAATTTTCATTGGGGGAATAAAATCCAAAACATAAAATATAACTACCTTATGTACACTATGGCATTTGTGTTTATATGGGGCCCAGAAAATCATGCCACCCACAGTGGCCCAAACCATTGCTTTGAAAAATTGAACACCTTGTGCAAAAATTGGATTATCCTCACTGATCAAAACGCCAATTTTGAAGATCATTGAATAAAATTGTATCCATTAAATATAATCATAGGTGTGAGGTGTCCTTATCTAGAACTTGATGTTCTAACTCCAACACAATTAATAGGTCAAAGATTCAAGGCCCAATCAAATTTCTATGGCTAGTTGTAACTTGCTTGTTGAGGCCATTCGGGTACATTTTGTGAATTTTCTATGGAGGCATAAAATCCAAGCCATGAAACTTAGCTAGCTTACATAAGCTTCAATAGGTGTGTTTTTTCAAATCCCACATGATCATAACTGACAATGGCATACACCATTGTTTTGCAAGATTGACCTCCTTTTGCAAAAATTACATTATATGTCATCAAGCGGAACCCTAGTTGTAGATATCAATGAATAAAATGGTATTTTTGAAATGGAATCATGGGTGGTGGTTTACCATATATATTAATTGGGGTCCTAATTCCAATGTAATCAATGGTTTGTCAATTCAAGGTTTGGTCAAGTTTCTATGCATAGTTGCAACCCACTTATCGAGGCCATTCAGGGGCATTTTGTGAATGTTCTCCAAAGGTATAAAATCCAAACCATGCAACATAATTGGGTTTCTTAAGTTCTAATAGGTATGTTTAATTGGGCCCCATCTGATCATGCCACTTGTAGTGTCCCAATCCATTCTTTTTCAAAATTGACACCCTTGTGCAAAAATTGCATTGTCCCTCACTGAGTAAAGCCCTAGTTCTGGAGATTATCGAATAAAATGGTATATGTGAAATGATGTTGTGGTTGAGGGGTGTCCCTATATTTAAATTTATGCCCTAATTCCAACATAATTATTGGTTCATTAATCCAAGACCCGATCAAGTTTTTATGCCTAGTTGCAACTCTCTTGTTGAGGCCATTCAGGGACGTTTTGTGAATTTTCTTTGAGGGCATAAAATATAAACCATGAAACTTAATTGGGTTCTATCATCTCTAATAAGTGTTTTTATCTACGTCCCATGTGATCATGCACCGATAACTCCCTGAGCCATTGTTTTGTAATATTGACCCCCTTATGCAAAAATTACATTATCCCTCATTGAGAAAAAACCTAGTTTTGGAGATAATTGAATAAAATAGTATTTTTGAAATAAAATAATGGGTGATAAATGACCATATATGGAACCTTGTATCTTTAATCCAAATATAATTGACAGTTTATGAAACTACGACCTAATTAAGTTTTTATGCCTAGTTGCAACTCGCTTGTTGAGGCCATTCAGGGGCACGTCATGAATTTGCTTCAAGGGAATAAAAACACATACAATGTAGCATAAATATGTTCCATTAGATATAATAGGTGTATTTGGTTGGGTCCCATATGATCATGCCACTCATAGTGGCCCGAGCCATTGTTTTGCAAGATTGACCTCTTGTGTAAATATTGCACTATCCCTCATCGAGTGAAACCTTAGTTCTAGGTTCATCAAATAAAATGGGGGTGAATGCATGAAGATGATTTATACTTTTGGGCTAAATGTGGCTATGAAATTTCAAATTTTTACTCTTTTATCGAATTGAAGCCCTCAGAATTCATATTAACATCGTGAATTTTGATTCAGAGTAAACAGACAATTTGTGGAAAATTATGTTGTCCTAATGACCATTTTTGCAAAAAAAATTAGTGTGGTATAATCTTTAAATTTTCCATTAAATGAAATGCTCATCCTTGCAATTTTTTGCACATTAAGAGGTATGTGTGTGTTCATGTAGAATATATCTATATGTGTGTGTGTGTGTGTGTGTGTGTGAGCATGATTTACACAGAGAGAATTAAGTTATGCATATTAAAAGTTTATATTTTTATGATTTTTCGAAGTTGGTGAATTAATATTTCAATTATTTTGCAGACACGTGTTCATGTAATATTTTTTTCAACTATTTAAATAAATTTAAAAACCAAGAGTATTCTTTTGAAGAAGACTCATAAATGAAGATAGTAATATTTTTTGAAATTTTTTCGTTGTGTCTATTTTATGTTATTAATTTTTTATTCAGCTGCTTTGAAACTGTCCAAAATAAATTCAAGCATTATGTTAAAAAGAAATTAGATGAAAAATATCATATCAATTCAAAAATGCCAAAATCATATGCCATTGGATAGAGGATTCCTTCACGATTCCATCATGATTAATTCCGCCACTAAAGGACAAATTTTGCCCTAAGTCCACCAGGGTACAAAATGGTGTTGTAGAGAAATCTGCATAAGAGGTGCTAAAACTCTGATTTTTAGGACCTTAGTGGCTTGACCGAGCGCTTGAGTTATAAATTCAAATAGATTGATCAAGGGTTTAAGAAACCCTTGATCAAGCCGTTTAGGTGGTTAACCAATTACTCGATTGAGCTTATAGCTCGATCGATCCTTTGCAAAAAATAAAGTTTTCCCAATTTCAAGGAGGTTTATTATTAGGGATAAGATCCTTATGTGAACCCCCATAGATTTAGAATCAAGAAATATCTAAAATTTAATCCATTAATAATTTAACCAAGTTGATATAATATTATTTTATTTAAAATGGAAATTCAACTAGATCTAGGTTATGAATAACATTGAAATATTTTTATGTTATTAAAAATGTCATGTGTTAGTTTGAGATAAAGCATGTAAATTATTACACACATGCTTCATATTTGATTGTAAAATGTGCAAAACACACACACACATACACACACATAAACTCTTGTAGATAACCTCAAAAGTAATAAAATTGAATTCAATTTATTTGTAGTTTACATCTTGAAATCTTTTAAAATTGAATAAAACTTATTTCAATCATATTTGAGTTTTTTAATTGAACCTTAAGGTAAGGAATTGATTGAAATAGTTGGATAGCTATGTAAATTTAGGAAAGTTCATAAAATTATAGCAATGTTATCATATGTTATTTTTTGGCCTATATTACATTCCAATATGATTGACTTATATCATGTAATGACTAAGCTCTTGTAGACAATCTCAAAAGAAATAATATTGAATACAATTTATTTATTGTTTACAAGATATCTTTTAGAATTGAACAAAACTTATTTCTATCCTATTTGTGTTTTTTAATTGAACCTTAAGATAAGGAATTGATTGAAATACTTAAAAGAGTCGACCATGCAATGGTATATGGATAGGTCACAAAAAAATCCATATATAGATTTTTTATTATAATATGGATGACTTTATAATTCATATATATATATATATATATATATATATATCTATATATATCATTGTAATAACATACATGTTAATTGCACTAAAAGCAATCCAATATGAAGCATATTTGTACTTCTTTCCATTCTCAATATTAAATTGATACATGATATATTTTAGTTCATTTTAAGTATCAAAGTGACTTTCATCATAGTAAGGTTTGTACTTAAATCATGTTGTGAAAAATTTACTTGTACATGGCATCGAAAGAAATAAAATTGAATAAAATTTATTTCAACTTCATTTGGATTTTTTAATTGAACCTTGAGATAAGGAATTGATTGAAATACTTAAAAGAGTTGGCCATGCAATGGTATATGGGTGGGTCACAAAATTTTCCATATATAGATTTTTTAAATTATAATATGGATGACTTTAGAATTCAAATAATTTATTTTTAAAATCATTGTAATAACATACATGTTGATTGCACTAAAAGACACTTTCTACAAGTCAATATGAAACAAATTTGTAATTCTTTCCATGTTCAATATTAAATTGATACATGATATATTTTAGTTCATTTTAAGTATCAAATTGACTTGCACCATAGTAATATTTTACTTATATCATGTTATGACTAAGCTCTTGTAGATAACCTCAAAAGAAATAAAATTGAATAAAACTTATTTGTTGTTTACAAGACATCTTTTAAAATTGAATAAAACATATTTCAATCCTATTTGTGTTTTTTAATTGAACCTTGAGATAAGGAATTGATTGAAATTCTTAAAAGAGTTGTCCATGCAACTATATATGGGTGGGTCACAAAATTTTCCATATATAGATATTTTAAATTATAATATAGATGACTTTAGAATTCAAATAATTTATTTTTAAAATCATTGTATACATGTTGATTGCACTAAAAGGCACTTTCTACAAGCTAATATGAAACATATTTATAATTATTTTCATGCTCGATATTAAATTTATATATGATATATTTTAGTTCATTTTAAGCATCAAAGTAACTTGCGTCATAGTAATATTGTACTTATATCATGATATGAAAAATTTACTTGTAGGTGACATCAAAATAAATAAAATTGAATAAAACTTATTTCAATTTCATTTGTGTTTTTTAATTGAACCTTGAGATAGCCAAGTAAATTTAGAAAAAGACATAAAATTATATATAAAACCATTGAAACATATATCATTAATTGTTTTTTGGTATATTAAATTCCAATACATATATGACTTAAATATCATGTTATGACTAAACTCTTCTAGATGCCCTTAAAAGAAATAAGATTGAATAAAACTTATTTGTTGTTTACTAAACATATTTTAAAATTGAATTTAAAACTTATTTCAATCATATTTGTGTTTTTTAATTCAACCATGATATATTTTAGTTTATTTTAAGTATAAAAAATGACTTGCATCATAGTAAAGTTGTACTTATTTTCTTAGTCTATGAAACTATGAATCAAAATTGTTACATTTTTAATAAAATGTATATTATATAGAAAATATTTTAAATTAGAGAAATATTTAACAGATTCATAAAATAAAATGTAATGAACATCCATAAACTGAAATAATGTTCATGTACATCCATAAACTGTCCATGTATGAAAATATATAAAATCTATATCACATGTGAATGTGCCATATGAAATGGTCCTAAAAATATACAGACAATCCAATCTAAGTACCACCAGAACTCCTATATGAGTTATGCTATGCAAAGTAATCGTACATAATCCGGTACTACAATATAACACATTCAAGTTCAAATTAATTATATCATCATTTATACAAAATAAAAAATGCGGAAATAAATGATTTTGAACCACATTTAATTACACATAAATGAATATGCTAACCTCACTCGAACCCAAATGCAAGTCAAGTAGGATGGGGGTCTGATCAATCTAGGTTTCATGGTCCCCTACCTGTGGCTCAAAGATTGCAGCCTGCATCAATGAATCCACATTGTCAATGCCTCTATACCTAACGTCCCACTCATGATTCCACATAACTGTGACATTGACAACACTTTTCATATGGGCATATGTACATAATGAAAAATACAAATTATAATTAGTCTATGAATTAAATAACATGCATGTAACTTGAAAAAAGAAAATGTTGAAATCTTAGGAATAAAAAAGTTTACCTCAATTGCTGGTCCATGTACTTATACATAGTGACTCTTCTCCACATGAGTGTTATGAGGTGGAGGTGGAGGTGGATGTGGAGGAAAATCCATGCAAACATGCACTGGTGGAGGTTGCTCTAGCTGATCAACTTCCCCCTTCGATGGCCTTAGAAGCCCATCCATGTAGTTGGGTTGCATCTACATGTTATCATGAACTTATCAATATAATTGCAATCTAATATGAGCTAAATTAATATAAATAATGTATAATTTGATGATAAGAGTCAAATGTTTCGTATATATGTACCTAATATGTGTTACGTGGGCCGTGCACCCTCCAAGTGTCATGGATGGCATCATGACACATACATGCATATGACAAAAGTTGGTCAATGGGTAGACTCGTAGGATATGAATCATCATATTTTGGAACTAGTGGGTCACAAGGAAACAATGGTGGTATGCTCATCTCTCTATGCAATGTGGCATGCACACTGGCCAATGTCGTCGCATGCTATCTACAATGTTATGCTTGGTCTCATCATCGAGATGTGATGACTCCTCTAGCTTCGTCAATGATACCACACTCCAAGACGATAGTGGAAACAATAATAGAGGTGGTGGTACATGCTCACGATCCCTATGATCCTCGACATCATCATGGCTACATCCCAATTCCTGTCTATAAAACTCATATATGGTGATGGTGCAATCTGGCCTCATATATAACACAAAATCCACATATATATGCTTTGCAAAGTAAATGGGAAATTGGTCATGGAAGGGGGGGGGGGGGACATACCCCAATCTCTAATGAATCGATCATAAACAAAAATCGATGCATCAACATTCTTAAAATATTTTAGTGGAATCAAACCTCGATGTCTAGCACGATGCTGTAGATGGATGTCAAACAAATCCCAATGAACATCAATGTCCTTGGTGGCATCTTTCACCACCTCCCAAGTATTTGAGCCTCTAACCTCCATCCTCCTAATCCTATGTATGGAATGTAGGAGGTGGCCCTGTGGGCCTACCTTGTGGTATGCCTTGATCAACCTATTGATGTTGTCCAACATCAAAGTCAAACTATGCCTAATAGGCGAGGTATCAAGGATTTTAACCATATCTAATGTCGTCCATGTATGTTGGGCCGTAACACCCTCCAGTGTGATACTAGTTGTAGCATTGTCCCATGGAGGAATCAACACTGCACTGTGATCTTCAGCTTCACCCTATTGAGGGTCTATAGATCATAAACATAATTTACAATATATAATGTCAACTAAGCATAATAACATATACTTTAAATTCAAACACATCAATTGGAGACGATTTAAAAATGAAACACAATTTCAAGACATAAAGTCATAAACTTTAAAGGGGATTTAAAAATTCACCTGTAGCAGTTGAAGATGGTCCACTAACTATAACATGATCATAAACAGAGACAAAAACACTACCTCTAACACTTTGATTGGTGTCAAAGCCAGGATCTATGAGTTGAAAATGCATTTTGGTTGGGCTACATGATCTATCACTAGCCTGACCATGTATAACAGATACCTCCACACTTGACCTGCGGTTATTGGGTGTATAGGAGACAACTTTTCATATTACACATAATACATATAAAAAATGTTGACCTAACTATTACATATAACACAAAACTATTGTGTATGGTACATATAAACTAATCCAAGAATTTTTTTTTTGAATTAAAAAGAATGTTGACAAGAAAACCATTTCTAAACTCAAGTAGAATAATCTAGCATGAAGTCCTAAACTTTAGAGTCCATTTTTTGATAATTTATTAACCTAAGTATTGAGTTCCATGTAAACAAAATCGAAATAAGTGATAAAATATAACTTCACACGTTTTCCCATTTCTAAATAATTCATTTGATTCATAGAGCATAAATATGTAAATATATCTAAAAAATTGAAATAAACCTATTTCCAAAACTAATAAAATTTCATGCCAACCAAATACTTCATGAGACTGTGAGTTATTATAAAAAATTGACTTTAACACATGAGATGTACTCATGGGGGCTTCACCGGGCGAGCAATACCATACCACGTGGGTTCATATTGCGGGATATATATTGATGAAAGAATGACATAATATATTGGGGGGTACATAGGGGGTAAAGGGTTTTTATATTGGAAGGTATAAAAAATGGAGCTCAAAGTTAATGAAAAAATATAAAGGGGTATAAAAAATTGCTAATGAAAAAATGGATACTTTTAATATCTAGTGAAAGTAGGGGTTTTTTAAATTGGGAAGGTGTATTGGGTTCATATTGGTAGAGGGTTAAATAATGTGATTTTTAGAGGCATTTTCCAATATGTAGTCAAATTAGGGGTATTGTTTAGTATGCCACGAACACATATGATATGTCAAAGGTTCATTGAGTGAAGCCCCTGTGGATGTACTAGGTGCAAGCACATGAAGACGATGTTTCTAGTACAACACAACACATATTGAAAAATATGGTACAAATTAGAAAAGAATAAAAATGATTTTATTCACTTTAAATCCACCTTTCATCATGAATTTAATGTATGCATCAATGATGCATTGTTGAAACTTGAACTATATATATATATATATATATATATATATATATATATATATAAGTTATATTTAGTTAACATAAGAGAAATAGCTGCAATGCAACATAGTTCCTTCCTCTACCACTAATTAAGTGGGGTCCACATTTCCGTCTCTGCACATGCTTCCTCTACATAGATTCCGATGCAAAACCACCTCCACACAACTTCCTCCACATTTCTACCCTCGTACACGCTTCCTTTGCACAACTTCCTCTGCACACGCTCTAGGTGTTAGGGCCTAAATCTACCTCAGGCTGAGAAAGGCAAGATCTAGGGTAACATCAAACCACGCTTAACTTGGTAGCTAACCCTACCAGGTTGGGAGAGGGCTCTCTCCTTGTCAATCTCAAGAAAATATGATCAATGAGGTTTGAGATGACTGATGTAAAGACTGATTTTAGGCTAGGTATATGCTCAGAGGAGTTTGATTGAATTTAATGGTGGTTTGCCGGATCAAATGTGAAAGGCAGTTTTGGGTCCGAGGAATGGACTCAGTCTTGCAAAGGTTTCTGTGGGGCGAGGTAGGCAAATGGTTTAGTACTTTGAATCAAGTGAGATGGAGAATCTTAAGACTGGTGAGGAGTTGGAGAGGGCATGAAAGTCTCAGGGATCCTCTTCCAACAGTTGAAAACATACATAACTAAACAAACCCTAGGTAGAGCACTGCAACATCAATGAATCCCACAAGAATCCCACAAAATGCTGCAAACCCTGGTCTATTCCTTTGCCAAACTGCAGAGATGAATGTATAATAATGCTCAAAGCATTCACAAGAGTCCAACCTTTACAAATGACTGAAAAAATACTAGATATAGGCAAAAAATAAAATAATGCTAGGCTTTAGGGGTCCAATTCATGAGTTTAGGAGTTGTTTAACCAAGATCTAAACTAAGAACTGAAAAGTAGATAGTTGAACAACTTGCCTCTAAAACCTAGGAAACTGATTCATTCAGTTCAAAACTACCTTTTCATGATGTATCTACCTCCATGAGTGAATTTTTTAACATTTTTACATCAAAGTCCATCAAGTTACATCAAATTACATCATGAGTTTGACTATGAGAAAGAGAAAATTCAAACTGAGAAAAAACTAGGCGAAAAATAGAGTCTTTTGGGCAAAAAAGTCTTTTCCATCTTGTGCGCTGCACCACTATCCCCGTGCATAGCGCCTTTTCGCAGCTGATTTTGGAGGCCTTCCCTTGAATAACATTTGCTCCAAGTGGGCTTGTTGGAAAGCTCTATCTGTTTAATTTCCAAAACAGGTCGAATTTATGAATTTGGTGTCCATTTGCCCCTCCAAAAGTGAGTTCTCCCAACACTGCTTCCTATGTGGCCAAAAAGGGGCAGAAAGGACATTTTTGAGGTGTTTTTGACCCTTTTGGAAACTCAAAACTTGACAAAATATTCCAGCCATTTTTGGGCATTCATAATTTTGCATGAGGAATCCAAAAATGCTGAGTTTTCCTCCAGAGGAGGTCCCTAGCAAAAGTGAGCGCCAGGTGGCGCTACGCACCAGGCAGAAAAATCTGTGTTTTGCTTCAAAATTTCAAAATTGACAAAAAGTGTGCCAAATTTCTTGAAATTTGGACTGAGTAACCTGCATCAAGTGCTATGTTGGGTTAAGGAAGCCTTAGCCAAAATCTTGAGCTTGTCTTGCTCTTTCCTCTTCCTTAAAGCTTTCCTCAACTTGGCCTTCAAAGTCCTTATTCTTGCTTTGCAAACTTTGTTTCTTGCTAAATAGTGATAGGCCATGTATCTCAACATCTTTTTCTCTTTGTTGGCCTTCTCCAGTAGCTTCTCCAAATGCATGTTTTCCCTTTCAAGCCAAGATTCATGATCAGCTTCAATCTCTTGCTCTAGTGGTGTTAACTTGATTTTCCTCCTCTTGGCTACTTGCCGATTTTCTCTTATATTTTGTAGCTCCATGATAGTTTGCTGATCCCTAATTGTTTGTTCCTTTGCTCAAGATAGTTGATTACCCACTTGGCTCTTTCTAGGTTGAGAGACAAGTCATGAATGTCAGCTTGCTGTTCCTGGATGATCTCCTTGAGCTTTGAGCTTTAGGAGCCCAAATTAGAGTCATCATCTTGAATGAGAGTGAACTCCCTCTCTTGACCTTCTGAAGGCCCCTCATCATGCAATGGCTATTTACCTTTGTCCTACACCTACTTTGATGTTGAAGGAAACAAGACCCCTTCCACCCCGGGTGGAGATAGTACTCGTTTGGCTGCTGCAAACAATCTCCTTGTCCCATTTTGATAAGTGACAAATACTGGCACACTGGTGGTTTGAGTCTCATGCACCTCTTGCTGATGTGAAGGCTCTCCTGCCTCATGAAAAACTGATGGGGGCACTTGAGGGCTTGTGAAGACCTCATGTGAAATGAAATCATCCCATGAAACATTCAGTAAACTCAGCTAATGCAAAACCACAATCTTGATCAATGCAAAGTGATAGATGTTGTTGTACTACTGATGAGGAGGTTTCCTTTGCACCAATGTGGTCATTTTCTCAATATTCCGGCATATGAAATAGGGGATGTTCATCATCCTCACTCTAGTAAAATGCATCAATAATCTGACATGATAGGTGTATAGGCGAGAAAATCTACCTTCACAGCTGAAATATTTGATTATGAGTTTCATAAGGGGAGCATATGTGTCTTGTAGGTATCTGAAAGGGAAGACCCTACTGATATGCCTCTGAAAGCCAACCTTGATATAAGGCTCATAATGATCTCTGTCCACCAGTTGTCCCTTGTTCCACTATTCACCCACATTCGGAATACCTGTTGCTTCAGCTATAGTCTCAGGTGTCAAAGTGAATGTCACACCTGCCAAATTGACCTGGCCATTGTGAAGATGGAGCACAAAAAGTCTGGCAAGCTCATGGTGGTATTTGACTCTTTCCACCATCTCACAAAATTGGTAGCAAGATTGATGTTTGAAACATGCTACAGCAAGAGGACAAGCCAATAGCTCAGTAAGTGTAGTGGGCTCCTCCCGAATGTGTTTTCCTCCCTTGTGAGGTTTCCTTGGTGCATGAATTTCTTGGGAGGAATCACTTACTGTTTCCTCATTTCTATCATAAGATGAATCTGTCTCCATGTTTTCCATTGTTTGATGTTCTTTGATGAGTATGAAGAGATTTTATATGAACAATAGGTGTTTGCTGTTCAATGAAAGGGATTGATGATGGGGGATAGTGAATGAGGGATTGTGATGCTGGTTGTAGGGTTTTGGGGAACAAGGATTAGGGTTTAGAGATGCCAATTAGGGTTTGGGAGTAGTGGGATTAGGTTTTAGGGTTTTAGTTTTAGGGATAGGGGGATAGGTGAGTGTAAATAAAAGAGGGAAGGAGAAATGAGGTGAGTGAAATGTAGTGAGGGGATGTGAAAATGGTAGAGGGGGATAAGACAACAAAAATTGCAATTTTGCAAACCCTAGGCAGCTTTTTCAATTTGACTGTGCAAGGAACTAGGGTTTTATTTTTCTCCTATTGAAACACCATGAAAACTGACTAAAACCCTTGCAATGGCACTTAGGATTGTTAAACTTACTTTGAAATGAGGTTGGCATGATTTGGAGCTTGGAGGAGGTGATTTGAGTGAATTTCAAACTAGGAGGACCGGTGCGTCGCGCCCAGAGACAGGTGCACCGCGCTCAACAGGTGTACCACGCCCATTGAAGGTTCAGTGTAATTTTTGAGCTCCTGTGCGCTGCGCCGACCAGGTGCGCCGTGCCTCAACCCAGGTGTGCTGCGCCTCAAGAATTTTCACAGTTTGCTGCAAATTCACTCCTTCGGCTCAAAAACGACTTGGCTCTTGTTCTCTTTCACTCTTTGGACACAAATGAACTTCTTCAACATGAAAAAGACTTTATATACAAAGGATTTTAATTTTTCACTTATAAAAACCCACTTTCTAATGTTTGCCTTTCACTTGTCTTTTAAAACTCTGTTTTGGCAGTTTGACTTGCTTTTTTGCCTTTGATGGACTAAATGCTTTGAAATTTTGACTCTTTTGTAGGAGATGGAGTGCAGGAGCTTGGCAAGGTGACTAGGGCTGCATCTTGGAATTATTATGACCAGGGTTGCATCTTGGAATTATTACATATGGGAAAAATGAAATTACATGAAATTTTGTACATAAAACATAAAAAACTTTGAAAAATCAATCACTGAGCATGTGATTATTGAAATTTTTGTTGCTGAGACTTATTTGACCTCCTCATGTACCTGCTGACCATTATTGAGCTTTTACAAGTCTTTAATGAAAAACCCTAGACCTAATGAGACCTAAAACCCTAAAAATAGCTTTTGCAAATGTAAAGACAAATATTGCAAATGACCTAAATGTATGAAAATGGGCCAGTAGGTAAAGTTCATGAGGGAAAATTGATAATATGCCACTACCATCAGATGATCCATGATCCTAATGGAATGCAGCTGATCGAATGAGACACCTAAAATGAAATGAAACAAGATAATTTTGATCACTGATGGAGGGATGAAGATACCGACACTAACACTAGGCTAGACTCCACTAGTGTGAGTAGCTATGCTCCATCCTACCCTATTTTCCCACCCTACTTGCTTGTGAATAATTGCTACAATTAGCATTGATTCATAGTGAGAGTTCCATCACGATGCCTGTATCATATTTATTATTAACCTATTAAATGTTGAAGATATTTCATGCTTGGCGATGAAATATTTTCAGTTTCGTTTTTCTACCAACATATTCCCTTATTATAATTTTTTATATTACAAAGGCTATGGCAGAAAACCAATCTAAGAGCCCAAATTTTGCATCTAGTATATAGAACAAGTCATGCTGCATCTAGGTAAACACTCAAAAATCATGAAATTCTTTGTCAATCATGCCACATAAATCATATACAATGTATCATTGCCACTCTCTGATGTATTTCAAAATAACTATAATGTCAAGCTCCTTTCAAAAACGATACTTTTAATTTTCTCATTTTTTAAATGATTTTTGCATTTACCCAGGATTTTTTCACCTGATTTTTAATGTTTATATGGACTCTGCGAAAAGCTCCACACAAGAAAAGCTTTGCACACTGCTTGTTCATTGTGCGTAGAAAGATTTCAAGCTTTCATCATGCGGACCTCAACACCATGAAACAAAACTTCAACAATGAAATCTTCTTGTACAAGGAAAGTTGTTGTATGGAGAGACGAGTATGTGTGGGAGAACAGGGGTGCATAGGGAACTTTATTCAGTAAGGAAAAAATTAATGTTAAAATCTTTCCTTGTGCAAAGCGTTTACTGTACGAAGCACGAAGCTTGTGTGAGAGAGAAGTTGCATAGATATCTGATGTTGGAGCTATGAATATTTACAGAGGATGTCATATATGTGGGATAACATAATAATTAATGTTGTTAATTTTCATTGTGCGAATTTTTTACTGTGCGGAGGTCGGGGTTTGTGTAGGAGAATAGGTGGCCCATAAGAAAATTAATGTTAAAATATTAATGTTAATCGTTGATATTTTTGCGCATAATGGATTTGTTGTGAAATGGCATACATATGCATTTGTGTTATATTAAAAGTATACACATTTTTTAATTTATTTGAGGACAGACATTGGGACGATAAAAAATCTTGAAAACATGGTATGTGTGGGAGAATGGGGGGTTTCATGAGTTCTATAACAATGTGTTATTTCTCTAAGCATTGGTATTAGGATTGAATCGGGGTGTGTGTGGGAGAAATAACAGCTAATGTTACTATGTTTCATTATGCATAGATTTTACTGTTTATTTGATAGGAACGAAATTAGGATGGGGTATTTTTGAGAGAACAGGGGATGTATAAGGAAATTAATGCTAAACTATTAATATTAATTTGTTATTATTATTACGTTTCATTTTGCAGAGCTTTGGATGCACGGAAGACGGGGTATGCATGTCGATTTCTTGAATAAATGTTATGTTAGTCGAAAAGGAAAACAAAAAACTCTGCAAATTAAGTTGTGGAAATATTTTCAAATCAAGTTATCAAGAACAAAACAACGTCTAAATTAGTAATACAAATAAATGTCATGCATGGAAATATTTTTTGTTTTTATTTTCAAATTCAGGAAAAAAACCTTGTTCTAATGTTAAAAAAATCAAAGAAGGATTGACACAATTCATAATTGAGCTATGAAGCTATTCTAAATTGATTTTATTTATTAACGAAGAAATAAAAAACACTAACAACAATCTAATTTTACTGCATATCCTTGACATCAGAAGTGATGAGGGATTCATTAACTTCTGGCTCAAGCAGAGGAGGGGGGTAACCTTGGTCAATTGCCATGATATAATCATCTATTTCATTAGCATCTTCCTCAATGTTAGCATCCTCTGCATCAGCTAGATTATCTAGACAAAAACTCAACGTTTCATTTTCCAATTGCAATTGCTTCCTCTTCGATTCTAGTATTCCAATTTCTTGATTTATAAGGTCAAAATGGAGATGTGCTTCAGATTGAATAATTTCAACATGCTTTGATACCAAATCGATGAGAAATTTTAGAGCATCGACTATTATAGCTACAAAAGTACTTAGCTCTTATTCTAAAACTCTAGAATCACGCTCCATAAACTTCAATATGTGTTACACTTGCTAATAAACTTGGAGAATTATAATTCTAATCCTTGACTCTATGTTTGCATAATCACTCTAGAAATGCAAATCTTTGATCGAATATAACTTTCCTCGATTTTAAGCCTCTGCCTTTGCTATTAATTCTAGATTTGAGTCCTCACACTATAAACGTTCATTGTCATAAGGACATGTAGAGAAATATTCATGGGTGAAAAAATGGGGGTGTTGAAGGAATTTTATGTCGTTGGTGTGTAATTAATTTAACTATGAATAAATTTTGAATTAGTATTACTATGTTTCCTTTTGTGAATCTTTCCTTGTGTGAATATTTTACCATGCAGGGGGGGGGGGGGGGGGTAATGTGCATGAGAAAGGGGGCATAGATGGAAGATTAATTTTAAACTATTTTTCATTTAAAACTTTTACAGATTTAGTTATGCAAAATCAAGGATGTGCATAAAACGAGATATGTGCAAGAGAATGAAGGTGTAGAGGGAACTCTATAACTTTAATTCTTAATGTAATGAAAGCTCCTATAATATCATCGTGGTGCAGATATAATAATCAAGGGAAATAGAAAAATACTAGATAATGGGTCATATAGATTGATTAATGTAAGGTTTTTCGAGTTTGCATTTTCTACAATAAAAGGTTTGATTCAGTTTTCATGTTTTAGACATATTTCATTCTGTGGAGTTTTCTCCACACTCGATACAATGTTTAGTAAATTATTTAGCAATATTTAGAATTAAAATATTACCAATAATATATAATTATGGAAACATTTTGAATTTAAGTTACTGAGAGAAAACAATAGCTAAATCAATAATACAGATAAATGTCATGCATGGAAATTAATTTTGTGTTTTCTATAATAAAAGATTTGATTCAATTTTCATGCTTCAGACATATTTCGTACAATGTTTAGTAAATTATTTAACAATATTTAGAATTAAAATATTACCAATAATATACAATAATAATAATAATGCTGAAGAACTGTGTGGAAAGAAAAATCTTACGAAAGTGGAGAGCTTTCATTATCACAACACAACCTTTAATCAGTTAATTAGCAAAGTCTTTAGGGAAAAAGAACTCAATTATGTAGGGGTGTGGAAAAATAAATATTTTTTGCACTTCCATAGTTCCTCCTAAAATGAACTAAAAATATAGTTGTGGGTAGAGAGCACAACCTTTAGTAAATTTATGAACAAAGTCTTTAGTGAAAAAGAAGTTGATTCTGCTGAAGGCGGAAAGTTTCCTGCAGATAAATTTTAGTGTATAAAGATGTTTCATTGGGTATACATAAAGTCTAATAAAAATTAATTAAGAAGCATTACCATTTTATTTTCAATAAAAACATTAATTTATTGCAGTAAGGACTTTAATAAACATTAAATAAGACGCATTACCATTTTCTTTTAAAAAATAAACATTAATTTATTGCAACAATGACTTTAGTAAACATTAAATAAGAAAAATTACTATTTCATTTCATTAGGGGAATTTTGAGGTCTAAAATAGGCCTCCTAAGGAAATTATAAAAATAATAGTGGAAATAATCAAATAAGATTAGATTACATCATCAAATTTTAGAGGGAAAAAATGAAAACTATTTTTTCAACTTTTCTCCCTATGGGTTTACTCAAATTTCGAGTGGAAACACTCGCTAGATGAAAATTTTGATTCCTCATCCAAGGAGTACCCATGTTGTATGCTTTTGATGGACCCTACTACACGAAAAATGAGAAATACATGCAAAACGTGATTGCAATAACATTTTTCCATGTATTTCTCATTTTTCGTGTAGCAAGGTCCATTGAAAGTATGCAATATGGGTACTCCTTGGATGAGGAATTAAATTTTTCATCCAACGAGTAGTCGTGCTCGAAATTTGAGTAAAACCTTAGGGAGATAAGTTGAAAATTATAAGAGTTGAAAAATTAGTTTTATTATTTTATTATTTTTTAATCTTTTTGACTTTGTTAGTCCAAAAATGGTGAATCATCCCCCATGATTGACATCATCACCTTGAATCCGATTGGTTCTTATAAAGTTTATATTGGTTGTACATTTTTCTTAGGAGGTCCATTTTAGACCTCAAAATTCCTCTAATGTAAATAACATAGAATCTATTCATCATTAATAAGGTTCAATTTCACAAAACTTACATCCATTCAATCAATACGATGGATCATTGACCAAATTTTTCATTTTGTCAATTATAATGTTATGTGCTGAGAAGATGGGAATATGATATCACCATTAATAACAAGTGCATCATTTCTAATGCATTGGCAATGCATCATTTTCCCATATTGCCAACTCCACAACATTATGATCGAGTAGGGCCTCCTGGTAATCGTAGGGATTCTCTTCAGAGCATCTTGGTGCAATTAGATCATAGCACATAGGTAAATAATATAAGCTCATATTCATTTTAGCTATTTATTTAAATTTTCTCTAAATTAATAACATGGCTTTATCTATTCCTAGTGCAATTTCTGTGCTACTTTCCTTGTTGCAATTGCAGAGTGTTCTATTATGTTGATTTTATGTAAAGAAACAAAAAAATTAGACACTACTCTAAGATCTTAAACACAATTTGCAAAGAGACAACACTACACGATCCATAGACAACATTTTTTTTTTTTCCCGCAAACATGTGATTAAGGAATAATGCCAATTGTTTTCTCTTAATTCAATTGTGATTATTATATTAATTATGATAATTCTTTCATATTCATATACAAATTGCATTATATTTCTTACTGTCACTTCCGCTAGCTATGCATCACCAATATCGCATCAAAGGAATTGCACTGATTAAAAATATAGGCTAGATAACAACGTATCTAAATAATGACGAGGACGATTAAATTATGATTCGAGAATAACATCGGCTGTTTTTCTTCAATTCAATTGTTATTATTATAGTAATTATGATAATTCCTTTATATTTAGATACAGATTGCATCAAATTGCTTACTGTCACTTCCCCTAGTTGTAAGCCATCAATATTGCATCGAAAGCATTGGGGTGGTAAAAAATCTAGATAATAGTGTTAGTGTATCTAGATAACAATAAGGAAAATTAACAATCTAGATAACAATTTATCTAGATAACAATCTATCTAGGGACATGATGTAAACCTGTCAATCCCACTAACATTTCGGTTTTTCGTTCTACTTTCTTGACACTGATTACTTTTTTTTCTTATGCTAGACTATGCAAATGAAAAAATAAACGTATTGTGTCAGATTACTTACTGTCACTTCTGCGATTTCATTATGTTGAAATATGTAACTAGGTCCGGTCTTCATAATGACATATGTAATCATGATTTTATGTATTTAATGTAAAAATAAATTTATTATTGTTTTTCTTGAGGCATAGGTTTCATGCTCAAGGAAATTTATTTTATAGGTCAAGCTCCCATTGAGCTTTTAGGGCTTGTCATTAAGTTTACAAGTCATAAGAGTCATTGTCATGTATGAATAACCATTCTTCGGCATATTACATATTGTAAAGAAAATTATTTAACTCAAATAGAGTCACAAGGCCCTCCAAGTCCAAGTCAAGATGCAAGCAACAAGTCACCTTCCAAACAATGTCAAGTTGACCTAGAGACATTGACAAGTCAGCTTATTTTGAAGTGACTAGAAGCCTATATAGACAAGACTAGTCGACCACCTTTGGGGCATCTATATCACACAAGAAACTCAATCAAGAACCCAAAAGTCAATGAATAAAGGAGAATATAGAGAAAAGAAGAAGAAGTATCTCTTAAGGAATGTTTTTAGGTAAAAAATCTCACATGTGTGGGCTGAAGCTAGGGAATCCACTGCATAATATAGACCGAATTACAATCATCCCAAAAAATTGAAATTTGGTGGCAAAGTAGTCTAAATTGAAGGCCAAAGCTTTGAGTAGAAAGAGGTTAGTCAAGTAAAGGTGAAGAAGGGCTAAAATTTATCTAATTACATCACACACGCAAGAATTCCACGAAGCTAAAAGAGGTTGAGAATTGTAGAAATTTATTGTGTAGATTCAAAAATTATCATGAAATTTACTAGATCAAAAGACTTGAAGCTACTCTACTCATATGTGGAAAGTAAATCACGATCGAGAACACAAATCATTAACATGCATCAAGATTTAACACACATAGAGATTTATCTAAGGGAAAGAAACTGATCAAAACCCCTAACTATTTGTATTGGATTAATCAAAGAATCTGGATGAATACAAGATGCTCTCCTCAAGCTTGAGCTCAACTTGCACTTGTATCTTCTATCCTCTACCTAGCTGACTAAACTTGGACAATACTTAGCCAATTTTCTAGCCCTCCAATCTCCTAAGTACTTGTGTTATTTCATTGGGAATTAGGCCCCTATTTAATAGGAAAATTTCTCCATTGGATTACATAGTTCCTTTAGGTCAATTCTCTAACTACATGCACCACCTGTACAACTTTGACTAGCTTAATTGATAGTACACTATCATTGAACTCCAATATCAATTGGGTAACTCGAATTATCTGTATGAGTGAGTTAATTTAAGCTGATTGATTAGTTATCTAGATGATCATTCAGTGTGGTTGAAGTTCCACTTGCACAACTTGACCTTCAACTAGTTTCTTCATCAGTTAGAACTAGTTTAATTGACCATATCTCAATTTAACTGAATTAAATTTCTACAACTCAAATTAACTCAACCTAGGCTCCTAAAATTTAGGAACCCACTGCACACAACTGAACTTCATGTCCCTAAATCGAATTAATTGAGATATAATCCTACTTTTTAGGAATCAACACAAGTAAATTGAACCTCAACTCATTAACTTGAATTGAGTGTTCTTAGTTGAGTGACAAGTGTTATGTCATCTCATGTAACTCCTCAAGTTTTTTTCTGATATGGAATTTCGAATTTCTTCAATTTTAATTAAGGAAAAAATCAAAATTGAGACTTTTCTTGCTGCATTTTCAACACTCCCTCTTAGAAAGAAAGGGATTAACAAGCATCACTATATTTCACTTGTGGAATGTATTGCATGCAACCGATCTCTCTGTTGCTACTATAACTGCAACATCTGCAACTGAGAATATCCAAAAAATAAAAATCAAATTGAATCAACTGTGTCTACAACTGTCTACTGGGAAAATTGTGCTTTTGCTGACTCTGCTACTGAGTCTCCTGCTTTGTTGTTAACGCTCCTCTACAATCCTTAGTATCTGATTGAAACTGATCATCCTACTACTGAATATTGTGGGACCCTATAGCAAGGTATTGATCCATGAGGAGAACACCTCAATGGACCCTGCTGAAATTTTTGCAAATCTTGGACTAAGGATATACATCGCTCCAACTTGCTCCTGGAGGTATAGCTACATGTGCTCCCTATTCCCACTTGGCTTGAAATATCCTCCTACTAGAGGTCTCTGAATTTTCCTATTCATCATCATCCTCTTGGTTATCCCAACTGCCAATTGGATGTGTTTTCCTATTGAGAGATAAATCATGCTACCTCTCAACCACAACATCTCTAATCCATGCCTTACTCCTCATGGTTGTGCATGCATCTTCAACCTCATGTGAAAATAGGTTCTTGACTCAAAAATCAATCTTCTTTTCCTGTCCTGTGGAAATATGTTTCAGGAAAGCCTTCCATTTGATGAATATCACATCATAACCACAATCCTCCAACACAACTACATAGAAGATTTTGCTTTAGACTCGGAACAAGCATCACATCCTTGAGTTTGAGAGGGGAGCCTAACTCCCTCTGAAAGGGGACAATACCAATCTCGGTTGCATTGTACCTTCCGTTATCTCCAAACTCAATCTTCATTTAGAGATCCTTCTCCTCAAAGTCACTGAAAAATTATTTTTTCCCCGTTATATGGAATGAGGCATCACTATCTAGATACCACACACTCCCCATCATGTTGTTGATCATGTATACAATGAGAGTGAAATCAAGTTTGAACTATGAAGCCAAATCTTTACCTGCTACAACTACTGCAGGCTCCTTCTTGCTTTCCTTCTTATATGGTGGCATAGTGCCCAAATTTATAACAATGAGAGAACTTGATTTTTGACAAGTCTTTCTTCTTTCCCTCTTGGATGGAATCAACCTCACCATGGGACTTCTTCCCCTTGGCCTTCTTTCCCTTGCCTAATAATGCAGAGTCCTCTTCCACTTCTTTGGATGAGGTCCCATATCTAGTATTCCTCCTTGTCTCCTCCTTTACCAAATCAGACCATAGGCATTCCCAATTTGGCAGCTTCTCCCTCCCATTCACCGAATCTTGGTAGCTGTGCGAGCTCTTGGGAAGGACTAGAAGTGATAGGCTTACCAAATCATCCTCTTCTATAGTAAAAGCAACTTGACCAAGTTCATCACAACATTGTGTGAACTTGCTAAGGTATTGTGGTATTATGTCATTCTTTTAGATCTTGATATTCTAAAGCTTTTCCTTGAGTGCCATTGTCCTGTGGTCATTACTGTTATGAAAAAAACCTATCAAGGTTTTCCACATTGCATATGGAGTCTCTTTCCCGTGGAGATTCAAGACAATATGGTCTCGAACTCCATCCAATATGATCCTCCTCACCTTTGCTACAAACTTCTTCCATTCTACTAGATCTTGAGCATCAGAGGTTGGAGGCTTCGGGATATCATTATCTATGAATTCCTTCACCTGATTATCTTCCAACATTGCCTCCATCCTATCCTTCCAAGAAACATAATTCGAGATACCCTCAAGGGCATACTCGAGTCTCAGTCCATAGAAATCCATCCTGCTAGCTCTGAAGAATTGATCCTACAAATTCGATCCTCCTGTAAAGACAAATTCAAATTCTCTTCTCTACTATGGTTCCTTCTCTAATACCATGTAGAAATGTAATGTATAGATTCAAAACTACTCATGAAATTTACCATATCACAAGACTTGAAGCTACTTTACTCATTTCTGGAAAGAGAATCACGATCAAGAACACAAATCATTAACATACATCAAGATTCAACACATATACACAAAGATTTATCTAGGGGAAATTTTTTTCTTAAAACCCCTTACTATCTATATTGCATTAATCAAAGAATTTGGATGAATACAATATCCTCTACTCAAGCATGAGCTCAACTTTCACCTATATCTTCTATCCTCTATCTGATTAACTGACCTTGGCTAATACTTAGCCAATTTTCAAGCCCTCTAAGATCCTAATTCCTTGGGTTGTTTCCTTGGGAATTAGGCCCCTATTTAATAGAAATTTTCCTCCAATTGATTGCACAATTCCTTTAGGTCAATTCTTTGACTGCATGCACCACCTATATAAATTTAACTAGTTTACAACTGATAGTACACTGCCCTTGAACTCCAATCTCAACTGGCTAACTCAAATTATCTGCATGCATGAGTTAATTTAGGTTTATTGATTAGTTATCTGGATGATCATTCAGTGTGGTTGAAGTTCCACTTCCACTATTTGACCTTCCACTAGTTCCTCCATCAGTTAGAACTAGATAACTGACCATAACTCAATTTAACTAAATTAAATTGCCACAAATTAAATTAACTCAACCTAGGCTCCTAAAATTTAGGAACTCACTACACATGACTGAAATTCATGTCCCTAACTCAAATTAATAGAGAGAGACTCCTATTTTTTAGGAATCAACACAAGTAAACTGAACCTCAACTCGTTAACTTGAATTGAGTGTTCTTAGTTGACTGACAAGTGCTATGTCAACTCAGTTAACTCCTCAAGTTGTCCGCTGATATGGAATTTTTAATTTCCTTAATTTTAAATAGGGAAAAAAAATCAGAATTGAGACTTTTCTTGCTGGATTTTCAGCAAGAATTGTAGGAAGAGAAGTGGCCTGGTGTTGCAGGGCCGAAGTCAAGGAAGAAGGAAAGGTTGTAGTAATTCTAAGTCTAGGTTGACTTCGTTTGACTTGATAAGAAAAAGGACAAGGTTTGACTTGTTCTTAGAGGATTTTTTCATCACGATTATAGGTCTTAGAATTTGTCATGTGAATATTCTATAAGAAGAAGAATTCTTGTGGTTTTACTCTTAAGAGGAATGTTTTGGACTTGGTTGATCGCCTATACCTTGTGTCGTTTGTCTTATTGTTCTTTATGGTTTGGTAGATATTTAATGAAGAAATAACTAATAATAAACAAGTGAAAGAAGAAGTTAATCAATTTAAGTAAATATATACCACAGGAAGTTATCAATGAAACATAAATCATCCAATGCTGATGCCCCTAGATTTCTCAACACGTTCTTCCGAACATACTCTATCTTTGGCACATTATTCATTATGAATAATGATTTTTTTATTAACTTTGTATTATCTAAGAGCATAATCTTTCATCAATTAATTAGTTCTGTACAACTGTCCTTCTGTATAACTATACTTGCAAAAGTTATAAATGAGAAAGAGTTTAAACATTAACCAAAGAAATGATTTTTCTAATGTGCAAAGGAGCTGCATCTCTGTATAAATATTAGTAAACTCTTGTGCAAAGAACTTTCACTTTGTGAAGAGAAAAAACCATGTTCATTTGAGCGTTGCCTATTTTCTAGATTTATGATATGTTGTAAAATACATCTTCAATTTTCGATTGAGCTTGAATGACATCTCCAATCTGTAATAAGTTTCATTGCTTTATGTTTATAATTTCATGTTTTTCGTATGATATTTAGAGATTCCATTCAAACACAATTGAAAGTTGAAAGTGTGCTCATCTATGCTTCAACATCATATGCAAATCCTTTTTTTTTTTTGCACAGATTCATAGCTCTATGCAGTTTCTTTTTTGGATAGGTGTTGTAAGGTTGATCTGCCACTAAATAGAGCAACCATGGATCAACGATGAAAAACATCGAGTGATTCCAAAAGGGAAAAACTCATTCTAGATGTATCACGACACACCCTTAAATAGATCGTTATCTAGATAAACTAGTATCTATATTTTTAATCGTCTTGATCGTTATGTAGATAGGCTGTTATCTAGATTTTTAATCGCCTCAATGCCTTTGATGAAATATTGACAACGTACAACCAGGGGAAGTGACAGTAAGCAATTTGATGCAATCTATATTTGAATATGAAGGAATTATCATAATTACTATAATAATGACAACTGAATTGAAAGAAACCATTCAATGTTATTCTTAGATCATAATTTAATCATCCTCATCGTTATCTAGATACATTGTTATCTAGCTTAGATTTTTAAATGTTACAACGACTTCGGTGCAATATTTATGGCACACAACTAGCAAAAGTGACAATAAGAAATTTGATTCAATTGTATTTTAGAGTGAAAAAATGAAAAACCATTTTTTTCAACTTGTATTTCCAACTTATCTTCCTATGGTTTTACTCAAATGCCGAGTAGGATAATTCATTGGATGCATAATTTAATTTCACATTCAAGGAGCACCCATGTTGAATACTTTCAATGTGTCTTGCTACACAAAAAATGAGAAATACATGAAAAAACATGATTGTAATCATGTTTTTCACGTATTTCTCATTTTTCGTGTCATTTAAGAGCTTGGAGTATTTTCCGAGATTTTGTTGCCTTACATAAAATCAACATAATAGAACAGTCCACAATTGCAACAAGGAAAGTAGCACAACAATCACACTAGGAATAGATAAAGCCATGCTATTAATTCAGAGAAAAGTTAAAGGAATAACTACAACGAAGAAGAGCTTATATTGTTTACTGATGTGTTATGATCCAATTGCACCAGGATGCTCCAAAGAGAAGCCCTATGATTACCAGGAGGCCCTACTCGATCATAATGTTCTGTGTTGGCAATATGGGAAAATGATGCACTACTAACGCACTAGAAATGATGCACTTGTTATTAATGGTGATATCATATGCCCATATTCTTAGCACATAACATTATAATTGAAAAAATGAACAATTTGATCAATGATCCATCAACACGTAATGGAAGTAAGTTTTATGAAATTGAACCTTATTAATGATGAATAGTTTCTATGTTATTTAAAATGAAATAGTGATGTTTCTTATTTAATGTTTATTAAAGTCCTTATTGCAATAAATTAATGTTTCTTATTTAAAAGAAAATAGTAATACTTCTTATTTAATTTTTATTAGGATTTCTATATCCCCAAAGAAACCTCTCCACACGCTGAAGTCTATCCGTAGGAAACTTTCCACCCAAGCACAAATGTCAATGAACACCTCATGATGACAGAGTACAATTTCCACACTCTAGCAGAATCAACCTCTTCTACACTAAAGACTTTGCTAATAAATTGATTAAAGGTTGTGCTCCTTGCACAAAAAATATTTTCTTATGGTTTTCCTTGTGTAAATAGGCATATGTGTGAAACTACAGAGGAATTCCATTGTGTGAAGGAAGCTTTCAAGCTTTCATCATGCAGACCTCCACACTCTGCCTCCAGTTTCTGCGCAATCACAGATCTTCCACATAATTCATGCACACTTGTACTCATAAGCAAGTTTTTTAATAAGAAAATTTACAAAAGATACTTTTGTTCATGTTGACACCCATAAAAAATGGAGAAAAAGTGACCGTAAAACATTTGATGCAATACGCTTATTTTTTCATTTTCACAGTCTAGCTTCAGAAAAATAGATAAACATAGTGTCGAGAATGCAGAATAAAAATCCGATACTTTAGTAAAAAAACAACAAAATGACAGATTTATGACACGTCCCTAGATAGATTGTTATCTAAATTTTTAATCGTTCTTATCGTTATGTAAATACACTGTTATCTATATTTTTAATCACCCCAATGGATTTGATGCAATATTAATGATGTACAATTAGGGGAAGTGTTAGTATGCAATTTGACACAATCTGTATCCAAATACGAAGGAATTGCCATAATTTATATAATAATGACAATTGAATTGAAATAAAATGACCAACGTTATTCCTGAATCACAGTTTAATTGTCCTCATCATTATTTAGATACACTATTATCTAGTCTAGATTTTTAGTTGTCCCAATGACTTCAATGCAATATTGATGGCGTATAGGAAATGTAAGTGAAAGTAAGAAATCTAACACAATCCATATTCGAATATGACACAATTACGATAATTTATATAATAATTACAATTGAATTGAAAGAAAAGAACCGACATTATTCCCGAATCACATGCTGACAACAAAAAAAAAAACAATTGTCTACCGATACCACACATTTGCCCCTAAAGTAATTTTTTGTCGGAGTCCAACTATTTTTTTTCAAAGAAAAACTAACCATATGAGTGTTTAAATCATTTTTTGAAGGTGTAAATAAATTTAGCACTATCAAAAACCTCTCGGGCACCCAAAATTCTGAAGTTTGACATCTATAACCTAGATTTCCCAAAATCTTTGCTGAATTTTGATCAAAATATTGTCAAAATTTCCACTATTTTCCAGGAAAATTTGTGGCCTCATTAGGCTATTCTTGAAATAAAAATACAGCACGGAAACAACCATTATGACTTAGTAGGTATCAGAATGATACAACCAAAAATCTTGCAATAGCAGGAATTTCTATAAACTTCAGATGTGTCACATGTATGCTATCCTTTTCGAACATAACTAAAAAATATTTGATGTACTTTCCACACATAAGTGTACCGATATAGATCTGTACTAATGATAAAGCTAATGTAATAATCGTTTATCGAAAATGGCAAGCCCTGTGAATTTTCTAGAGCTATTAAACAACAACGAATGGAACAAACCCAACAAAAGAACTGAGTAGCGCAACAATCACACCAAGAATAGATAAAGCCACACTATTAATTCAGAGAAGAGTTAAAGGAGTAGCTACAACAAACAAGAGCTTATATTGTTTGTCAATGTTCTATGATCCAAATGCACCAGGACTCTTTGAATAAAATCCCTGCGATTACCAGGAGGCCCTACTCGATCATAATGTTTTATGGTGACAATATGGGAAATGATGCATTTCTAATGCACCAGAAATGATGCACTTGTCATTAACGGTGATATCATATACCCGTATTCTCAACACATAACATTATAATCGAAAAAATGAACAATTTGATCAATGATCCATCAACATGTACTGGAATTAAGTTTTGCAAAATTGAACCTTGTTAATGATGAATGGTTTCTATGTTATTTAAAACGAAATAGTGATGTTTCTTATTTAATGTTTATTAAAGTCATTATTACAATAAATTAATGTTTCTTATTTAAAAGAAAATAGTAATACTCCTTATTTAATGTTTATTAGGATTTTTGTATCCCCAATGAATCCTATTCGCACGTTGAAATCAATCTGCAAGAAACGTTCCGCCTAAGCACAAATGTCAATGAACACCTCTTGCAGACCAAGTGTAGTTTCCACACTCTAGTAGAATCAAATTCTTCTGTACTAAATACTTCGTTGATAAACTGATTAAAGGTTATGCTCCCCACATAGTGAAATATTTTTTTATGGTTATCCTTGTGTAAATAGGCATATATGCGGAACTATAAAGGAAATTCATTGTGCAGAGGAAGCTTTCAAGATTTCATTGTGCATACCTTCGCACTCTGCACAATCACATACATTTCACATAATTCATGCACGTTTGCACTCATAAACAAGTTTTTAAACCAAAAAATCTATTAAAATTACTTTTTTTCATATTGACACCTATAATTAATGTTGCTCCCCACAACTACGTTATTGAGTGTGTCCGGAAGAATAGATATGCAAAAACGATAATAAACAATTTGACACAATACGTTTATTGTTTCATTTGCGTAGTCTAGAATAAGAAAAAAAATATAATCAAAGTGTCGAGAATACAAAACGTCAAATTGATATGTTAGTAGGAAAATAAATAAAATGAAAGATTTACGACACATCTCTAGATAGATCATTATCTAGATTTTTAATCATCTTGATCGTTATCTAGATTCTTTATTGCCCCAATGCATTTCATTGTAATATTGGTGGTGTATAGCTAGAGGAAGGGAAAGTAATAAATTTGACGCAATTCATATCCAAATACGAATGAATTACCATAATTTCTATAATAATGACAAATGAATTGAAAGAAAACAATTGACATTATTTTCGAATCACAGTTTAATCATCCTCATCGTTATCTAGATACACTGTTATCTAGTCTAGATTAGTGTGAAGGTGGTTGTATGAAGTTGTGCGGAGGAAGCATGTGTGGAAGTAGTAATGTGGAGGAATTTGTGCGTGGGTGGTTTTGCAGGGGAAGCTATGTGGATGAAGTATATGCGGAGATGGAAATGTGGAACCCACTTAATTAGCAGTAGAAGCAGGGACTAGCTACACTGCAAGTATTCTTTTCTCATATCATAATCATTGAAGAGTTGGTTTTCCTTCATATCTATGATGTGTTGAAAAATACATAGCTGATTTCCAATAGGGCTTGAATAACCTCTCAAAATTAAAGAAGCATTACACTATATTTCTTTATGTTCAATATTTCCCTTTGGAAATTAATCTCATGTTAAGAAATAAAAGAAAAATATTTGCAATTTCTAAATGCATTGTGCAAAAAGAAATTTTCTAAACATTTATGTTTTGCACTTAAAATTATTTTCTTAATCAACAACATTCTCAACGTAGTCTACCTCTATATTTCTCATTTCCGTGTATAATGACTACGTGAAACTATTTTTCGTGTGACAGGTTAGTCATGATAGATATTAAGTGCCTTCCGTTGTTTAAAAATTAGTATTATGAAGAAGGAAATTGTGTCGAAGAACTGTGCAAGATGGTGATCAAGAGGATTGCTCAACATTTCCCAAAGCAGATTCAACTTTTAGATGGAATATTTTCTTAGCTTATATTGGAGGGGTTTAGAACCTGATTTATGTCTCAAGATATTTTAGATCTTGTTGAGAATATCAAGGATGCACTAGGGTTAACAGTTAAGTTATTTTATTATAGAGTTAATTATTTAATATTAGGCATTAATGGTTATGACATTTTGATTTAAGGTTAGTTATTTGATTTGATTTTATATCTTGCATATGCTTAGCATATAGATTTTATTAATTTTTTGTGTCAAGGTGCATTTGAGCATTGTTCGTTAACACTTTTGATGTAACCCTTGTGACAAATGCTAGATTCTAGGATTTTTTCTTGTAGCAGATGCTTTATGTGGCCAACCATTTTTTTTAAGGGTTTCTATGGTTTCTAGCCATAAAGCTATTTGTCTTGTTATTTTTTGTTTAACCATTTGAGCATTAATTATTAATACTTTTGATGTAACCCGTGCAACAAATGCCAAATACCAGGATTTTTTCTTCTAGCAGATGCTTTATGTGATCCACCATGTGCGAAGGAAAACTCCACAAAAGAAAAGTTGTGCACACTGAAAGTCACACGGCTCTACCTCCACACAATGGGTTAATGAATTATATTTAAATATTTAAATTATATTTTTTTTTTCTAACATTTAATTATAAGGATATCAATTACTATTCTTAAAAATTAATAATTTGTCCAACCATGTTTTGAAAATAAAAAAGAACATAATCAAAGCATGACAATAATGATGCCAAGATTTTTTCTTGTAGAAGATTTTTTATGTGGCCCACAATTGTTTTTAAGAAATTAAAACATGTGTAGAGGTTTACTTGTGCGAAGGTTTTCTTGTAGAGGAGTTTTGACATTTTCGCTTTATGAATTGCATTTTTTGCATTTTTCAATGAACAGAAACACATTATCCGTAAGAAAACTATTACAAATGAGGGTTAGATCATCTTAAATCAGCAGGATGTTTTATAATTGAACTTGATGTCGAGGTAGAAGTGCATAGGTTCAAAGAAAACATATCATCCCGCACATGCATCCTCTCAAACACTTTCTCCTACACATGATTATGAATAATTGATATATAAAAATGGTTATTATAATATCATAAAGAAAATCTTCGATCCATCCTCATAATTGACTGCATTTAAGGGAAATAAGCCATAATAGAAAGGTACATATTTTACAACACATATTTTTGAGCTACCATGCATCCGCAAGAGGCATTGTTTGATTCTACACTACAAAGTGTTTATCAAGTTTTTCAAACAGGGACGAGCAATGTGCGAAGAGCGCTCACTGTTTGTGAGTTATCTTGTAAAGATATTTAACATCATAAGAGTTACAAAATATTAGTTGGAGATTCATTCTCGTTCAACCCACCCGCCACCATCTCTATGTAAAAGACACTTCCTTTGCACAGTGAGTTGGACATTAACTTAGGCCCATCCCACCCACACAAGTGTACACAAATCACTTGCAATCACATTAGTTCTAGCATCATTGGGCAGTACAGTTGCATAACAGTGCTAGAGCACTCACCTACGCAATGACCACTCACAAAATTAGTTTTTTTTTTAATTTTTCTTTATTTTTAATATATATATATATATATATATATATATATATATTATTTATTTATTTATTTATTTTTTAATTTTTTTTCGATTTTTAAATTATTTGTTAGGCACTGACAAGTAAAAAAATAAAGCACCCTACACTGGAATTATGTCCCATTAGAGCTTATTCAACCAATAAAAAATTAGAAATAAGACTACTAGAAAATTAGAAAATTATTTTTGAATTTATGAGAAAATTGGAAAATTAAGCATTTTCTCCAAACTTTGGTTAAAATTGCAATAAAATTAGAAAAATATTGAAAGTCAACACACTTCGACGCGAGACGAATGATATAGTCCATAACAATAATATGTTATATATATGTATAGTTATGTTATGTTAAATAGTTATATAACTATGTTATGTTATATTATATGTATAGTTATATATGGTTATGTGATGTTATAGTTATAATATTTAAATATATATAGTTATGTTATATATAGAATAAGTATATAATAGTTATAATTATGTTACATGCTATATTATATATAGTTATATTATGTTATAACTTTATGCTATGTTATATATATGTGTGTTATAAATGTTATATCTAGTATGTTATATATATATATATATATATAATAAATATGTTATCAACTATATAATTATATATATCTAGTTTTATAATTATATTTATATATGTTATATGGTTAAAAACATATTAAATTTCATGTTATGTTATTATTATATATATATATATATATAGGAATATATAACATTTTTTTCCTTTTTGATTTTTAATTTTGATAATATTTTATTTAAGTAATTAAATTTTAAAAAATAATTGTACTATAATTATTCTAGATTTAAGACATTTGTGGTTCATTTCTTTTGAGCTTAGTCTTAGAGTATCCACATTAGAAACCATATTTTTGTCAATGTTTCAAATCCCAATAGGGATCCATCATCAGGACCAATCTGAATGATGATAGAAGAAGAGATTTGTGGTAGGATAAATAGTTAAAGAAATATTTTGATTGAAGGTCGGCTAATAACTTCATTTAATTTTAATTTATTATTTTTATTATTAATAGTAATAAAAGTTTTATCATAATTTTATTTAAATTGTTTATTATTATTATTTAATTTATATTAGTTGAATCTTGTAATAGCTCATTAATTAAATGGATTTTACAATTTTTTTTATTAATTTATTATTTTATTTTAATTTTTATAATAGATTAGATTTTATGTTGTGTGATGGGATTAGTAGATTACTTCTACTCAACGGACTAATTAATATTCTAAATAGTAAATAATAATAGTCATTGTTGTTGTTGTTATTATTATTATCTATAGATTTAATTGTTAAATAATACTAGTTTAAATTTTAATGAGTTTTCAATTCTAAAAATAATTCTTATTATACTTAATTAATAATTGTTATTATAATTATTCTTTATTAATAATTCATTATTTCTATGATTATAAGAATTCAATAGTAATAATTATTATTTATTAAGAATAATAATTATTTTATTCTATTTTATTTTAATTTTATTATAATTATTTCTAAAGGATTAGATAGTTTTGTTAAACTATATTAGAATAAATAGTTTTTATTATATTATTAATAATATAATTAGATTTTATTCCTAGTTAAAAAACTAATTATTATTATAATTAATTTGTTATTATTATTATAAGTATAAATAAAATAATCTTTAAATTTAAATGATAATAATTATTGTAAAACCTAATCATAATATCTATTTTAATTTTATTATAATTTTTATGAATTAATATTATCCTTAAAAAAAAAAAAACTACTTGATTACCTAGGAAGTTTTTGGTGGTTCTAACCTTCTAATTAAGGAAAGCCAACTACCACTGATCTCGATACCATTGTCCTGATTGAGATTTTGTGGGTGTTTTTTAATCTCAAAAGCCTCCCTGATCTTCCTTCTTTGATGTTTCTCTTCCCTTGTGATGATTGAGGCATTTTCCAAACAAACTTGATGCTTTGTTTTTGAGGAATGCTCAAAAAAAATGAAACACAAATTCTTATTTGATAAATAGAAAGTTTACCATAAGCAACTATATTAGTTATGTCAATTTTAAGTTCCAAACTTGTTTATTTTTTTGTTATAGTTTGGTTGTTTTATGTTTTGGAGTTTTTTGGACATATATTTTGTGAAATTTGTTTGAAATTTAGAATGCATTTTAAACAACAAAAAATCAAAATCTTTTGAATTTTTTTTCACTAAATTCATAAGAAAAAACTTCTAAACATAAAATAATTAAAAAAATAATCTTTCTACAATTCAAAGTCGAAAAAAAAAAAAAACATGATACACAACAACAAAAAAAACAAAACATGATACACAACAACTCGATTGAGTTTTTGTTTAAATGCTCATTCAAGCTATCTCTAAGATGTCAAGAAACTCAATATAACGCTTAAATATTGCTTGATTGAGCTTGTTATGAAACTGGCTCAAAAAAAGATAAAATGGATAGATCAATGCCTTAGAGTTCAGCCTCTTCGAGGGGGAAACCTCCTTTACATTACATAAATGAACAATTCTTGGATGACACAAATGAAAATACCTCCTTTCTATATATAGGAGTCTAAGGGGTCATAATATAATCCGAGCCGACATAAAAATAATAATGTAAGGGCATAATAATAACAATAGTGGGCTTCTATGGGGCACAATAGTAACAATATGGGCACTACATGGGTACATGAATATAATAAGGGGGTTGTACTAATAACAATAAGGGGTTACACTAGTAGTATAGGGGCCTAACATGCCCCTCTCGTTAAAAAAGTGTTGTCCTCAACGCTTGAGTAGTTCTTGATGCTTTTGTATAAAATTTTTGTCCTCCCATGTGGAATCTTCAGCAGGTAAGTTCTTTCACTTGATGAGGTACTCTGAAATTGATCGATTTCGTAGCTATTGGGTTCTTTTTTCTGTGACTTCTCTAGGTTCCAATATGATTTTTCCTTCCTCTTCAATTTTTGGCAATATTGTTTGAATGGGATCTTTTACAACTTTTGAATAAGTGGCCATACTTCTTCATCCTTCTTCCATTCATCCCTTGCTTCGTTTATCTAATCTGGTTGGATAATAGAAATAACACAAAACAATGCTTCCACATCCTCATCCTTTCTTGAGAGTGCATCTGCAACAAAATTTTGCTTCCGTTTTCTATAGATGATGTCAAAGTCATAACCCAACATATTTGTGACCCATTTTTTTTGTTCTTCTAAAGATAATAGTTGTTCTAAAAAGTATTTAAGACTATCATGATCCATTTTTACCTTGAAGTTTCTTCCCATTCAGTAAGGTCGCCATTTCTTAAGTGCATATAATATTGCCAACGTTTCCTTATCATAAACAACTTGCTTGAGATTTAGTAGTAAAAATACCCAATCACCTACATCAAAAAAAATTTCACTACGATGTTGATCTACCTGTTGTTTCATTTGCTTTTGTACCAAAGTGGTGTTATCCTTTAAAAGTTGGAGAACTTGTTGTTGATGCTCGATGTGATTTTTCATTGCTTGAACCTTTTTCTTCTTGATATGTCCTTCTGTCTTTAGAGTTTGAGGAATAGTAATTTTTTTCAATCCTTTACAAGATATGGTCGGATTCATTTCTTGATGCTCGATGTGATATTTCACTTCTTGAACTTTTTTATTCTTGATATGCCCTTCTATCTTGATATTTTGAGGAGTGGTAATTCTGACCAATGAATTACAAGATATGGTTGGATTAATTTCTTCTTTATCGATGTGATCTTTCACTTCTTGCACCTTTTTCTTCTTGATATGTCCTTCTGTCTTGAGAGTTTGAGGAGTGGTAATTCTTGCCAATGCTTTACAAGATATGTTCTGATTCATTTCTTCTTTCTCTATGGTTGGGTCCTAGTGTATATCCTCTTCTTTTGACGTTTCTTGATCCTTTTCTTCCTCCTCTTCACACTCTATGTAAAATAATTTATTCTCAGCACACTTATGACCATTAGTGCATTTGCTATCACAATTGTAACAAAGCCCTTTTTCTCTTTTTTCTTCCAATTGTTGTGGTGTACCCTTGTAGGTTGTGGAAGGCTAGAAGAAACAACACTTCCATCTTTATAGTTGTGAGGGGTAGACTTCCTTGTTGCCATAGTTTTACTTTCCACTATGTAACAAAGCCCTTTTACTCTTTCCAATTGTTGTGGTGTTGCTCTAAAGAAGGTGTTGCTCTTTGTATCCTCATAATGTGCTATCATTTCCTCCGTGAAAATTGACCACGTAACAAGATGTTTACGAGAACAAAGCCCTTTATACCATAAAAATTGATTCAGTTCTAAATATGAAGATGCAATACATACCTTTTGTAATAGTGGTACACCATGTAGATCAAAATATTGCTGCATCTGAAGTATCCAATTTACCGGATCCTTGCCATCAAACTTCCTCATATTGTTTTTTCTTGATTTTAGGAGCCCGATCTTGAAACGACTGTAACTCTATAATTTCGGATATTTAAGTTTTGAAATTGTGATCTATAGTAGCCCTCTGCATCCTCTTTCTAATGCCACTAGTCTGATTCAAATTGGATTCTCCAAGGAAGAGTTATGCCAAATCTCCCACATTGACCTGATTATAGACTAGTTCAGTAGAGCGAAATTGTATGACGTGTCACATGTCACTGTTTCGACCTTTGGCTCTAAAAAAATATATATAAGAAACTACAGTCCATCTTCTTTCTGTACCTTCTTATGAAATTTCAATCCGATGCTCAGAGAGAAAGCTATGAAAAATTTCCCCAGATCACCTATTTGGAATGTAATTCAGGAGTCTGCAAAAAGACCAACTTCCTCAGATCATATCTTTGCAAATATAGCGCGAAAAACTATGAAATTCAGACTTGAGTTTTAGTGCGATTTCGTCTCAAATGGGTTTTTGTTTTCGCTTCTGAAACGTCGCAGAAAAAAAGTTATAATGAAAATTCCACGATGACCTATTTGGAGCAGTGAAATCCTAGAATCTAAAGATCTGATACCAAATGTTATGAAACCAGCTCAAAAAAAAGATAGAATGGATAGATCAACACCTTACAATTCAGCCTCTTTGAGGGGGCAACCTCCTTTACATTACATAAATGAATAATTCTTGGATGATACAAATGAAAATACCTCCTTTCTATATATAGGAGTCTAAGGGGTCATAATATAATCAGAGCCGACATAACAATAATAATTTAAGGGCATAATAATAACAATAGTGGGCTTCTATGGGGCACAATAGTAACAAAATGGGCACTACATGGGTACATGAATATAATAAGGGGGTTGTACTAATAACAATAAGGAGTTACACTAGTAGTATAGGGGCCTAACAGAGCTCTTAAAATGGATCAATCAAGCTCCCTTTTTCACCAAAACATGCCCTTACTTTTCCAAAAAGTGAAACCCAACTCCATGCATAGAACCATGGTATCCATAAAAAAAAAAATCATGGCTAAGGTGTGACCCTATCTAGAACCTTACATAGTAAATCCAATGCAATTGATGGTTTGTCAAATTGAGGACCAATCAAGTTTTTATGTCCAATTATAACTCACTTGATGAGGCCATTGAAAGATAATTCATGGATCTGCTCCAGGGACATAAGATCCAAACAATACAACATAATTAGATTTCATGAAGTTTGAAAGGTATGTTTGGATGGGGTCAAGGTGGTCATACTACTCATAGTGGCCTAAGCCATTGTTTTGCAAGATTGAACCCCTCTTATAAAAATTACACTATCCCTCATTGAGAAAAACCCTAGTTCTAGATATCATCAACTAAAATGTTACTGTCAAATAAAATCATGGGTGATGGGTTACTCCAACTAGGTAAGAAGAAGTGAGTTTGAGAGCCACATGGAAGCAATTAAATGGGAATGGGTGTTCCTATCACAAGAAAAGTGAATTACACATAATGAAAAAGGAAACATAAATGAACATATAACAACAAAATCAAGGAAAGTATGTTACCAAATAATATGAATAATTTATATTCAAATGGTTATTTTATTGCATTTGGTTTGATTTGCAGGGGCGACCATCAATCGAGCATTGTTAATTGTGGTTGTTGTTAATTTATGATTATGGTTGAGATGAGCGCTTGGATAAAAAGGGCATGTTATAGTTCACGGTCTTACTTTGTCATGCTTTAAAAATGACAAATGAAGGGAACACCTGTAAGTGGAATAATAGTGCAATTGCACCTCCTATAGAAAATATAAAGAAAACATAATGAACTAATTTTAATTTTAGAAACTATGCAAAGAGTTTGTTGACATAAGTAATAAAAATTGAAATACATGTGTTACTAAAATATATACAATGAAATTCATTCAACAGTTGCATGAACGGTACAAGAAATATTGTAACAATGTATAAGGAAAATATGTGCAACACAATTTGTATATGAAAATAACTTTTATTAAAATATATAGAATTGTTTTAAAGTTCAAATATAAGTGCAAGTGGTCACTGCCTACTAAAAAAAGGTGAAGAGAGTGGAGGACACAAAGGTCCTTTAAATAATGTCAAAATTAATCTACATAGTTCTACTAGTGTTTCCTAAGGTGGTCAAAGACCACAAAATACCCATTTTGCAGTTATTATTAAATATATTTTAAAATATACAATATTTAAATCTAACAATATATATGTCCATAACCTTTTGGTGTTTTGGATGACTTACCTGGTCTGGATGAGGATGCTGGACGAGGAGTCTGATAAAGTTGCCATCGACAAGTGCAATCAACCAAAATTGCTATGGTACCATCCTATAAAAAACCAAAAACATTATAATATCCACAAGATCGTTAAAAATTTGTTGTAAAAACAAATTCAATTACATACAAACCTTAACAGCACTCGGCTTCAGCTCGACTCAACCACAATCACAAATTAACAGTGCTCAACTCAACCGCAATCACAAATTAACAGTGCTCGGCTCAACCAACCATAATCACAAATTAACAGAGCAATAATAGTGCTCGGCTCAACCAACCACAATCACAAATTAACAAAGCAGTAACAATGCTTAGCTTAACCAACCACAATCACAAATTAACATAGAAGTAATAGCACTCGGCTCAACCATCCACAATCACAAATTAACAGAGCAGAAAAATTCACAACAAGGTCTGGCTTGTTGTATATAAAAGTTTTTTCAACAAAATAAATAATTCAACTAAACTGTTTGCTCAGTTGAATTATTTATTTGGCTGAACTATTTTTTTGTTGATTTTTTAAACTCTAGAAAAATTCCATTTAACAATCAACATTAGTCGAAATGACCAAAAGTTCGGCTGAAGAAAATTTTTGTTCGACTGAAAAATTGAGACTGTGCATTTTTCGGGGGCATTTTTCACAAAAGTGTAACCGAGCTTCACATTTTCACCCTTCATAGAGCTCATATATATCTTTTGAACCGTATATTCTTCTTAGAAAAAGTACTTCGGGATAAGAACTTATCGCCAATTGAAAATCAACATTATTTTGGTTAAATTTAAAAGGGAAATCTATAGGATCAAACCCAAATTATTAAAAGGTTAAACAATGGGAAAGTACTAGGTAGATCCACTGTAGATATAATAGATAAATGATTAAGATCACACAAATATGCCCACAATTTAACACCATTAAAGTGTGCATGCTCAGGAAAGATCGATGGTACCTCCAACAAGTCAACAATTATATGAAATAAATGTAGCATGATGTTTACATATTTACCAAGACTAACTGAATGTCAACACATGACTACGCTCTATTGCATGAAGACGTGGAGCCTGCTAATGTCACCATGCAGGCATGGTGCCACTAAGGCCTTCCACGTGACAGTGAAAAATGACACTTTTGGGTTGGAAATAAGTTTGAAAATTGGTGACACGTGGCACCTCTCATAGGCTACCACATGGATAAACGACATCATGATGATGTCATTAGAGGAATGACCAAAGACCCTAAGGTTTCGATCATACGGGCACGATCACATAGATGTTGAGCTTCAAATGGTTATCATCAGATGGTTGTTGATTATAAAGTGTTAAATTAATTAAATCAGAAATGCCATTTTCTCTTTCCTTTCATTGATAAGGTATTAGGTACATTAGCAGAAAAGAAGTATTTTCCTTTCCTTGATTTATGGAATGGCTATAATCAAATGTATATTGTTACTAAGGACTAAAGTAAGACAACACTCACCTACCCATAGGGGACATTTTCATATCATGTATTGCCAATTGGTCTCTGTAATTCCTATGACACCTTTCAACAAATAATTCTTCATGTATTTTCCAATTTAATTCATGATTGTGTTGAGATATACATGGATGATTTCTCAGTTGATGACAACACCTTTGAATCAACTCTAGCCAGTTTAGAAAGGAACTTGATGTTTCCCTTAGTAATATAAAATTTATTATGTTTTTAATTGAAGGTATTGGGTTAAGACATCGTGTCTCCTCTAAAGGTGTCAAAGTGGATTCAGAAAAGATTCAGTTAATTCTAAATCTGCCAACCCCAAGAATACCAAAATAAGTACACAATTTAGTAGGACATGTTGGTTACTATAGGCATTTTGTTGAAAATTTCACTAATTTCATTATTTACTAAAAATCTTGACTTTGCTTGGATAGACAATTGTCAACATACATTCAAATCCTTGAAAATGAAGCTATATAAGGAACCTATATTGAGGGGATCAAATTGGTCCCTACCATTTCATATATCCATAGATGCCTTGGATACTTTGGAGTTGTGATTGGACAACAAGAAGGTCATCAAACTTATGTAGAATACTTCATCAATAAGAATCTCAGCCCTACCGAATTAAAATTGTATTGTAATAAGAATAAGTTTGTTGTCGTATTTTATGGCATACATAAGTTTTGACATTATACAATTATGTACCCTATAATATTACATATTTATCTCTTTGTAATAAAACATTTAATGAAAATTCTTGTTATTAATGATTGACTATATGGTTGTTGTTATTACAAGTCTTTGACATCAACATCATGGATAGACACAGGAAAAATAACATCATTTCCAACTTATTTTCTATGCTTACCACAAATGAGAATGCATCTAATGAGGATACCTTTGTAGATGAACATAATATTGTAGTATCTACGAACACACCCTGGTTTACAAATATTTCTAATTATTTGGTTGTATAGAATTTTTCATCGCATCTCTCAACTAAAAATGAGAAAGAATTGGAAGACAAAGTAACAAGTATTCTTGGATCAAGGGATATCTTTTGTACACAAGGCCAAACCTCATTGTTCAACACTACATTTGAGAATATGAAATTCATGACACCATAAAATATTGTCATAATGGGCCCTAGGGAGGAAATTTTTCAATAGGTACTATTGGTCCACCATTTTTTGTGATGCCAAAGAATATGTGAAAAAATGTGATAGTTATTAGAGTATACAATGACTAGTTCAGTCTAATGAGATGACTTTGTAGACATAGAATGTGGTAGATCCATTTGAAATGTAGGCCCTTGATTTTGTGGGAACAATCAATCCTCCACCTTGGAAACACTCTTACATCCTTGTTTTTACAGATTATGTCACTAAATGAATGGTAACAAATGCACTTCTTGAAGCTACGGAGAAAGCAATGGTAGAATTACTCTATAAGAAAGTTTCCTTTAGGTTTGGAATACCTCAAGATATTGTTATAGATAGAGGGGCCTAATTCACCTCAAGGGACAATATATATATCACATGTATATATCAAATCAACCATGGGATAATCATACCTTACCACCCATAGGCCAATGGAAAAGTGGAGGGGAAAAATAAAATTCTTGAAGTTATTCTAACCAACACTATCCAACTTCACCTCAAATATTGGGTAGAAAAGCTTTTGAAATTCCTATGGCCCTATATAACCATGTGGTGAAACACCATGGATTATACGTATTATGAGCTTGTGTATGGAAATTATGTTATCATACGTATATAGATAGAGGTAAAAACCTTAAGAACTACATTACAATTAGGCATGGACTTGTCTAAAGTGGAACAACAATGTATCCATCAAATTATTGAACTGGATGAACTTTGTCAAGTAGCCCTACATCATAAACTTTTCATATAGTAGCAAAGGTCTAAATGATGTGACATTTTCATTAAGAATAAAATGTTACAAGTTGGAGATTGAGCCTTATTATTCAAATTCAAATTTAGGGATTTAATGGCAAGATTCATACGCAATGGTTAGGACTTTATGAAATTGACACTATTTATTATAATGGGTTCTGTTGATGGTGCTAGACCCGCCAACATGTCAAGGGGATCTCCCCGGTAAGAAGTCCCAATTAGACCTCAGACTGTTTGGTGTAGGAGTCCCAATAGTGGGTCATAAGGTAATGTCTTGATCGCGATGTCGCACAGAGGCAAGTAAGATAACTCTGTCAGTAGTAAGGGTGTGACTGATGTAGTGAGTCAAGGAATGAGTATGAGAGGTTCCAACATTTCAAAGGGGGAGGAAGGTGAAGGTGAGTTCTAGGTTGAAAGGGACTATTCCCAACTTATATATGAACACACAACATAAAGGACATGCACAACTTCTGACAGAGTAGTTGACACAGATGTGACAGTCACAACATACAAGGTAAGATAACATGAACAACACTCACGGATCAGTCCGAGATGAGTGTGACGATTGATATAACAAGGTTCAAAGAAAGGTATGTCTGGTGTCCAACAGAGTAGTCGACATGAACGGTGACACCATTAACAACATATGCAACACATTAACAATAAGATTCATATAATTGAATACAAATCAGTTCATATACAAGTATGTAAGTTAAACAACATATATCATTAAGGCAACCGGAGCAGTCCAACTACAATAACAACATATGCATGAAAATTTGATGGCTTTTATTATATAAATAAGTGTAAGTCACAATCATACAATACACCATGTAAACCTGCTAGCCCCGTCAGTGGAACGTTACAACTGCATTTGCCTGCTCCTCCAAATAGATATACTAGCTACGTGTAATGGAGAAGCCAAGGCGCATTACAATATTGTCCAAGCCTTCTTCAAGATAGTCTTAGTAGAAGCTTGGCTGACCAAAAGCCTATACAATGAGTTATGAGGGACTATTTATAGCAAAGGGTGGGGTGACCCTTGACATTCCCCTTTGTGACCGTTCAACTACCCTCATGACTCTTCACCTACTCTATGACTGTTACATTCACTCTTGAGATTTGACTTACACTTGACATGAATCAAAAATACAAAGCACATGTACCCATGTGAATAATGGCTTGAGAAAGCCAAACTAGACACCACTCTGACTTTGACAACTATAGAAGTCCAACTTCTCGACATCATCATGTTGATCAACCGTAACATATTGGTGCCAAGATTGGTAGTCTCTGACAGTGTCCTATGTTCTGTTGTGACATCCGTCTAGAACCTGAACCTTTCCTCCATGGCATTTGGGTACACTGCTTGGGCTCCTTTGTCCAACTCATATGAAAGAATGCACAACATTGTCCTCAATGTGGCCGGACCAGCAACATACTTGCACATGATGTCTGTGTTAGTGTCAGTCTTTCCAGCCTTCCTCCAGTGATCAAATATGCTCTTACAAAGTGATTTTGAAGTGTCAAGGTCAAATTTTGTCATTTCAGTGAGTCTTCAAGCAAAATTTGGTCACTAGGCATTAGGTCTAGGGTTTGCTTTCACTCCTTCTAAAAGTTGCCCAAATTCCAATCTATGTCACTATTCAGGTGAGTCTATCATCATTCATAGGGTTTTCATTATCATGTCAGTGTCTAATGAGTCATTTTACATCTTGTTCATGCTTCAGTGGCACCTAGGCAAGGTCATTTCCTTCTCCTAGGGTTTTGAAAGCTAGTTTCTCTTGAATGGTCAAATCATTAGCAAAACTTGTATCCTGATGTTCATACACCTTCCCCTATCCTTAAAATACCTTACCAAATGCTTCCCATCACTGAGATCCCCCAAAATCCTCATTTTTGCACAAACCCTAGTTTCTAGCTACACCCTGGCAATTTTCTAGGTTGGGCCTGTGTTTTGCCCTTTTGGACCCCTTCCCCTCACTCAATCTCTAAGATTCCACTTTCCCCTGCTTCCTAACATCCCTCCCTACTCCCCTAAATTTCCCCAAGAATTTAGAAGCCCCCTATTCCCTTCATTTCGCTCCATTTCGACAAAATTCCTTGTTCCACACATCGGGACAAGTCGCACTAAAATGATATTTCAGAGCAATCAAAGATGAATTTTGCAAAACTGAGAGAGGTTTTTGTCCATAGCATGCCAAAGAAGAAAAACCTCCTTCACTTTTTTCACAGATGTCATGGTTTTAGAGAAATGTCAAAATTACAATCGCCGGATCCAAGGAGGTTGGCCAAGGCACTAAAACGACGGAAAAGGCCCGATCCACTCCAAATTTTGGTCAAAGCCTCTTTGACTGAGCATGGTACTTGATTGGGGACTCCCAACCCAAATTTCAAGAAATTTGGAGAAAATTTTGTCATTTGTGAATTTTTTGTGCAATTTACAGGTTTTCTCCATTAACGGGTCTCACCCCCCGCGCGACCCTACATCATGGCAACTCCATTTTGCAAAAACTCAGCATTTCCAGATTTTTCAGGAGAAGTTACATATTCTCATCAATGGACTTGAGATTTTATGAAGTTTTGGGCCTCCAGAAAGTCAAAAAACTAGCAAAAAATGATTTTCTGCCACTTTTTTGAATTGCAGAAAGCAGTCTTGGGAGATTTGATTTTTGACAGGGAAAATGAACTCCAAATTCAAAAATTCCAGTTGGGTTGGAAAGTAGACTCACAGACCTTTCCAACAAGCCTACTCTTGCCCCAAAAGTGGCTCCAAAGGCGCGCGACCCGTCAGGCAGGGGCGCGTGACCCGTCAGGCAGATTTTTCCAAAATGCACTGTACAGCGCAGAAAAACGCAATTTGACCCTGTTTGACTTTTTGGGGTGGATTATTAGGCTCTTTGATGTAATTATTGTACTTTTATGACACTTTTACTCTTATGTACCTCTTCTAGAAGATTCATTCATGAAAAGGGTGAAAATTAAATGAATGAATTGGTTTCCTAGCTTATAGAGGCAAGTTGTTTTGACTGCCTAGTTTGTAGTGCTTAGTTTAGAAGTGGTTGAAACAACTCCTAGGATGATGAGCTCGACCCCTAGAGGCAAGGGAAGAGGTTGGCTTGCCTATATTATGTATTTTCTCAATCATTTTCAGAGGTTGGAAGGTTGGACTCTTGAGGGAGAAGCTATCATTGTATTATTCACTGTATCTCTGCAATTTTTGGCTAAGGAAGACCAGGGTTTTGCAGTCCTCTTTGGGATTCTTGTGGACTCATGTGTTGATGGTGTGTTTCTCAATGTACTTTTAAGCTTGTTATGTGACTCATTTCCTTTCTTTTATTTCTGCACATTAAACAAATGAAGTGTTAAAGTAAGAATTCATGCCTGCCATGCTCTGCTTTTAAGTTTGTTTAATTTCAATGTTTTCTACTGTCTAAAGAGAATTCAAAGTTATTGTTTGCTCTCTTTAGCTCCTCACCTTTCATTCTTGACCATCCACCTCAATCAAAGGCATCAATACTGTCTCCTACCTCGCCCCAAAGAACCCCCTGCAAAAACTGTGTCCAATCCCCGCACCCAAAATTGCCATCCCCTCAATTTTCCACCAAAAACCCAAAAAACCCCAAATCAAACTCTTTGATCAGTTTACTAGCCTAATATCAGTGTTACCTTATTGGTCATCTCATCTATTGAAAATTTTACCGAGATAGACTGGAGAGAGCCTTCTCCTGCCTCGTAGGGCTAGCTACGAGGCTAAATGGTTTGATGTTGCCTTGAGGTTTACCTTTCTCAGCCTGAGGTGAAATTTCAAGCGCTAACAGTCTGCACTGATAGGCAAGTCTGGACTGGTGGCGACACGCATTAACTCATCAAAGTACAAGTCAAGCTCCTGTTGGACCTGCTTCTTGGTCTTCGCTTGGGTGAGAGTCCCAAGTGATGGAATCACATATGTGTGCACAACATCCTCCATGCTCTTGAATACTTGTGCATGGGAAGCCTATATGCCAGTGATGAGTTGTGGTAGGTCCTCATAGTTCTGGATCTGACTCCAGATACGTGCTTGCAAATCAACCACATTGGCATTCATCATCTTGGGCAAATGAAGTGGGGCTCCTTTATACTTCATTGTCCATGCTCACATGCTATCAACAACAACATGTATGTTCTTCAAGATGCAAGCTCTTCTCAAACACAAATCTTGCCATCCGTGAAGATGAACGATTTCTTGAAGCACGGTATCGAACTTGGAGTAAAATTCTCGCATAACCATGTCCAAGGAAAAAAATTCCTCCACTATTACCTTCTTCAACTCAGCTCGAGTGGACATTGTCACCAAGTCTCCTCCTGCCTTGGCCACCTGTAGTTCCTTCGCCATTTGCTCATTCTCATCTATGAGGAAGTGAACACTGGAGCTAGTGGCTTCGCCATGCACTCTAGTTGCATTGGCCAAAGTAGTTTGTTCCTTGTGCACATCAGTCACGATCACTTGTTCTTCAGCTTGCGCAGGGAATTTTTGGTCCTCTGGAGTTGGTACTGTATCAGGTTGCACAAATATTGTTGAGATTCATCAAAGGAGTTGTCGTGCATCTTTGCTTCTGGCTGACCACCAAGGATATCAACGCATCCTTGGTCATTCACGACTTGCTCATCATCTGGATGCATGGAAGTGGACAAGTCGACCTCTCCGTGGTGAGGCATGAGGTCGGTATCCTATTCCAACTCCTGCTTCTCCATGTTTGCATCCAACTATTCAAAATCCTGTTCTATCTCATGAGTAAAGTCTTGCCCCTGCGAGGGTTCACATTGTTGGATTGTTGCTAGATGTTCAAAAGAATCAACTACTTGTATGGGCATTGTTTCGCCTGTTTGCACGAGATGCGCCCCATGTTGAATCTGTTGCTACTGTGATTACTTCTCATGTTCGTACAACTCTTGTTCTTTCCGGAGTTTCTCCCTCATCTCATGCAACTCCTTTTCTACTTCTTTCATTCTCTTATGATCCCTCTGCCTTCACGCAATTCTCTTGTTGTGTTATTGCCTCTTTTGTTGAATAGCCATAGTTGCTTGTTCTTCAAGTGGATCTGCTCGAAACTTGTAGCTTTGTTGCTCCTCCGTGTGGTCGACAATATTTCTCTTCCCTTTGTCATGTGTAAGTATGCTTGGCTCTACTGCCTCTGCTGTTGCTGCTATTGCTGGTGTTCTCCATGGTGCTGCTTCATGCTACCATGCTAACCATTCTATAGTGAAACTGACCTGTTCATTGGGTCTAGAATGATGGTAACAATACCTCCATGAGTCTTCCTTGGCCCAATGAAATGCCCCATGGATCCAATTGAACTGAAATCTCATGCAATGATCCTTGACAATGCAATGTGGGTCATACGGGTTGAAGCTTCGGAAGTCGAATGAGTACTTCTTCATTTGTTCAACTTCGACATCCACTTGCTTGATGCTCTTGATCTCATATAACCTGATCCACAACACAAGAGCGAACCAAGGTGCCTTATTCTTCCGCTGTAGCCTAGCTGTTAATCCTGCTGAGATATGATACACTACTTCCTACATGACCAACACATTTAAAGAAAACTTTGGCAGAACATGCGGAGGCTTCTCCGCACTGAACACTCGGATGAACGTGTCGTCCGGTGAGGTATACCAATCTGTAATTCCTAACAATGCCTTCATCACTTCTTTTGACATGCAGGGTGGATCCTGTTCGAATATCAACCTGTACATTGGGGCAACAAGATGGTTGGACAGTCGTTTGATCACTCCTCTGAAGTTGCACTCGGAGAATAGCTTGAAATATGTGCTCACAACAGTCTCCACCGGTGACCATGCCCACTCTAAGCCCGAGAACTCATGTCGGGCACAAACTGCATCTAGAATGTAGGTGGACATATAAATCTCTACATGCATGCCTTCAGGCAACTGTCGAGCCTTCATGACTTGCTCCTTCAGCTGATGAGCCAGTATGTCGGACTAGTTGCATGGTCTTCCTTCTCTAGCCAGTTGGTTGAGCGCAACCACCCAACTCTGAGGTAAAGTCTCAATGATTGCTTGGACACTCAGTCGACATGCGAATATGACCAAGTATTGGTATGCCTTCCTCAATATCTTCATCTTATAGATCCAGTTAGGGTTCATCTTGAAATGAGCTGGCTCCTTTACCCAATCCTTCAGAATATCTCTGGAGTGGCCTCTACTGTTGGGCAAGCTAAACGGAGGGGTCATGACAGTCATGGGCTCGTCCATCTGATACATCTCATCATAGTCTCATGCCCAGAAGGTTGCAAGCTTCGTCCCACTGACACTGCTGAAGGTCATCATCTCGGGGTTAATGTGAGAGACGATCCAGTGAATCATATCCGCACATGGGAACGCAGGGTATCTGCATGCAATCTAGTACAGTCCGAACTTATGAATGTTCACGTACACCTAACGGTCTTCAAGGTCTTCCCCAAAATTACCTGCGAATGTTTCATTCACCTCTTGCCACTTTAGTTTGATGTCCTTGTCTAGATACAACTTTGTATCTTCGTAGATCGACATGCTAGAGGACACTTGTTCAACTGTTGTTCCAACTGCAACACCATCAGTGTCTTGGGATCTTGTTCTCTTAGAAGCCATTGAGACAGATGAACACCTGAAAGATCTAGAAACAACAAACATGCATGGAAAGAGATATGTCAGTGAAAACAAAGCAAATTCGGGGAAGGTCACAACACATACCTAGGGAACTGATGAGCAAGATTGCGCAAATTTCATTGGGAGGTTGAGTGACTGGCTACCAGAACTATGCAAAAGGTAGTATGGTCTTACTAGGAGGCTGAACTAGCTACTGGGTCTGCAAAATACACAATCCAGTTGGGCAGTTGGCTGTTGGGATTGCGCAATGCACAATTCCAACTGGGAAAGACTGCTGGCCCAGGGATAGTTTTACACAAAATTTTGGGCCAAGTAGCCACCGACCTCTAGAAATGTGCAATTCATTCCAAGAGGTTAGTTTTGGGCCAAAATGTGCAAATCAGGAGAGGAAGGTGATCCTTCCGTCTCCATATTGTACAATGTAGCCTTGGTGAAGGTAGAGATCGGGATAAGCTTGGCCTGACTCGCCGACGGGAAACTGAAAGCAAGTAAGTCAATGAAATGCATGGCAACACTAAGTGATAGTAGAAGTGATAAATAGTGCATGAAAAACATGAATGAAAGATTGAGCAAATAGATCAACATGCATGTGGGTGAGGTCGTTCGTCGGTTGGGTGAACGTCCGCGCAAAATAGTTTCATGCATGTGACAGCAGTGAGATAGTAACGAAAATCAAAACAGAGCTTGGACAAGCTAAAATATATGTAAAAAATAGTAGGCATTCAAAGAAATCAAGTAAACATCACTCACACAAGCAAATACATAAAAAGCGACAGAAATGTCGAAAAAGACAAGTTGAGGCCACTTACCCGCGAATAGCTGAGTCGGATGTGTCAAAGAGTCCTAGATGTGCTGTGGGATGTCAGAGCTCCAAGATCAATGTGAATGAATGAGATCTGATGCCTTGAATAAATAAGTTTGGTCTCAAGACGTGCATGCCACAAATCTAGGAAAAAGCGACACTTGGAGGGAAACTTCTAAAACAATTTTGCATGTAACCCCTGACTGCTAAAAATAGCTCCCTAAATCATGGGATACCTTTTTCATGTTGCCTCTTGCTATTCTGGGAAGATCAAGTCATGCATGCATGCAAATCAAGTTTCCTCGATCCCGGGTGGAACTGGTCAACCAGACTGTCCATGGATGTCAGTGCTCGACTGCTTGGGAAAAATGCGTATTCTTGACTGTAAGCTAGGTTAACTTCCCAAAGGGATTGTGCAATTTTTGGGCCCATCAACTGACTTCTACCTAGATTTGGGTAAATACTGGGCTGAACTGCCTGTTGATGGGAAAAATTGCACAATTCTTGCTGGGAGGGTTAGTTGGCAGGACTGCGCAATCCAAAAGATTAGCAGGCTGTTAGAGAGGATTTCACAATTCCTTGAGGGAAAGGCTGTTTTCCCTCCATGAATGCACAATTTTCAAGGGGAAGCTGCTAAACTTGAAGCTGGACCAAGTCTGGGTAAGCAGCCTGTGAGGGGAATTGATCGACTATGTTCGATAGCCTGCCTTTGTGCGAGGAAATCACTGAAGCTTGAGTACTTGAAGAAGCAAGACAAAGTGTTGTGCAAGGTTGGTATGGAGGCTCAAAAATAGGCTAAGGAAAAATCTTGGAGGGTGGTTGTAGCTGCTACAACACTTTTCAACACATTGGTAGAACTCCAGCTCTCTGCATAGACCTATTCGTGAAACGAAAGTCTAACACCTCCAGAAGTATTGTTCAGTTCTTAGCTCACATTGGTTTCACACTAACTTGATTGTAATATGGAGCATCTGCTAGAATCTTGGTCGATTGAAACACATTCCAAGCGAAGGAAACACAGTTTTTTCAATTGGGGTTGAGGGGTATATAGGTGCACAAGCAGTATAGTCGTCAGAGTCTTGGTTTCATCTCTGGTGTTGCTCCACTGCTAGCAGGCCTGGACAGTACCTCGGTGGAGTCACATAGGAACACAAGCATGGCTCCACTGTTAGTGAGCTTGGTCAATACCCCAGCAGAGTTAATTTCATCACCTCCCTGCGTAGGAAGCCTTTCTCTTCTTTCGCCTTATTCATCTTTCATTTTGAAATTTTTGACTTTTTATTTTTTCATTTTTTTCATTTTCACTGTGCATAACACTTATTCAATTCAGAGGCGGAAGAGGGATCCCAAATTATTCAGAGCAGAGGAGGTTGTTCAAATAGAGAAGTAGTTTGTTATATTTCTAACATGCTTATTAAGGTTTTCCCCCTCACCTTTCTCTACTTGACTGAGCTGACAAGGGTTAACTAAAAACAATCGACTCAAGAAGGTGACACTAGTTAGCGTGCAAGCGTTGTGTTTACACCAAGGTTCACTTCAAAGAGTACGTATTTTCCTTAAACGTATCATGGGATAAGAGTAACAAGTTCATCATACAGAGGCAAAATGACAGATAACCAAGTAGCGATAATTGTACAAACCCTCTTGTAATTTACCCAACTCTTTTCATGAGTCACACATGGTTTCATGCAAACTAACCTATGAATGAACAAAACAAACAGCAAAACCAAGAAAGAGCAGAAGTAAAAGTGAAAGCAGAACAAGTAAGAAAACAAGCAAGCACACAAACAAGCAAGCAAAGAATGTAAGCAAACAAGCTTGCAAGAAAACAAATGAAAGAAAACACTACTCCTACTCCTACACTAACGATGCATGGGCCTGATCACGTGAAGTGATATTTCCAATGCAGCCATTGATGCATTGTTAGACCCATGTGGGTGAAGGCTTGGTCTGCGAGTAACCCAGTTGTGCAGACCAGCATGCAAGAAACATATGACAGTGAAGATAGCCACACTTCGTGTTTCAAAGTGCCCACGGGACATAAGTGAGTGCATGTGCATGATGGACAGTCTGTGGAATTATCATGGTGTTGTGTGACACTACATGAAACTTTGAAGTAAAAGAACACTCTTGACTGAGACATGTAAGAAAACGAAAGAAACAAAGATAACTTGCGCCATGCATGATTATTTGCAATCTAAGACTACTCCAATGCATGAGCAATGAGATCATGTAGTTTGAGTGGAGGAAGTGTGATCTATGTGTGAGATGGATCTTCAATGCATAAAGATGAGTGATGAGGAGCCTTGGGTGATTGAACAGTTTCATGATTGGAAGTGAGACTGACCCCAAGAGAGAGAGGCCCTGACATAACCATCAACTCGAGCAGAAGTGCCTCGACAATCTTGGGTGTCTCAACTTCATCATCAGGTAGATCATCATAAACCGATGGCTTCAAAAGATCAACTGTGACAGATTCATGATCATGATAAAAAATGGAAGCAACTGGATCATGACAACCATGATCAAAAAAATCAATGAATTCTTCGGCATCCTCATGATCAAATGAATCAAACAGAGGGGTAGATGAAAAGCAAACGAACTCATCCTTTGTATTTCTGGAAAAGACAAAAGAAGGATCAAGTGGATCTTGAATGAATAACTTATCCTCTCCATTTTCAAATGATGGGCTAGCATCCGGTGAGTCTTGTGAGTGATCAACAATGGGTGCATCCGTAGATGAAGACACACATACAAAGTCATGGATGGCAGGTTCACCAAAGAAGCTAGGAAGGAATGGAGGGGGCTCAGACGGAAGGGAGTCATCCTTCATTGAGTGTTGATGTTCAAGCTCCCACTCATACTCTTCATGAATCACAACACATGTTGGTTGTGCAACACCAACTCCGGCAATGGGTTGTTCCTCGTTCACAACTGTGAAGAGTCCGGAATGGATGAGTATCATCTAGAGGAACACTTGGGTGCGAAGACAAAGGTCGAAGAAAAGAATGCATATGGGAACTCGAAGGACTCATAACAAACTCTGCACGAAAATTAAGTGTATTGGTGTTGGGAGGGTGTGAAGAATGAATAGATGTGCGAACATGATCCTCAACATCACTGGGCGATGGTGGAATAGTTGAATGAAAGGGAGGCAGATAGTCTATTGAGACAGTGTCTGCTCCCACATGGGATTGCGCAGTTCCATCAACGAAGAAGGTTGAGCGAGGCTTGACATCAAGATTTCTCTTGGGACGGGCATGTTTCTTAAGGAAATACTCGAACTAGTCCCAGAGATAAGCAAACTTCATCTGGATTTTCGAAGCTTGAAACTGTAAGTCACGGAAGTGCTGCCAAAAATCAATAACGGATTCATGCGGAGCCCTCCGTTGCTGTAACAACTTCTAGTCAAGATGGTATGGATCAAAATGATGGAACATGTCTTCAATAAGATCACAGAAGTGCTCACATGAGTGCACAGTGTCAGCCGGTAGACTGAGCACCCAACAAAATGGGGATTTGTAAAGTGTGAATGTAAGCAGCAGACTGGCCTGTTCATTAGTAAACTCATCATCCTCATAAGTCATGGAAATGAAGTTATGTAAGTGCTCAGGCCAGGCCACTTCGCCTTCACCATCATACATGTGAGTGGAAAAGAGATTGAAAAGCTTCCCTGAGATGGAGACATCTTCACGATTCGAAAAACACCTCGGGGGAAGAAGAATGCAAGATTTGATGAAATATATGCAAAGGTTCAAAACTATATGAGAGGACACTGCTTGTCATCAGACCCTCCTTCTAGTGCCAAAAATATTGACGGTGTTGGAACCACCAACATGTCAAGGGGATCTCCGTGGTAAGAAGTCCTAACTAGACCTTAGATCGTTTGGTGTAGGAGTCCTAGCAGTGGGTTGTAAGGTAATGCCTTGACCATGATGTTGCACAAAGGAAAGTAAAATAACTTTGTCAGTAGTAAGGTTGTGACTGATGCAATGAGTCAAGGAATGAGTATGAGAGGTTCTAACACTTCAAAGGGGGAGGAAGGTGAAGGTGAGTTCTAGGTTGAAAGGGATCATTCCCAACTCGGCTAGGAACACACAACACAAAGGACATGCACAACTTCCAACAGAGCAGTCGACATGGATGTGACAGTCACAACATACAAGGTAAGATAACATGAATAGGACTCACGGATCAGTCCGATACGAGTGTGACGGTTGATATAACAAAGTTCAGAGAAAGGTCTGTCTGGTGTTCGGCAGAGCAATCGACACGGATGGTGACAACATTAACAACATATGCAACAAATTAACAACAAGTTTCATATAATTACATGCAAATCAGTTCATATACAAGTACGCAAGTTAAACAACATATATCATTAAGGCAACTGGAATAGTCCAACTACAATAACAACATATGCATGAAAATGTGTTGGCTTTTATTATATAAATAAGTGTAAGTCACAATCATACAATACACCATGTAAACCTGGTAGCCCCATCAGTGGAATTTTACAACCACATCTGCCTGCTCCTCCAAAGAGATATACTAGCTCTGTGACGTGGATAAGCCAAGGCACGTTACAATACTATCCAAGACTTCTTCAAGATAGTCTTAGTAGAAGCTTGGCTGACCAAAAGCCTATACAATGAGTTATGAGGGACTATTTATAGCAAAGGTTGGGGTGACCCTTAACATTCCCCTTTGTGACCATTCAACTACCCTCATGACTTTTCACCTACTATGACTATTACATTCACTCTTGAGATTTGACTTACACTTAACATGACTCAACAATACAAAGCACATGTACCCATGTGAACAATGGCTTGAAAAAGCTAAACTAGACACCACTCTGACTTAGACAACTATAGAAGTCCAACTACTCGACAACGTCATGCTGATCAACAGTAACATATTAGTTCCAAGATTGGTAGTCTCTAATAGTGTCCATGTGTTCCACTGTGACATCCATCTAGAACCTGAAGCTTGCTTCCATGGCATCCATGTACACTGCTTGGGCTCCTCTGTCCAACTCATCTGAAAGAATGTGCAACATTATCCTCATTGTGGCTGGACTAGCAACATACTTCCGCATGATGTCTACACTGATAGGAAAGTCTAGATTGCTGGCGATGCGCATCAACTCGTCGAAGTACAAGTCAAGCTCCTATTGGACATGCTTCTTGGTCTTCGCTGGGGTGAGAGTCCCAAGTGATGGAATTGCATATGTGTGCACAACATCCTCCATGCTCTTGAATACTCATGCATGGGAAGCCTGTATGCTAGTGATGATGATCCAGATCTTGTGGGGAGGCCCCCAAGATCTAAAAAAAATTGAAATGGATCTTGGGGGGTGGCCCCCAAGATCTGAAAAATTGCAATGCCGGAAAGAAAATGAGAGAATACAAAGTAAATAAAACCCCAAAGAAACGTTTTACTAAAACGGAGAATAACTGTAAAAGCCACATTGTGGCGGAAAAACTATCCTTTTACAAAATGCAACTTGTTACTTATAGTATTTTTTAGTTACAATACCATGAGTCAATTCCATGGGTGAATGAATACCATGGGTGGATTTCACAATACCACGGGTCAATTCCATGGGTGAATGAATACCATGGGTTGAAGCCATTTTCCATTCGGATCATTCCTCCCTCCTTAAGAAGTAATGGTCCTCATTGTGTGAAGTTCCCTCCTGGGAAGCCTTTGTTGAATATGAAGAGCCACTGAAGAGAAGGGTTTTATGTGGTTAACCCATAACCATGAAAAATGAAGATCCAAGGATAGAGATACCCTGTAATGCTTGTGACCAACTATGATACTGACAATGTGTGGCCTAGCAAATGGACTTTGATGAAGTGTGGGTTTGCGGATGACCCATAACCACTATGAACAAAAATCCAAGGATAGAGATACCTTGTAATGCTTGTGACCAACTGTGATACTGATAGTGTGCGGCCTAGAAAATGGACTTCGATGAAGTGTGGGTTTGAGTATGACCCATAACCATGACAAACGAAGATCCGAGGATAGAGATACCTTGTAATGCTTGTGACCAACTGTGATACTAACAGTGTGTGGCCTAGAAAATGGACTTCGATGACAAGGATTTTGTGTGGTTGACCCATAACCGTGACGTTGGTTGTTGATGAAGTATTAGATGCCTACATAGCATGAGGTGGGAGGGAACATCTCCAAATAACCCAAGTCGAATGCTGCTATGCTGAAACTGATGAATGTGAAGCAGGTGCCTACTAAAGTGGGGGGGGGGGGGGGGGGGAGGACACGTCTCCAATGGGAGCTCGCTCTGAATGCTACTCCAGAATTAAAATGGACATAACTCATTCAATATAGCTAAGAATATTTATTATAACCTATTTTTGGAAGTAGAATGATTATTTTGCATCATCCCATGTGTTGGAAATCCTTATCTAGACACTCTACAATCTCAGATTCACACTACAATTTTTCCCCGTCACAAAAGTTCTAAAAAATTAGTTGATTTTAAATCAACGATATCTCCCACATCCGAACTCCGATTCGACCCATTTTTTTTTTTAAATTGGGAATTTTTTCAAGAGGAGATCAGATATACAATCCTTTTTCTAAAAATCTACACAAAAAAAGTTCAAAAACTAATAGGAGAGTCACCATCCACCAGTTGTCGTCAGAAAAAAGTTCTACAACATTGCTGATTTTAAATCAGTGACATCTCCCTCATCCAGACTCTGATTCGGCCAATTTGTTTTTTGAATTTTGGTATTTTTTCGTAAGGAATCTAGATATGTTTTTTTTTTTTGTAAATATTGTACCAAATGTTTTATATATGATCTGCAAACTCGTCGCCCAAAAATAAATTCTTGTAAAAAAATGAAAAAAAGAAAAGAAAAAATTCTTCCCGCTTGGCCCAAGAAAATGATTTGTGGAGGACGTAACACATGTTTGAAGTTTGTTGAATATTTATGTAAAATTTGAAACTGAAATATGCATCAAACCCTCATTCCCATGGAATCATAACCTGCTCTGATACCACTGATCCAAATTTTGGGGGGGGGGCCCAAGATCTAAAAAAATTTGAAATGGATCTTGAGGGGGTGGCCCCCAAGATCTGAAAAATTTCAATGTCGGAAAGAAAATGAGAGAATACATAGTATATAAAACCACAAAGAAACATTTTATTAAAACAGAGAATAACTATAAAAGCTACATTGTGGCAGACAAATTGTCCTTTTACAAAATGCAACTTGTTACTTATATTAATTTTCAGTTACAATACCACGGGTCAATTTCGTGGGTGAATGAAGACCATGGGTGGATGTCACAATACCATAGGTCAATTCCATGGGTGAATGAATACCATGGGTTGATGCCATTTTCCATTTAGATCAGATGAGTTGTGGTAGGTCCTCATAGTTCCAAATCTGACTCCGGATACATGCTTGCAGCTCAACTGCATTGGCCTTCATCATCTTGGGAAAATGAAGCAGGGCTCCTTTATACTTCATCATCCATGCTCGCATGCTATCAACGACAGCATGTATGTTCTTCAAGATGCAATCTCTTCTCACACATGGATTTTTCCATCCGTGAAGATGAACAACTACTTGATGCACGATACCAAACTTGGAGTACAATGCTCGCATAACCATGTCTAAGGACAACACTTCCTCCAGTATTGCCTTCTTCAGTTCAGCTTAGGTGGAAATTGTCACCAAGTCTCCTCCCTTCTTGGCCACCTGTAGTTCCTTCGCCGTTTTCTCATTCTTAGTTATGAGGAAGCAAACATTAGAGCTAGTGGCTTTAGCATACACTCTACTTGTATCAGCCAAAGTAGCTGGGTCCTTGTGCACATCGGTCACGATCACTTGTTCTTCAACATGCATAGGGGATGTTCAGTCCTCTGGAGTTGGTACCCTATCAGGCTACACAACTCTATGTTGAGATTCATGAAAGGAGTTGTCACGCATCTCTACTTCTGATTGAACACCAAGGATCGCAGTGCATCCTTAGTAATTCGAGACTTGTTTATCATCTGGATGCATGGAAGCGAGTGAGCTAACTTCTCTATGGTGAGGCATGAGGTCGGTATCCTGTTCCAACTCCTGCTGCTCCATGTCTGCATCCAATTGTTCAAAATGTTATTCTATCTCATGAGAAAAGTCTTGCCCTTGTGAGGGTCCACCATGTTTCCTTGATGCTAGCTGTTCAGAAGAATCAACTACTTGTATGGATGATGCTTCACCTATCTGCACATGATGTACCACCTACTGAATCTACTGCTGCTGCACTTCCTTCTCATGTTGGCTCAACTCTTGTTCTTTCCGGAGTTGCTCCCTCAGCTCATGCAACTCCTTCTTTGCTTCTTTCATTCTCTTATGATCCCTCTACCTTTGCGCGATTCGCTTATCACACTGCTGCCTCTTCTGTTGAATAACCATAGCTTCTTGTTCTACAAGTGGATCTGCTCGAAACTTGCAGCTTTGTTCCTCCTCCATGCGGTCGACAATCTTTCTCTTCCCTTTGTCATGCGCAGGTATGCTTGGATCTGCTTCCTCTACTGATGTTCTCCATGGTGCTGCTTCATGCTGTCGTGCTAACCATTCTATGGTGAAACCAACCTATTCATTGGGTCTGGAATGATGGTAACAATACCTCCATGAGTCTTCCTCGACCCAATGAAATTCCCCATGGATCCAATTGAACTGAACTCTCATGCAGTGATCCTTGACAATGCAATGTGGGTCATACGGGTTGAAGCTTCGGAGGTCAAATGGGTACTTCTTCATTTCTTTAGCTTCGACATCCACTTGCTTGATGCTCTCAATCTCATATAACCCAATTTGCAACGGAAGAGTGGGCCAAGGTGATTTATTCTTCCACTGCAACCTAACTGTTAATCCTGCTGAGATATGATATGCTACTTCTTGCATGACCAGCACATCCAAAGAAAACTTTGGTAGAACATGCGGAGGCTTCTCTACACTGAACACTCAGATGAACGTGTCGTCTGGTGAGGCATACCAATTTGCAATGCCTAACAATGCCTTCATCGCTTCTTCTGACATGCAGGGTGGATCCTGTTTGAATATCAACCTGTACATTGGGGCGACAAGATGGTCGAACAACCGTTTGATCACTCCTCTGAAGCTACACTTAGAGAATAGCTTGAAATATGTGCTCACAACAGTCTCCGTTGGTGACCATGCCCACTCTAAGCCCAGGAACTCATGTCAGGCACAAAATACATCTAGAATGTAGGCAGACATATAAATCTCTGCATGCATGCCTTCAAGCAACTATCGAGCCTTCATGACTTGCTTCTTCAACTAATGAGCCAATATGCCCAACCAGTTGCATGGTCTTCCTTCTCTAGCCAGTTGGTCGAGTGCGACCACCCAACTTTGATGGAAGGTCTCAGTGCTTGCTTGGCCACCCAGTCAACATGCGAATATGACCAAGTATTAGTATGCTTTCCTCAATATCTTTGTCTTATAGATCCGTTTAGGGGTCATCTTGAAACGAGCTAGCTCCTTTACCCAATCCTTCAGAATATCTCTGGAGTGGCTTCTGCTGTTCGGCAAGCTTAACGGAGGGGTCATGACAGTCATGGGCTCATCCATGTCATACATCTCATCGTAGTCTCATTCCCAGAAGGTTGCCAACTTCATCCCACTGACACTGCTCAAGGTCATCGTCTCGGGGTTAGTGTGAGAGATGATCTAGTGAATCATATCCACACATGGGAACGTGGGGTATCTGCTTGCAATCCGATACAAACCAAACTTATGAATTTTCACGTACACCTGACGGTCTTCAAGTTCTTCCACAAAAGCACCTGCAAATGTTTCACTCACCTCTTGTCACTTTAGTTTGATATCCTTTTCTAGATACAACTTCATATCTTCATAGATTGACATGCTAGAGGACACATGTTCAATTGTTGTTCTAATTGCAACATCATCAATGTCCTGGGATCCTGTTCTCTTGGAAGCCATTGAGAGAGATGAACAACCAAAATATCTGGAAACAAGAAGCATGCATGGTAAGAAATATGTCAGTGAAAACAAAGCAAATCCGGGGAAGGTCACAACACATACCTAGGGAACTTATGAGCAAGATTGCACAAATTTCACTAGGAGGCTGAGTGACTGGCTGCCATAATTGCACAAAAGGTAGTCTAGATTGACTGGGAGGCTAAACTGGCTACTGGGTCTACAAAATGAGCAATCCAGTTGGGCAGTTGGCTGCTAGGATTGCACAATGCGCTATTCCAGTTGGGAAAGACTGCTGGCACAGGGACAATTTTGCCCAAAATTTTGGGCCAAGCAGCCACCGACCTCCAGAAATGTGCAATTCAATCCAAGAGGTCAGTGTTGGGCCATAATGCACAAATCAGGAGAGGAAGGTGAGCCTTCCTTCTCTAGATTACGCAATGCATCCTTGGTGAAGGCAAAGACCAGGTCAAGGTTGGCCCGACTCCCCGACGGGCAACTGAAAGCAAGTAAGTCAATGAAATGCATGGCGAAACTAAGTGATAGCAGAAGTGATAAACAATGCATGAAAAACATGAATGGAATATTGAGCAAACAAATCAACATGCATGTGTGTGAGGTCGTTTTCCAGTTGGGCTAACGTCCATGCAAAACAGTTTCATGCATGCGACAACAGTGAGATAGCAAAAAAAATTGAAAAATAGCTAGGAAAAGCTAGAATATATGTAAATAATAGCAGGCATTCAAATAAATCAAGAAAATAACACTCACATAAGAGAATACACAAAAAGCGACAGAAATGCTGAAAAAAACAAGTAGAGACCACTTACCCGTGAATAGCTAAGCCAGATGTGTTGAAGAGTCCTAGATGTGTTGTGGGATGTTAGAGCTCCAAGATTGATGTGAATGAATGATATTTGATGTGTCGAATAAATAAGTTTGGTCTCAAGACGTGCATGCCACAAATCTAGGAAAAAACGACACTTGGAGGGAAACTTCTAAAATAAATTTGCATGTAACCCCCGATTACTAAAAATAGCTCCTAAATCATGGGATACCTTTTGCATGTTGCCTCTTGCTATTCTGGGAAGATCAAGTCATGCATGCATGCAAGTCAAGTTTCCTCAGTCCTGGGTGGAATTGGTCAACCGTACTGTCCATGCATGCCAGTGCTCAACTGCTTGGGAAAAATGTGCATTCCTGACTGTAAGCTGGTTTGACTGCCCAAGGGGATTGCACAATTTCTGGGACCAACAGCTGACCGCTGCCCATATTTGTGCAAATCCTGGGTGAATTTCCTGTTGACGGGGAAAATTGTGCAATTCTTGCTGGGAGGGTTGGCTGGCAGGATTGCACAATCTAGAAGATCAGCAGGCTATCAGAGAGGAATGCACAATTCTTGGAGGGAAAGGCTGGTTTCTCTTTAGGAATGCATAATTTTCAAGGGGAATCTGCTCAACCTGTAGCTGGACCAAGTCCGAGTAAGCAGCTTATGAGGGGAATGGATTGACTATGTTCGACAGGCTGCATTTGTGCAAGGAAAGCACTAAAGCTTGATTACTTGACGAAGCAAGAAAATGTGTTGTGCAAGGTTGGTAGACAGGCTCTAAAATAGGCTAAGGAAACATTTTGGAGGGTGGTTGTAGCTGCTACAATAGGTTCATGAAACTTCATAAAATTGTTCAGGTTATAAATCCATTAATGACTAATGGATGTAGACTCTAATTATAAAAAATCCACTATCTAAAGATTCCTTTATAAAGAATATTACTACTACATGGTCCAATAATTATATAGAGATCATTCTCAAAAAATGATCTCCATTTCTTGACATATCAAAATTATGCTCCTATATAATACACACACACATAGAACCCAAGGGTGCAACTAGGTATCATTTGAAAATTAGCTTGTTGGTTGATGGTTCTTAAGAGAAATAAGATGAGAAAATATCTTTATTTATTTATTTATCTCAAATCGAGGTTCCAACATTGCATTGGCACACTGCTTCAACATTGTTACATTGTATTATTTTTATCTCAAGATTGTTACGTGGCATGCTTTTTCCACAAAAATAGAGGCTTACAAGCCTTTGATGTAGCATTGAGCTCTAGATACAACAAATAAACCTTACATGTTTTTGATATAGCACAAAGCTTCAACTACAACATTGGAACCTCAAATTTTCCTTTGCTGTGACACCAAGTTCTTGTTGTAACATCGAATCTTCACGTGCCTTTCCTACAACACTAGAACCTCATGCATATTTGTTGTAACAACAAGATCATACTACAATGTTGTGACCTTGGATGTGACAATGTGCCTTTTTCTATAACATCGAAATATTGCAAATTTGCCACAAAGGTGTACCACCATCCTTCATCATGTGCTGCTACAACTATCCACATGACTTAACAGATACAATCCACAAGTGTGTAAGTTATTGAGGTACATTTTTGTCATGCATGAAGTGTTTTTAGATACTTGACATGCTTTGCAATGTATTTTACTCGACTAGTCACAACCTTCATCATCCTTTAACTATGAGGGACCAATATTTCATCTCAAGGGAAGGATATCATTTCTTGCCACCTTACTTCCACTGGCATTTATCTCAAACGTGACCATGATTTCATGTCAGTGCACATAATTAATTCCACTCTTTTCCTTAATGAATTTCTTTGTCTATCTATCCTTTCATTTTGAATTTGGTAAGGTTTCTACTACTTCCATGTAACTTGAAGTTTAATTTCCTTATATTTCAGCCATGTCTATTGTAGTGTTGCTCCTCACATGATGTGACCATGGGAGGCTCATTCACCCACCATAAATAATAGAACTAATTTTGTTGGAGGAATACGAGGATTTATTTATTATATTTTATGAGATGTAGATTCATTGATAAGCTACATGGATTTGATAAAGGAATTGCATTAGAATTTGCATAGAATATATATGATACTTGGAATATAGTGAATGAAGAGGTTATGGTAAAATTCATATGGGTACCATAGGTTGGGGAATAATGGCTAAAAAAGATGATGATCATTGTTGTCAAAGAGAACTTTCTGTAGGGGAATAAAGCACTAGCTTAAAAAGGGAGAACTTTTGACAAAATATCTATGCCTCCAAAATGTGGCCAAATGATGCCCATTTTGCACATAAAATTAAAATATAACTTGTGAGGGTTGATATGATTTCATCTTTTGGTACGACCTCAAACTCTTATCACATATTCAACACTAGAAACTAATAAACATGCCATTATTCCTTTGGAAGAAATTTTAGTAGATGGCATAGATTTCCAAATATGTTGAAAGACACATGGCCTACATTTCACACCATGGACTAATTAAAATCATGGTGGTGCATGCTTTCGAATTTGAGATATATAAATGTGATTTTTTCTTTTGGATATATAGTTAGAAATATACCAAGAAAATTAATAGAAGAGGAAGGTCCAATACAAGAAGATTAGGTCACATGGAAACCCTTAATGGGTGAGGAAAAGAAGCACTAGGAAAATATCTCCCCACACACATATGATAGTAAGATAGAGATTATAAAAAACTCCACACTTAAAATGTAAACTCAACTTTCAAGAAAGAGGAAGCTTCAAGGGATGCCTGATATAGAGGTTACAATGAATAGAAGTACATTCTCTTCTACAAGGGTATAAGTGGTACCTAGGTAGAAACATACCCTATTGTTACACAAGAAGTAGTATGAGAAGAACTAGATCTCGTTGCTACACAATAATCATCCCAAGAAGAAAGAAAACCTACTATTACACAAGAACCAATAGGGGAAGAATTAGATCTTGTTACTAGAAAAAGATGAATAGGAGAAAAAACATAATTTGCTATTGACATGAGAACTAGTAAGAGAAGAATAAGATCCTATTGTTACAAAAGAACTAGCAGGGGAAGAAACAAAACCTACTTTGACACCAAAACCAATAGGGGAAGAAACTGAACTTGTTGTGACATAATAACTAGTAGGGAAAGAAACAAAACCAGTTATGACAAAATAACTAACATGGGAAGAGTTGGGGCCTACTACTACATAAGAACCAATAGGGGATGTAGCTACGATGTACATAGATATTTTTATACCTGCTAGGAACAAAGTGTCAATAAAATTAACTAAGTGAAAACAGAGGAAATATGCTTTAGGTAATGCTTATCTAAGACCCTATATAATACAACCATTATATAAAATATTGAATTAAGAAGGGTCAAATAGAGTCTACGGAAGACTATTATGAGACTAATCCAAGTTACTAGTTTTTCAAGCATGGTAAGGATTATGCTACCTTATCCAAGCTACTAAGGATTACACTCTGGTACCTTTTGATAAGCATAAGGAGAAAACAACATAAGTTATACAACTAGACCCAAGGGATCACCGATTAGCTCATATTATAGACCAAAAATTATTGAAATATATGGGTCCATAATGTCCACCCTTACCCAAAACGTCAATTATATAAGTGCAAAAACTGAAAAGGGAAGAACCCTTACTGAGGACAATGGGAATTAGAAAGATGAAATCATATGTGCTATGTAGATTATGGTAGTACAAAGAGATTTTGAATAGGACACAAAGGTATGATGCATTGATGGTGTAACTTAGGTAGAAAAAATCTTAACTAAAGACAAAGACCCCTTAAAGGATGATATCAAGCCTATTGTCCAAAATGTCACGTTCCAAAAAACTTTTGGCAGTGATCTCTAAATGAGAGCTCAAATTTCCAAATGGAGAAATGTATCTGATGCATATGGAAGTGGAATAGTAGCTTTAAAAATCATTGTGAGGCTATAAATAACCTTAGGAAATGATGGTTTGAAAACCTATAGATCAAATGGTCCAAGTGGGATAAATGGAAGGATGGATTGAAAAAGGAAACAAAAAATGCCTTCAAATTACAAGCTCAAGTAAAAATCCTAGAGGAAGAAAAGGGACAAATGATATCTCTTGTTGATTCTATTCTTTGTTGTGGGTCACCTTCTCTTGTCTATTCCAAGTTCTTATATGAAAAATATTTATTATTTACATTCAAAGAAATAGCTATAGGAAATAATCATAAGGTGATATTTATAAAAATATTTTTGGAAGTATATTATGAAAGAAACATTAAAGAGAAAAGAATTCTATGTGAACTATTAACATCATTTTCTTTTATATCATGATCTAGAATGGAACCCAAACCACTTTTTTGTTCCATACAACTATGATATTTTACATAATTCTTAAGTAATCATGTTTAGTGGAAGCTTATTGTGTTTATTTCTTAAAACAATCAAGATTGCAACCTGTTGGTGAAAGGTGAATTTCATAGAACTTAAACCATTCTCTAGTTACATTATGCATTGGTTGAATCTACTGCACACATTGAATTTATGTCCATCACCTTATGAGAATCCATCTCCCAGTACATAGGATGTATATGATTTTTGAGGGGAGATGTTATGTAAGATTTCAAATATAGGTGAGAGCATAGACGAGATGAGGAGGAGGGATGCTTTCAATTATGTAAATATTAGGGTGCCACTACAACATGTAAACAAGTATATTCAATGTATGAGGAGGTGTGGGAATCAATGGGTTGGATTGAGATTCCACTTTCCTATGATTGTTTTTCCTACACCTAAATATGAGTTTTATTACTACTTGGAAGTGAGATTGGAGGCTATCTATTGGCAAGAGAGTAAGTTTGATGGAGGGTATACTACCCAACTAGTGGGTGTGGACACCAAGATTTGAGTATTGTTGACCTTCACTACAAACATTCATATGGGGATTCTGATTCAAATTCTTATTGATCGATTGGTTGCATGAGGGAATGGAACATTTTTAGTTGGGAAAATATGATGGGCCTTGAAATTTCATGTTTTACATACCCATGTTTTTCCTTTATGATCATTTTCATCTATTATAATTTGAGCCATTTTCGAGCTTACCTTTTATTGTAATGATATGTTTTGCCTAAGGTTCATGCTTCCATAATTCATGTCATTTTGGTGAATTATACTAGTGTGATTTAGAGACATTATCCTTTTATACTCATACAAATTGTTCATGAGCTAATACCCTAGGTTTATGTGTACAAGATGCTGGTACACTAATGTTGTTACAATAATGCTACTACACCATTGCTACTACATCAATTCTATTCACTAGTATCACTACATTGATTCTAATAATTTAATGTTGATGTGGCTAATTTGATGACATGGTACCATTACCCAGGTAAAAGAAAAATGCAAAACTATGGTCCCTTATTTTTCTTTACATTCAAAAGGAAAAAATGTGTCTTCCACGAGTGCATCCATTGGTTGTAACGAGCATGGTTTTGTGTGCATGGTAGTTTCCTTGGAATTTGTTACTATTATCCTCAATTATCTTCAATTGTAGTAATTGACATAAATGTCTTGTAATAAAATGTAAAGTCCACTTACTTTAAGCTATTTTTGAAACTACATGCTTGTTCAAGTAAATAATATAAATATTCTAAGAACTATTAAGTCCTAGGGATATTTCTAGAACATTATTCCAAGATTACACAACTAGGGAAATGTATGAAGAACTACATCTCTGATGTGGGGGGGGGGGGATTTCTACCATAATATGATTATTATGTAAGATATTTCCAGTTAATAAAGGATTCGTTTGAATTATGTTCCCATGTTTCATGGTGAATGAAGACTTAGTTATAAAAATAGTTGTTTTCTCTTCCCAACACCTCATATAAGGATGTAGGCTCACTTCCTTAGCCAGGTAATGCTGCATTTTAGTAAGTATTATTTATATTTAAGTTTCGTTTTTTAGTTTTGTGTGTCCAATTAATAGTGACACATTTAGTAATTGAAAAATTTACTAACAATATTTTGGGTACATTTATTTCCGTTTATAATAGACCATGTTGTTTCCATAATTTAGTAAATTAATTGATTGTAGATAAATTAACTATAAATGAATACTTAGCTCTTGGTTATGTTTATTACATCAATAATATATGTCAGAAATTTGGAATTAATTAACTCTATCATACTATGTTTGCAGTCTACTAGCCATTTAATACAATCTAAGAGTTTGAGAGGTATAGATTGACAATGTCACATTACACATTTTTTCTTTCCTTGTAGAGTGATATCCTTCTAAATTTATTTCCTTCTGAGCAAAGTGGTCCTATTTCATTTCTTGCAAGTATAATTAGTTTCTTAAGAGATCACTCATTTCATTTTATAAGAAGAATAATTAAAATCCTTTTGCAAGTAACTTAATTTAATGTAATGGTTGTGGAATAGTTAATTTCTATTTACAATTGAGATAATTTACTTTTAAGTTGCAATATTTTATCTTTGTTTGTAATTAGAGTTATTTCTTGTAAGTTTGTCATCTTAGTAATAGTTGTTTAAATTCCAATATGGGGAAAAACTAGTTTTTTTAATAATCCATTTTTTAATCACAATTCTCATTCCTATGACTACAACACCCAAAATAACTTTTTATTGGTGGTCTTAGCATATAGACCAATTTGCAGGCGTTATATGAATTCCTTAGTTGATAATTAAATGCATGACTATTCTAATTTCTTTCTAGGAAATTTAGGAGGGTGATTAAGGTGATTAAAAGACACATCAATGGGTTGAAAATTGAATATTGATAAATGATGGAACAATACACTTCATCACCTCATTCGTGCTATTGGGATGCACCTCAACCTCAGCTTTTCTTACTCTTGTAGTTTTAGATTTGATGCTAATGTGGTGGATGGATTCATCACTTGTGCTCAAAGGATGGTGTCATATCCATACAAACATGCAAATATTTCTAAAGAAATGGAGATATATAGGATTACATGTGGAACATTTCGCATTGACATGGATATCTAGGGTAGGAAGACCAAAATTCCAAGTAAGCTTCATTTTGTTTCAAATTTCATTATCTCTTCATGCTCTGTTTAAACTTTCAAAATTTCAATGTAGATGCTTAGTAGAAAAGTTGTGGTGTAAGAGTACCCAATTTACAAAAAAAATCTAGTTAGGTTCTTAGCCAAACATGTAGCTCCTAAGGATGTGAGCATGACTAGTGTGTATTTGAAAAAATACACACCAAGAAGCACAATAGGTTGAAATTTTTGAAATTAAATCGTCAATTCATTATAAATAATAATTTATTATTTTATACCGTCCACATGGGGTAGCTCAAGCGGCAAGGGCCGTGGAAATGAAGTCTCACTGAACCGGAAGTCTTGGGTTCAAATCTTGGGCTACCCTTCCCCCGTAGAGGGGTACATAATGGACATGTAAATCGGAGAGTCCCACCCTAGCTTACAAAAAAAAATATATATATATATATTTTATACCATGTCACCCTCTAGATTATGTATTATAATTATCATTTTATAATTGACAACCTTCATACATGTTGCATTCCCAATGCCTTAATGACATGGTCTAAATATATTGTAATCTTCGATTACGGGTGAGGCAACTTTAGAAAACACTTGATGTGGATTCCATCTTAATGATGGGATTGACACCACTTCTACATGGAGGGTTGAGACTGAGAAACCTATCATGGGACTAGCCCATGATTGATAAGAGGAGGAGGAATAAGAGAAGGTACCAAGAGAGAGATAGGTATATGAGGAGGAGGGGGTGTCTATTGACATTGGGAGTGAGCCAAAGACACCACCTTTAGGGACACAAAAAAATCAAGTAAGACTTAGCAGTAACACAAGTAGAGGATGTTAGAGTCCACCTCCTACTCCTTATATAAGATGTCATAGTCAAATGCCAACCCTAGGGACTTCTTCCTCTAGAGGAAAACCATTTATAGAGCCATTACCTTTGCTCTTAAAAGGAGAAGAGAAAACCACTAATCTATTTATCTAAATTCATTATAGATGACTCATGATAATGAGATATACTTATTATATTTTTTGTCAATATTTTGAAATTGAACAAAGAAAAGGGTTAAGATATAATTCGATATTGGTATAACGATAGACATATTATACATCTTTATATATTAGTTATATCTTCATATTTATGTGACAATACATTTATTTAATATTATTATTATTATTTCAAATATTAAAAAAATATGGCAAATAATATTTTCTTTAAATCATTTTTTTAAAATATTTTTAACATTTTACATTTTTCAAAACCTTAACAAAATCCTAGCAATATTTTCATAGGAATATTTTCACCAACACAATATTAGCTATATTAATATCATCTACAATTTTATTTTTATAAATTAATTTTAATTTTCATTTTCATTTGTGGTGAGAATAAGTAATCTCTCCAAAAGGATAACATTTTGTAAAGTAGTTAATGAAGAACTATGAGAATTAGCACACACGTGTGTGGCCTTTTTTATCATTTCATCCTTTGCTAGATAAATGCTTTAAAGAGGACTAATCATTGTAGTGTGACACCTTGCTTGAAAATATAAATTAGAATGCTTACATTTCCATCTATTACGTCTTCCTAAAGAGTAGAAATCAAAATGGTTGATTTAGAATCCTTGCTAACTATTTTTAGTTCATGCTGATGATTGAGCTCTCTTATTAAATTGATAAATCATGATGGGGTTCTCTTTTATTGAAATTAAGATTTATTTGTTGGATTTTATAATAAAAGTATCAGGATGGTTGATTTAGGATCCTTGGTAAATATTTTTAGTCAATGATGATGATTGAGCTCTTATTAAATTCATAATGATGACGGGGTTCTCGTTTATTGAAATTAAGATTTATTTGTTGGATTTTTATAATAAAAATCATTTATTTTTATTATTATTAAATTATCTATTTTTAAATTAAATAAATTGGTAAAAAATAATATAAGAGAGTTTTGGTTTTCCTCCTAAAGACATTATAGGAAAGGTTTAATATTTATTTAAGTTATATTTATATATATACATATTTTTAATTATAAATTATAAATGAGGTTTATTTTTGTTGAACATAAATATTTTTTTTCCCTTGGAAAAAGATCGTAATTTTTATTGAAGGTTTAACATAAATATTCTTTGAATTTGTTTTTATTTTAATAATAAAGAGAATTTTGAGAATTTTGATTCGGATTGTCTACAGGTTTTATTTTTTAGTCTACGTTTCGAGTCTATAACAAGACTCATCATCAGGACTGTTATACAGGAAAATGACATCCTCATCAGTTCAGAGGATAAAGACATGATGACTGAAGGACTGACCAAGTTCACAGGCCTAGTTGTCAAGCTAACGTTGTCTAGGCACTATCAACCTGCTTTATAAAGCTTCTTAGCAAGCCTAAGGGTGCATTAGTGCCTAGGGTAACACTACTTGTTACCTCGGGAACAACGTTAGTGACCCTACATCAGTGACTATGGGTCAAAGGAGTGAATTGATTGAGAAAATATCCCTAAATTCTCTCCTATCTTAGCTCGTAAAAGAAGGGAAACATCAAAACTCGACCTGTTTGAGGGAATTACTAATTCCTAATGGAGTATGCAAACGGGAAAGAGCATTAAGGCATGGAAACATCACTGCTTTTGCCTAATGAAACTCATGAAGGACTTGACAACCCTAACCCTACATGCTATATATGCAAGGCTTGGGCCATTGTGAAAGAGGTCGAACTATTTGAAAGGATTGCTATTTGACTATCGAGCAGAGTCTTAGACTAAAGCATTAGAAGAGGTTAAGAAGGGGGAGAGAGAGAGGAGTTGGAGGGGTAAGGGAAGGCTGATGTAACTGATGGTTGTAATCACTCTTTTTGCATCAATATAGAACTGCAGTTGTGTTGTCCACTCTATGATGTTGGTAGTATAACTTGTTTATATATTTATTCAATATCTTTTAGCATGAGTGGCTTAGTTATATGCAACTAGATATCTTTTATATGTTCATGCATTTGTTTATCAAGGTTTTATGTTGTGATATTATGCTTGTCTTTACTATGTGTAGGTTTTGATCTGGAGCCGGCTCAGGGGTCTTCTGCCTAGCTACATTGCACTCTCCAGTAACACCACACTAAGACTCGAGGTAATAACTCCTTCTCACTTTGATATTCGTTTGTTAAACATAGATATGAATGTATCTTTGTGACAACTGCAACTAATCTGACTGTCTGCTGAGGATCCCGGGAAGATCCTTGAGGGTTTTCTACATCACCAAACACCCATGCATTAATCCCTATAGAAGAATTGGCGACTCCACTGGGGACTACACTTAGTTCCCGATTTTTCCCAGAAAGTTCCTAGATCTCTCTTTCTTCCAAGCCTTCCTGTACTTCTTCATTCCCTTTCCAACCACTCAGGACCATACATCACCCTTCTCTCATTGCTTAGCCCTAGATCTGATCCCCACAACCTATTTTTTGAGTATTTTTCCTCATTAACGTAGGTTACTAGTAAAAACAGTGCTTTATAAAGCATTGTGCCCTCACAAACAGAGCATTAGTGCTGAAACTAACTCTTTGTAGCCTCTAGTACAGAGTGTTAGTCAGCCATTTCTTGATAAACAACTTACCCTGTGACCTCATGGGTTGGGAAATCTGCTTGTAGACTAATCAGGGATCTACAGCTGCACTTGTTTGACTAATCTGTGTCCTGAAATTTTTTTTTTAAAGAAAATAGCTTTACTTAAAAGTTTTTGTTTTCATTAAAGAAAAAATACAAAAAAATTTACTGTTTTCTACTTAGTTGGTTAGATCTGCATTATTTGGTTTCAATAGTTGTTAGTGAGCATTGAAGTTCTGTCAGTTATGCTAGTGTTTTACTGAATAGGATGCATGGTATAAATATTGATGTATGAATGACTCTCCCTTTGTAGAAGCAGCTTATTCATCGAAAGTGAAAATTTACAAGCATTGTTTTTGCATGATTTGAGTCAGAGTCCCATATAATTTCATACGTCAACACCCTTATCGAAGACTCTAACGAAGTACATTTAAAATATACCTAATAAAATCAATCAGTAACTCTTTTTAGAGTAAACACACTTTAGTTTAGGCTAAGATCTTGGGATAGTTAGTGTGAGTTAATTGCCCAAGGCCATACACCGAAACTAGTGTCATTAAAGAGAGAAATCCTTTTGTACTCATACTATCCAGGACCACTCTAGTAAAAGCAGAGCTAAATACGAGACAACATTGGACTGTAAGTGAAGGTTGCTCACCTTTGCTTACATCTCCTTTGAGTATTTTGTGTATCGGGGATCCCTTGGGGATATTGGAGCTGAGTTAGAGACTCAGGTATCCCGCCCACACAATGTATTATCTGTGACTATGTCCCCCCTGGTAGTGTCTATGATTTGAGGTTTCCTTAGTGGCCATACTTTTAGGGATGAACACAAGGTGACTGGGGCAGGCTTCCCTGGTACCTAACATAGACGAACCTACTCTGTCTTCAATTTTTGGGAGGGTGCTCGTCTTCATGAGAGTACTTGTCCCCTTAATCTGAGGTTCAGGCGAAGCTCAAGAGTAATCGTAATTGTACATTTGGCTAGCTCTCTCTATTATTCATTGTGATACTGGGTTTCATCTCCAGTGATCGGTTCTTATCAAACCAGGTCATTTCCCTATGCTTGTTGATTGATTTCCTTAGTGTATTTTTTATTTTTTAAGTGCCATAGTGTTATCACCAAGACTTTAATAAACATCACTATAAAATTTACTGATAAAAATTATTGGCCACCATGGCTACATCTGGCCCTCGTCGTCAATCTAGAAAGTTGTTAGGACTTCCCCCACTCACTGTGGAGGATCCACCGAGCTCCAATGAACTGGATTCCCTGTCTTTGGGAAATCAGTGTCTAAGATCTAAGACAGAATCAGTTTGGACATCCCATGATTCAAGCTTACCGGAGGATTTCTTTACTGAAGGATTTCTTCCTCCATACAATCCTCCGATCACAAATCCGTTGGGCCCACTCTTGGTTCCCATTGCATTAGTACCTCCTTTGATCCGGATTTAAACAGGAACGCAATAAAATATAGAGATAACCATAAAGACAGATATGCAGCGGAAATAATACTTCATTTCATTACTGTAAAATATTGAAATATGCTTACAAATAGAAATAGAAATAACCCAGCTAGGGCGATGGTAGCTTATCTCTGAGAAGAGATGTGTCGGCTACATGCCTCTGAACTGTCTTACAATGAGGCTCGAAGGCCTATTTATTGTTGAGAAACAATGGAAAACCCTTAACATTCCAAAACCTAACCCTAGAACATGAAACGCCAAACTATGGGCCCCGTTGGGGTAAATTGGTACATCAACTTCCCGGGGTCGTAACTTTGGCATACGATCTCCGTTTTACGCGCATGATAGCCCGTTGGAAAGATCTCTCCGAGGACTACAACGAAAAAGACAATTTTTTACCTAAAAATACGCTGAGCTAGATTTCCCAAAAAATGTCGTTTAGGGCCTCAAAACGGCTCCGGAAGTTTAGGACCCGAAAAACTGCTAAAAATAGTAAACTGCGCTATAATTAAGGAAACTGAAAATGTTGAGAGGAACAATGGTGGGGGTCCAGGTGGACTTGGCAGGTGGCCACCAATATCCACCTGGATCATTCCTCCCCCCTTAGGAAGCAATGGTCCCCATTGCGTTGAGTTCCTCCATGAGATGGGGAAACTTTTGCTGAACTTGGTCCCTGGTGAGCCACTTGCCATTGTGAAGGAGTTGGCCTGCTTTGACAACTCGATACAGTTGAATATTCTGTTGGCGAGTATTCTTGATCTGTGTGTCCATGATTCGATCAGTTGCAGCTTGTTCCATGCAATCTGGATTTAATTCTGTGGGTGTGAGCTGTTCTGCAATGTCGGATGTATCTAGCAATGGTGGAAAGTATGGCCGCAAGCGGTCCACATTGAACACTGGGTGTAGGCCAAGGAATGGGGGAATGCTAAGTTCAAATGCATTATCTCCCACAGCCTTAGTAATGGTGTAGGGACCATATCGGAGTGGTCTCAGTTTCCGATAGGCTCCAGTAAGGCGTTCCTTTTGCAAATGCAACCAGACTTTGTCGCCCACCTGAAACTTGTGTGGCACCCGATGTTGATCATGTCACTGCTTGTACTTGGCATTTGATTTCTCCAGAATGTCATGGACCTGCTGGCGAATATGTTGGATGTGTTCAATGAAGCTGGTTGCCTTGTCTGTTTTGGACTGGACATGAGTTGAATCTGTGTGAGTAGCTGCAAGTGGCATGGCCACATCAATGGGGCATAGTGGCTGGAATCCCAAGCCCACCTGAAAAGGGCTATGGCCAGTCGAGCTATGAAGAACTCGGTTGTAGCTGTGCTGAACATAGGGGAGGCTCTCGTCCCATGTGCGTGGATGCTTTGAGTTGTACATGCGCAGAATGTGTACAATCATCCTATTGACAACCTCTGTCTGGCCATCAGTTTGAGGATGGAAAGCTGTGGATTTAGTGAGTTTGGTGTCTAGCATTGACCAGAGGCTGGACCAAAATGTACTGAGGAACCGACTGTCCCGATCTGAGATGATAGACTGTGGGATCCCAAAGTGCACCCACACTCTTTCGAAGAAGAGTTTAGCAGTGGCTTCTGTTGTGATATTCTTCTTGCAGGCTGCCATAATGGCCATCTTCGAGAACCTGTCGACGACCATAAAAACACAGTCATTTCCATGCTTAGTGGAAGGAAGGCCTGACATGTAATCCATGGAGATGGATTCCCAAGGTCGACTAGGGGTAGGCAGCGGGTTATAGAGGCCTTGCTTCTTAATGGTCGGTTTGGCAATGGCACAAGCAGTACATGATCTGATATACTTCCTGACATCTTGTCGAAGATTCGGCCAATAGAAATACGTTTGTAGTACTGCCATCGTTTTCTCGACCCCGAAATGCCCAGTAGTTCGACTATAGTGTGCTTCCCAAATCATCTTGGCACGCTCGCTTGAAGGAACACAAAGGTGACCCAAGTGGCATAACAGGGCATCCTGGAGGTGAAAATCTAGAACATGCCGACCCTCCAAGAGTGTCTGGTATGTGTGGCCAAATTCTGGGTCGCTTTTGTAGAGAAGTGGCCAATCCGAAGTCTCGTGCCCACAAGAGTTGAGCACAGTGGTTAACGCCATGATCGGTGGTCGACTGAGGCAATCTGCAACATTATTGGTGCTACCCTTCTTATATTTGATATTCAAATGGAACTGCTGCAGGTATGTAGACCACTTCTGATGGCGATCATTCTGCAATTTCCCTTGGGTCTGTATGAACTGGAGGGGTCGGTGGTCTGTGCGGATGACTGTTTCCTTCCCCAAAATGTAATGCTTCCATTGTCGGCAGGCCTGCACAATGGAATACATCTCTTTATCATAAGTGGGATACTTCCGGACTGTGTCTGAAAGTGTTTCACTGTGATATGCCACTGGATGCCCATGTTGAGTAAGGACTGCCCCAATAGCATAGTCAGAGGCATCTGTCTCGACCTCAAATGGTTGTTGTAAATCTGGTAATGCAAGCACTGGTGCCGTGCAGAGGCGATCTTTCAACTCTATGAATGCCTTCTGTTGAGATTCAGACCAAAAGAACTTTGCTTTTGCTCCTCCCTTGGTGACTTGACTCAAGGGCCAAGTGATATGAGAGAACCCCAACACGAATCTGCGGTAGAAGTTGGCAAGACCTAGAAAGCTGTGGAGCTCTGTCAAAGTGGTTGGAGATGGCCAATCCCGAATGACTTGGATCTTGGCTGGATCCACATGCACCCCCTGTTCATCAATAATGTATCCTAGATACTGAACCTGGGTCATGCCAAAAGTGCATTTCTCCAAATTGGCACATAGCTTGTGTTGTCGTAGTGTTTGGAGAACCTGTCGGATGTGGTGGAGGTGCTCTTCCCAACTCTGGCTGAAGATCAGAATGTCATCCAAGTATACCACTACAAATGAGTTGGTGAATGGCCGCAAGATGTCATCCATTAGCCTCATGAAGGTTGCAGGAGCATTCGTCAATCCAAAAGGCATAACCAACCATTCGAAAAGGCCCTCCTTGGCTTTGAAGGCAGTCTTCCACACATCAGAGGGTTCGATTGGTACCTGGTGATATCCTGACTTTAGATCGATCTTGCTAAAATATTTTTCCCCCTTTAGTTGGTCCAAGAGGTCATCAATCCGTGGGATCGGGTACCTATTACGGACAGTGATCTTGTTCAGCACCCGATAGTCAATACAGAGTCTCCAAGTCCCATCCTTCTTCTGTACCAACACGATCGGGCTCCCACAAGGCGATGAACTCGGACGGATGTGACCTTTCTGCAGCAGCTCCTGAATCTGCCTCTTGATTTCATCGTTCTCCAGAACGGAGCGCCGATAAATTGGTCCATTGGGTAGCGGTGCACCTGGGGTCAGATCGATGGAGTGCTTGACCTGAAAGTGCAGAGGGACCCCTACGGGGGAGGTGAAGATGTCCTCGTATTCCTCCACGACCTTGTCCATCTGTAGTTGTCGTGTAGAAGAGCCCTGCCTGGAGGTTGTGGCCACTGTCTTCTTCTTTCCTTGAGGGTGTATCATCAGGAAAACAAATTTCCTGGTTTTGGAAATGAGCTTACTGCATTGTTTTGCAGTAATCAAAGAGATGGCGGTAGATGGTGCTACCTCTGGTATCCTGTACAACTTGTTTCCCAATGTAATAATAATAGCACGGGGCCTTGATTCATACATAGCATGTCGCTTCCACAAGTATGGTTGCCCTAATAATACATCACAAACTTCAAGGGGAGCAATGTCACACAATACCTCATCCGTGAAGGGCTTGATGTTGTATGGAAGGCGACACTGCTGGCTCACACGAAGATCCCGTCCTTGGTGAAGCCACCTGATGGTGTATGGTTGTGGATGTGCTGTGGTTGGTAAGCCCAACCGCTTCATGACCTCTGCCGAAATGAGGTTCTTTTGGCTCCCGCTATCGACAATGAACTGTAGTGGGGAGCCCTTTACCCACATCTGGGAGTGGAAGAGACGCTCCTCCTCCTCTGGATCTTCGGGTTCATTTTTCTAGACCTTGGCGGTAGCAACAGTGGCGTTGGGATCTGCATCAATGATCTGCTTCCCTTTGTCATTCCCCTTGTCGGGTTCTGACTCAGAGTCAGAACATGCATCTGATTCTGAAACCTTTAGCTCAGCCACCAGTGACTGCTTGGCCCGACACTCACTTGTGTTGTGAGTGGAGCTCTTATGGAACTCACACCATTTTCCCGTGTCCTTTTTCGGCTTCGCGGCACTGTTCTTTGCTTGCAGCTTTGGCGGGTTGTCTTGGGCTGCCCCGCCTTGGCTTTGTCCTTTGTTCTGTGGTTTAGGGGCACCTTTCCCTTGCTTCTGATTCGCAGATCCAAAGTCTCGCTTCCTTTGTTTAAACTTCTGCTCGATCTTGACGGCATATCGATATGTTGTGCCAAGCGAGGAGATGTTCAGGAATTCTATTTCTTCCTGGATGTACTTATGCAGGCAGCCGCGATATTTGAGTATCAAATGCTGCTCCGTATCCTTGATTCCCAACTTTGTGCGAAGGGTATGGAAAAGATTGGTGAACTCCAGCACGTCTTGGTCCCTTCCCTACTGCAGCGTGGTCCACTTTATGTATTCATCCTCATAGCTTCCGACAGGGTAGTACTGCTCCTTGATGGCATCTCGGAATGAATTCCAGGTGGGTGCGGCTGAAAATAGTGAGCCGGTATTTTCATCCTTCTGTTCGCAGTAGGTTTCCCACCAGTCTTTGACGTGGGGGGCTGCTTTGAGAAGAGCAAAAACAATCTTTTCCCGACTCGAAAATTCATGAACAGAAAAATAACCCTCTAGCAGATTTAACCATTTATCTACGGCATCCGCGTCTATCTGACCCTCGAATATGGGGATTTCAAAATTAACTTGTACCTTAAAGGGCGTGGCATTTCCAGAGTAGCTGCTGGAAGCCGATGCATCGCCTCTAGGTAGCCGCTGAAGGATCTGGGCAAAACTATCCATCATCGCGTTCTGTTGTCGCTCGAGAGCTTCTTCGAGCAAGATTTTGATAGGATCTCCTGCCCCCTCGTCTTTCTTCTCATCCGCCATGGGAGATTGTCGGGATTTTCGAGGCTGGTCTCGCAAAGGTTCGACCAATTCAAGCCCTAACTTCTTATATCCCGACCTCGTTGGGGACATGCAAAGAAAAACAGAGAAAAAATAGACCGCTCTGATACCACTGATCCAGATTTAAACAGGAACGCAATAAAATATAGAGATAACCATAAAGACAGATATGCAACGGAAATAATACTTCATTTCATTACTGTAAAATACTGAAATATGCTTACAAATAGAAATAGAAATAACCCAGCTAGGGCGATGGTAGCTTATCTCTGAGAAGAGATGTGTCGGCTACATGCCTCTGAACTGTCTTACAATGAGGCTCGAAGGCCTATTTATTGTTGAGAAACAATGGAAAACCCTTAACATTCCAAAACCTAACCCTAGAAGATGAAACGCCAAACTATGGGCCCTGTTTGGGTAAATTGGTACATCAACTTCCCGGGGTCGTAACTTTGGCATACGATCTCCGTTTTACGCGCATGATAGCCCGTTGGAAAGATCTCTCTGAGGACTACAACGGAAAAGATGATTTTTTACCTAAAATATCGCTGGAGCTAGATTTCCCAAAAAATGTCGTTTAGGGCCTCAAAACGGCTCCGGAAGTTTAGGACCCGAAAAACTGCTAAAAATAGTAAACTGCGCTATAATTAAGGAAACTGAAAATGTTGAGAGGAACAATGGTGGGGGTCCAGGTGGACTTGGCAGGTGGCCATCAATATCCACCTGGATCATCCTTTGTCTTCAGTTGGAACATTTCCACCCATCCCATCGACAACTAATGGGTCGTGGGCTTTTGTGGACACTTTTGGTCCACCACCACCTCCCCAATCGACAGTTACTACCACACCTCTGATGGTGAACCCCAATATCCCATCTATCCCAGGTTTAAACCCTATCGTGACACCCACCACGAGTGGAACCCAGTACATTTTGGGTTCCACCCCTTTTGTGTTAGCCCCTGGACCTTTGACAAGTGCTACATATAGCACTCCTTATAATTCTCAATATAGCACGGTTAACACAGGTCCCTTCAACCAACAATATGGTTGGCATCCATTGTATAGTTCTAACCCCCAGATTCAGGTATCTGGGGGCACTGTTCCCAATATGCATATACCGGTTGGGAGCGTAACAGTTCCCCCTCTGTTTTTAGGTATGCATGGTCAGTCATTGATTGACATGAACCCTCCTTATGTCAGTCAAGGACCTATGGTTAGTTATGTGGTGAGTGGGAACCCTCAACAAGGTCCCAATCAATCCATAGGGGCACCCTACTCACAACCTCAAATGAGTCAAGGTGGCACTCCTTATCCTGTGGGCACTTCTATCCCCCAGCCTAACAACCCCTATGGAAACCCACAGTACAATACCATACCCCAAGGCACTTACTATACCACGCAACCTGTGTATAATATTGGAAACAACATGATGGGAGGACCGCAAGGATCCTCAAGTCATATGTCATCGCCTTGGTCTGATTCGGGGGCATCAAACACTTTTCCTTTCTTGGAAACGCTTGATATCCCCGACTTGTACAAACTTACAAATGACCCCATCTATCACAACTTACTTTGGCCACCAATCTCGCATAAAATACCGACAGACATCCCAAAGTTCGAAGGGAAACAAGGGGAGGATCCGGGTACACACATCACCACCTATCATCTATGGTGTGTTTCTAACTCCATGGTGGATGATAGTATCCAACTACATCTCTTTCCTCGCACCCTTACTGGCAATGCAGCCAAGTGGTACATCGAGTTACCATGCACGTTAGTCAATACCTTTGGCGCTTTAGCGATGGAATTCTTAAAGAATTTCTAGCTACCCATCTGCTATAAAACTGGGATAGAACTCCTCACTTCATTACGTCAGGATACCGCCACCCACATCTCTGATCATATACATGAATGGAGATGTAGACGGAGGTTAGTCAAAGCTCCCCTCCCAGATTATCTATTAGCAGATTGGTTTTGCAAGTCTCTACTCCCCCAAATCGCTAAATATGTCACCTTAGGTGGTGTGGTCATAGAAGACGAATCCATTTGTCGTACCCAACACTTAGATCTGATATATTCATAGTCTGGCACTTTATACGATGCCATTCCCAATTCCCCTTGCAACTCCAATGCTCCCACTACACAGCAACCCAGAGCGCATGCTAATGGGATTATCGGCGCGACCTCTGGGACTACTGTAAAACAACTCAACAGTCACATTGCCCAGATGTTAGTTGACCCCTCTACCAAATCAACTGCTCTTCCTACCACTGTGATCAACTCTGTGCAGTTTACATAAAAACTTGGTGGTAAGAACAAGAAGAATAAGAAAAAGACCGCTCCTTCTGAAGAGCAGTCAATGAAGAAGCATAACCCAAAGCAGAAGGTTGTTGCATCCTCTAATAATGGAAAGGATAAACCTGCCAGATTCCCTTGCAAAATCTATGTGCAAGACCACATGACATATCTGTGTCCACGTCTTCAGGAATGCACAAAGTTCATCTCTAAAAAGGACACTAGCAGGACCCCTGCAGTCCTAAATAATCCTTTCCCTACTCAGCAGCAGCAACACCTTGTTGCAAACCAACCCCAACCCCCACAAGGAGGCAATGACGGTTCGCATCATCCTTCAGCTGGTGAAGGACCATCTACCGTTTACACCTTTAAAACGATAGATCTACAAACCAGAGCGACACCTTATGGAGCTCTAGTTGCTAATGCCGAGGAAGCCTCCTCGAGTCAAAACCCACCGTCACCTAATGATCTTCATATCGAAAGGCCGGTTGCTAATCTTATGATTCACCCCCCAAAAGGGGAAATTCGTTGCACAATGCACAATACATCTGCATGTGCTACCCAAAACTATAGTATTGTAGAAGATTTGGCACAAGCATCGTCTACTATGTTGGCGCTTGAAGTATTACAAACATGTCTAGCACAAAGGAAAGCTTTGCTTTCGGCAATTGGTGGTATCGACCCTCAGGATTCCATGCTTGCAATTTTCGACATGGAAAAATGTAAACCTCCCCTTTCACACCAGCTTGCATTTCAGGTGCAAATATCTTCGAAAGGGCGAGGAATACATAGAACTGTCATTGACGAAGGTGCTTCAACCTGCGTCATGTCAGCTTCATGTTGGCTTGCTTTGGGTTCTCCAACCCTATCCCTGTCATCGAATTCCATTAAAGGTTTCGACAGCCACACTTTCATCCCAAAAGGTTACCTAGCTAGCTACCCCATCACCTTGAATGGGAAAACGGTAACAGTGGACATCGAAGTCGTAGATAGAAAGCTCGACTATAATCTATTGTTGGGTCACAGTTGGACTTATGCCATGACTTCCATTGTGTCTACTGTCTTTCACATCATCTTATTTCCATTGGATGGAAAGATAGTCATAGTGGACCAACTGTCCTTTTGCACCCCTGATTATTCCCCATTACCCAATGGCTCTGTACCCTTAGTGGGTGGTGTAACTAACTCTTACATCAGTATCGGTATCGGTCTATTAAAGGGCTCTTACCTTATGGGTTTTTTCCCTCTTCTGCCGCCCAAGGTTCCACAAACGGTCAATATGGTTTCATCTATTCCTCATGAATCGACCGATCCTTGGATCCTACCGGCCCCTTCAGACATTGACAATTACGGAGAACAAATTCCGCTATCACCAGCTGAATTAGCCTACCAGGCCATTCAATTTGCATCAGAATCTCCAGTCACTTTAGTCACGGCCAATGGTACCACCTCCCCTTCCATAACTACTCCTTCTTTCGATCTCCTCAACCAAGTCCTACCTATGGATGAAGCTATTAGAGAGATCATGTGTTTAGAAGAGTGACCTCAGGAGGACTCTCACCATCGTGTTTCGATATCTGATTCAGACATGATGCCTCTTCAAATCCTATCATTTGACGCACCTGAAATCGTTTCCTCACCTTATACGACTATCCAAACTTTGGACTCAGAGGGAAACATGGGAAATATTTCTAAGACATTGTTGATCGATATTTCAGTCAAGACAGACATCGTGGAAAACATATAGATTGGAGCCAATCACAATCCTGAGGAAATTGTGAGCTTCACCTCCCCTTTTAAGGACTTCCACGATGTTTTCCCTTGGTCTTATGAGGAAATGCATGGCATAGACCCTTCTATTGTCAAGCATGAGATCAAGAAGTGTTGAGCATTCTTTTTATGGTATTTTTCTTCCTCGTTAATTTGAAAAAACCTCGAGTCTCCTTCTTTGGGCTCATTAAACTACCATGAAGAAGAGTGAACATTCTTTTTATGGTATTTTTCTTGCTCATTAATCCGAAAAACCTCGAGTCTCCTTCTTTAGGCTCGTTAAACTACTACAAAGAAGATATGAGCGCTTTCTTTTATGGGATGTTTTCTTGCTCTAAAACTGAAAAATCCCTTAGTTTTTCATTGTCAGGCTCGTTAACCAGTTATGACGACAGTTTGAGCAACTATTTTTCCCTCTTTTCCTAGCTCATTAAACTAAAAAATATCGATTGAGCATTCTTTTTGGGGACTTTTTGCTCACTCATAAAATCGAAAAAACCCCAAGTTCCTTCTTTAGGCTCGTTAAAAACTTATGAAGAAGCTTTGAGCATTTTTTTTTAGGAACTTTTCTCGCTTGTTCGAAAAAACCCCGAGTTTTCGTCATTGGGCTCATTAAACACTTACAACGACGATATGAGCACTTTTCTTTTTTGGGACTATTTCTTACTATTAAATCGAAAAATCCCTGATTTTTTCCCTTCTTCGGGCTCGTTAAATCTATAAAGAAGGAATGAGCAGTTCGTTTACCTCTTTTTCCTCGCTCACTAAACTGAAAAAGATACCTTGAGTTTTCTTCATTTGACTCGTTAAAATTTGATGAAGGTATTGAGTTTGTCGTTGTGTGACTCATTAAAATTTCATGACGAAAATCGAGTTTACTCCGTCTCCTCGTATTTGTAAAAAAATGAGGCAAACAACTATTGAGCATAGGTTTCTCTTTATCCGGACTCATTAGATTAACTTACGTAAAAGGAACTGTTCCAGGTATACTATTAAACTTTTGTCACACAAGGTTAACAAATATGACAAAGGGAACACCTTGGAGTCGTTCTTTATGATCTTTTTAGACTCTCGAAATATGAAAATACCACCGAGTTGTCTTGTATGGACTCATTAAATTACACAGATCAGGAATAGAGTTGCTCTTTTTACGATCCTTTTTAGACTCTTAAAACATGAAAAGATCGACGAGTTTTCCTGTCTGGACTCATTAAACTAATCATATAGAGCATAAAGTCACTCTTTTTACGATCCTTTCAGACTCTTAAAACATGAAAAGATCGACAAGTTTGCCTATCTAGACTCATTAAACTAATTAGCTAGGGCATAAAGTCACTCTTTTTACGGTCCTTTTCAGACTCTTAAAATATGAAAAGATCGACGAGTTTACCCATCTAGACTCACTAAACTAATTAGATGGGGAAAGTGGACAATACAACTGCGTTATGTTCCATATTTTGAAAGAGTTTTTTGGCAGCAGTCACTCCCTTGAACATGGCACTCCCTCAAATAAACCTTCCTTGTGACGGCCTTTCAATATGAATCGTACCATCCTATGAGTTTAGCCTATATACCCCGATGTTCTTGCATCTCTGTATCCTAACACTCTTTGGTGTTCATGAGTCTAGTGCTACATGGTTAAAACCGTTTTCATGCCTTCTATTGTTCAAAGGAAAACCTTTATCTTATGTTTCCTCCATCAAACCATCAAGCATATCCTACCATCATGCCCTCTGTCTCTTTGACCCAATGCTCAAAAGATTCCTCAAAAAACAATCATTCTTGTCCCATTTCGTGTCGACTAATGTAGGACACCTTATTTCCTACCTTTTGACAAGTATCTTTCTATCAACTTCAACACTCTATCTAGGAAGAAGACCCAAAAACACTTCAGTGCCTTGGTACTTGCAGACATCAGTGGTAAGTCACCTTGTGTTTGATCAGGGGTTTTCATTATTAGCTCTTGGTTAAATGATTCTACGAGTGTTTGACGAAAAAAACATTTTTTGCACTCGCTAGATTGTACTGTGCATCTTAGAGACCATCACATTATTGGTGGCCATCCTCGCATCTGTTAACGGTCTCCATTATTGACTGGTAATCAGATGATTTCGTGCATGTTCGACATCAACGCCTATATTCACATGTATCGATCTTTGTTGTTCGGTGAAGCAGGAATCAGGACCTTGGGTAGAGGCTTGCATCACTCAGCCTTGTTTCCTCTCCCAAGTTGCGTTTATTATTTTTTGGAGACAACTCATTAGAATGATCCTATTATGACACAGGTTCCACATTATGCTTATCAGCGGCCAGCATTGTCATATCTCTTTTATGAGAAAATCACTTTGACATAGCTATTGAGCGTGGGAATGCCCGACTTAGGACATGATTTTAGTTGTTATATATATGTGTGTTGTATTAGGTTTCTCATATTGCCCGAAGCTCCGATCCTCTCTCTCTTTTTTCCAAAGAAAAGGATAGTTAAATATAAAGTATTTCGGCCATCATCGCAACCTCTGATCTCACACTTTAGGGGGAATCTGTTATACAGGAAAATGACCTCCTCATCAGCTCAGAGGATAAAGACATGAAGGACTAACCAAGTTCACAGGCCCAGTTGTCAAGCTAACATTGTCTAGACACTATCAAACTACTTTATAAAGCTTCTCAGCAAGCCTAAGGGTGTGTTAGTGCCTAGGGTAACTCTATTTGTTACCTCGGGAACAATGCTAGTGACCCTACATCAGTTTCTATGGGTCAAAGGAGTGAATTGACTGAGAAAATATCCCTAGATTCTCTCCTATGTCAACTCATAAAAGCAGGGAAACATCAGAACTCAACCTGTTTGGGGGAATTACTAATTCCTAATGGAGTATGAAAACGGGAAAGAGCACTAAGGCATGGAAACATCACTGCTTTTGCCTAATGAAACTCATGAAGGACTTGGCAACCCTAACCCTACATGCTATATATGCAAGGCTTGGGCCATTGTGAAAGAGGTCAAACCATTTGAAAGGATTGCCTATTTGACTGTTGAGTAGAGTCTTAGACTAAGACATCAGAAGAAGTTAATAAGGAAGAGAGAGAGAGGAGCTAGAGGGGTAAGGGAAGGCTGATGCAGCTAATGGTTGTAATCACTCTTTCTGCATCAATATAGAATTGCAGTTGTGTTTTCCACTTCGTGATGTTGGTAGTATAACTTGTTTATATGTTTATTCAATATATTTTAGCATGAGTGGCTTAGTTATATGCAACTAGATAGATTTTATATGTTCGTGCGTTTTTTTATCAAGGTTTTATGTTGTGATATTACTATTGTCTTTACTATGTGTAGGTTTTGATCTAGAGCCAGCTCAGGGGTCTTCCTCCTAGCTGCATTGCGCTCTCCAGCAACAACACACTAAGACTCAAGGTAATAACTCCTTCTCTCTTTGATATTTGTTTGTTAAACATAGATATGCATGTATCTTTGTGACAGCTGCAGCTAATCTGACTGTCTGCTGAGGATCCTGAGAAGATCCTTGAGGGTTTTCTACATCACCAAACACCCGTGCATTAATCCCTATAGCAAGGACCAAGGTGCAAAGAAGAGAAAGGAGAAAGGGAATAAGTAAGGGAGAGATACTAGAAAAGGGGGAGGAGAGCCGACCAACAAATCCATTAAATGAAGAAAATGTTAGACAAGATAAAACTACATATAATAGCATGAACGCAAAATCTAAAATTAATATTTTTATTTTTATTTTATTATTAATTTTTATAATTCTTAATTTTTTATTTTTATAAATTATTTTTTATAAGGAACAATATGTTAATCAATATTATTATAGTTTTATTTTATTAAGAATAAATATTAAAATATAAATTTAATAATAATACTATTTTTATCATTAGTATTATTAACAAAGTTATTAGTAATAATTTTCATATTACTAATAAAATGATTTATAATACTACTAATAAAGTTTATTATTTTTAACTTTATAGTTTAATATTAATTATAATTAAAAAAATAATAGCTATAATAATTATTAGTTTAGGAATAATTCTAGATAAATGGAAACAAGGGGGCACATGAAAAGAAAATAATATGAGAGGGAGCAAAAGGAATGAGCTTATAGGAGATATCGAAAGTGTCTTAATAAATAGGAGGAAAAAGGTGTGATAGGGGTGGAAGGATAAAAAAATGGAGAGGGATCAAACTGTGAGGGGGAAGGGAAGGGATTAATGGAGAAAAAGGGGGAGAAAAAAGGGTCTCATGGAAGGAGGGAGGGAGGACAAGGATCATGCTTGGTAGTGCGGAAGAGAAAGGGAATCTAATTTCTACTTACCTCCAAACCCCCATCCCTATTGAGATTGTGAGGATGCTTAATGATTTCAAGGGCCTCATGAATTTTGCGTTTATATTTATGGTTTTCATTAGCGATGACTTTAGTGTCTTCCAAGCAAATATGGTGCCAATTCTTAGTTGAATGTTCGGTCAGTGTTGAAGTACGATTTCTTTCATTTTTGATGTCAGCACGATGCTCTTTAAGTCTAATCCTGAAGGTCCTTCCTGATTTTCCAATATAACAATACTCGCAAGAACATATGACTTTATAAACAACCTTATGTTGGAGTTGATAAGGGGTGTCTTTAACAAATCTAAACTTTTGTCTAATGGTTGTCAAGGTCTTGAAAGAGGTTCCAATATCTTTCTTTTTTAGAAATCTTAGCCAGCTTGTCTGTGACCCCCTGAATGTATGGTAGATAACCCTTTTGCCAGTAACTTGGAATTTATTTCATAATGTCTATCCTTGTTTGCGGATCTAGCTCTTTTGATGCTCTTGATGATGTTCATGTTTTTATACCCAATGCATGCATAAACCTTTCTTAAATATTCAGTTTCTTCTTCAGTGTGAGAGGAGTCTGATATTCTGAAGGCTCTTGTAAAAAGAGTCTCGAGAACCCCCATCTTTTGCGCCGGGTGATGGTGTGAGTCTGCATGAAGGTAGTTGTCGGTATGTGCTTTCTTTATGAATACCTTATGTCCTAGGGAACCATCTTCATTTCTTATGAGGAGAATGTCTAAGAACGAGATACTTTTATTTTTCTCAACCTCCATTGTGAACTTGATATCTTTAGAAATACTATTTAGGTAGTCTATAAAGTTACTTAACTCCTTGCCTCCATGGGGCCAATTATCACTAGTGTTATCAACGAATCTGAAACAGAATTTGGGTTTCAACAAGAAAGTGTCAAGATATTTATTTTCAAATTTCTCCATAAAGAGGTTAGCTACTATAAGGGACATCAGGGATCCCATAGATACCCCAGATGTCTATTCAAAGAATTTACCTTGGAAGTAGAAGAATGTGGAACGAAGACATATTTCGGTAAGCTTTGTAGTTTGGGGATCTGTGACCTCTTTTACAACCTGAACAACTTCCTCCAAAGGGGATTTAGTGAAGAGCTAGACAACATCAAAACTTACAATTATATCCCCAGGATCTAGTTTTTCTTTTTTGATGAATTCCACATACCGGTTTGAGTCTTTAATGAATGATCTTGTATTATCAACTAGAGGGGCTAATGTGTTAGCAACATATTTTTCCAAGGCATATGTGGGTGCTTCAATAGTGTTGACAATAGGCTTGAGGGGGGCACCCAACTTATGAAATTTGGGAGCTCTATAAATTCGTAGGTTGATTTCACTATCAGGCAATAGGCACTTCTTCGTACTATCATCCAATTTTGAATCCTTGATGACTTTTTTTAACAATTTTGGTAATCTTAGAAACAGGATTATCTTTGAGCTTCTTGTAGCTACCACTGTTATATAGGTGGTATTTCATTTTGGTGGTGTATTCTTCTTTATCCATAACCACAATGGCTCCATATTTGTCTACTTTCAGGATTACAATGTTTTCATTATTTCTTAAACTTTTTAAGTCTCTTAATTTCTCATAGTTTAGATTTCTTTTAAGAGACATTGCTTTTCTTAAGAGAATTTTGGTTCTCTAATTTAAAGTTAACTACCTTCTTATAATTTATTAATATTTTCATGTCCTCAATCACATTGAAACATCATAATATTTCTTTAAGTTTAATTGACATAATACTATCAATGATATTGATATTTTAAAGGGTATCTTTTGAAGAATCCTTAACCCCATTCTCTCCTTATCTTTGAACATATTTCACATATGTTTTTCCATTGTGAAAAGAGACTTTTTTTATTCAAGTTATATAACTTATACTAATATAATAAGTTTAGTACCTTATCACGGAGGAAAGGAAATGATATTTTAAAGAAAAAAAAAATATTCAAATTTTTAATGATGGAATTTTTTAATTTTTTAAAGATTTAATTAATTAATTAATTAATTAATTTTTAATAATTTAGGTTAATATTTTTTAGAAAAAAAAAAGCGGTTTAATTATTTTTGGAAAAAAATGGAAAATTGGCTTATTGCTTAAATTTAGCATTAAAAATTTCATCACAACTTTATTTTCCATGGGTGGGATACCAACATTTAAAATAAGGATATAGTAGTGTGTATTTCTTTTCTAACTTTCTTATTATTATTATTTTTTTTTTCATGACTATGTGAATTGAAAAGTAGGTCAATCTTGTACTGACATGTCATGTGGCTAATTCCAACAACTACCACAATAAACTTTAGATGAAACCACATGGGCCCCAACATATGGCTCATGGGCTAAATTAGAGAGATTTGAAAGTTGAATCACATACTTTAATAATACTTCATACATTTAAGGAGTATTCTAATATTGTTTATTATATTATTTTTGTAGCTTTTCTTAATCTTAATCCATGTCTCCTAAGGATACCACATGGCTATACTTTATAACTATAAAAAATCATTAACAAGTGTATGAAAAAGAAACTTATTTTTTTCCAAGCTAGAATTGGGGAAAATTTTAGGGGTTAAATTTCACAAATGGGTTATTATTTGGACATTTTCTGGAAAAAATTGCCAATTTGGTTAAAAATTCGCCTATTTTTATGATTATGTAGATGATATTCCCCCAAAAAATTACCAATTTTAATAATAAATTACATGTTTTTTTATTGAATATTTACCACATTCTAAGTATGAATTTCCAAACCATAATAATCACTTAAAATACTATATATAAGAAAATATTTAAATCCTTAAAAAATATCCTACTAAAACTCCACATCTTTACAGTTATTTTAAAAACTAAATTTTTTTTTTTTTTTCACCTCTACTAATCCATTTTTCAACTTATTAGTTATTTATATGGAAGTCTTTCTCCAAATTGTGGTTGTCAATAAACAAAATTATGATATTTATGTATCTAAACATAATGATCATAATTTTTGTTTTATCAATGTTTATAAAAATACCAAAGCCCATCATTTTTTTAAGGTGATTAATTGTTGTTTTTTATATAATTAATAAAAATATAGTGAGCGTTTTTGTTTGTTTGTTTTGTTTGTATATAATAGTGGGACCTTCAACTCACACAACAAAATGAAGAAAATTCTAGCTATAATTAGCATTAATTAATGCCAATAATACTCTTTGATGCTTTAGGAACAAAAAGCTAGGTAATAATTTATGTCAAACAAATTGACTTAGGTCTCATCTCTTGGTGACCAAATCCCTTCATTTTTGTAAGATCTGATTTGACTTTTTGATATGAAAATATTAATTAATGGTTAAAAATAATAATAATAAATTATATTGTTTTACTTTATTATAACACCACATAATAACATGTTCATAAATTTCCAAGTTATTAAGAGATATGAGATAGGTAAGCTTATGTATCATGCATGAACTATGAACTTCACATCTAATGAGTTAAAACCTTTACCAAACTTTTGAGAAAGTCATATACTTCACATAGAAAAACATTTATTAGACTTAGATGAGTCTATCTCATTACTAGTTTCTCTAAGAATTCTTAGTTTCTCTAATGCGTAGTCTTAACTAGTATTCAAACCATTTATAAATGAGTTAAAAAGACAAAAAAAAAAAAAAAACGATCAAAACATATAGAAAACTAACTATAAGATCAATTAACCATTATTGTCATCTTGTACATCACTTTATCCATGAGTTGTAGGCATGCAAAAAAATGGTTCTATGGACACCAGGTATATAATACCACCATGTCTCTTCATCACTCGTATACATATATGAGAACATATGAATATAATTCATATAATATTCTCAAATATCACTTAGCTTATAGTAATTCTTAGTTTAATGGAAATATGAATCTTCAATCTTTGGATTCTCTATTGCAACTCAACTATTAAACTTAACAATTTCCTTAATAATACTCACTTGAAGGTATTAAAAATGTAAATGTGGTTTGAATACCATTATTGGTTCAATTCAAGTTGCAGGAACATTGCATCTTCCATATCATGAATATGTGTTTATATAAGTTTAAAATACATGATTCACATCATTACATGGAGTTTATTTTGAAATTCATCATTACTAATTTTATATTTTGGTATTTTTCTAATCATTTGTAAACGAGTTAAAAAGACAAAGAAAATATCAAAACATATAGAAAACTAACTATAAGATGAACTAACCATTATTGTTATCTTGTACTTCACTTTGTCCATGAGTTGTAGGCCTGCAAAAAAAAATGGTTCTATGGACACCATGTATATAATACCACCATGTCTCTTCTTCACTTGTATACATATATGAAAACATATGGATATAATTCATATAATATTCTCAAATATCACTTGGGTTATAGTAATTCTTAGTTTAATGGAAATTATGAATCTTCAACCTTTGGATTCTCTATTGTAACTCAACTATCAAACTTAACAATTTCCTTAATAATATTCACTTGAAGGTATTAAAAATGTAAATGTGGTTTGAATACCATTATTGGTTCAATTCAAGTTGTAGGAACATTGCATCTTCCATATCATGAATATGTGTTTATAGAAGTTTAAAATACATGATCCACATCATTATATGGAGTTTATTTTGAAATTCATGACTACTAATTTTATATTTTGGTATTTTTCTAGTCATTTTAAAAAGTGTTCCTCATATTCTTGTTTTTTCAATTAGACATTTCATAGATGGATACAAAACTTTAGAAATTATTTTCAATGTTTAGTTCATCTTTTTTAGTGAAAGGGGATTGGGAATGTCTAACAATACATGCTTTGACATAATATGTTGTTGCATAAATAAGTACTAGAATTTAATTTATCTTTTACTTCTTACACTTCATTTTACCAATTAATTTTATATTTGCAAGTAAGAAATAATAAAACTAGACCCACTTTATTCCATTAACATAAATATAATTTCATAACATAATCTATTTTAATTGTAGTTATGTTAGAAATTATAATTTGATTTTTTATTTTTCCTTATATAAAAATCTTTATTTCAAATAATATATAAAATTTAATTTAATTATTAATTATTAATTTTTTAAAGATATTTAACTTAATTATTTTATGATAAAGGAAATATTTTTTATTTTTAAATATTTATAAAATAAATTTTATTTCAAATTTTTAACTATTCTATAAAATTAATTTAATTTAATGTTTAATATTTAAATTTAAAAAAAAAATTAATATTTACTATTTCAATTTTCAAAAATAAATATAATAATATTAAATATGTCTGATGTATAAGAAGAAGCTTTCAACATGGAATGCAAGAGGCTTCCAAAAATTGCTTTTAATTTGAGTCAAAATCCTCATGTGGGCTTCAAGTGTGGGTGGCGTAACGATGCCTAATCTTGACTCAATCTTTGGGGGATTAAGGAGGAGATCATCATGGGAAGCAAAGATAGTATCAAAGATACTATTACCTCCAATTTTAAGGACAAGATGTGGGATGATATGGAGTTGGAGGGTAAAAGGAAGCTAAGATACTATACAGACATGATCAACCCCACCCTTTATAACCATAATTATCTGTCTATGTTGACCAACACTAAGAAGAAAATGAACATCGATAGGATAAGAACTAATTCTCATGAGCTTCGAAGTGAGACCGAACGGTGGTCTTCTGCCAAGACTCCCTTGGAAGATAGAATTTGTTAGATTTGTGACACTAAGAAGGTGGAAGATGAAAAGCATTTTCTTTTAGACTCTCCGGATTTTGGCCTCTCAATTCCCTATCTTCAGCCACACCTCTAATATTCTTGACTTATTAAAACAACCCAACTATAGCGATCTTGGAGCGTTTCTTTCTCTTCTCCTTGATCACAGAATTAGGATTTTGAAAAATGACAATTAGACTATTTTTTTTTAGGTCCAATAGACCACATTATTCTTAATAGACATTAATCATCATCATCATTATTTTTTCATCAACCACAATTAAAAATTTACCTTTCGGGCTTGTTTTAATCCCTGAATTTATATTTTTCATAAAATGCAAAAGCATTGGTATTTAGGTTATGGATTGGGTTTTTTGAAAAATAGAAAATAACAAGACAAAAAAATTAATATTAGATGAAATGCTCTCCAAATTATATCAAACAGTGAAAGCAAAAAATTTCAATTAAATTTCAATTAAAATTTATTTATATTATATTTATTCTAAAAAAATATCATAAATTATATATGGTATTTTTGTTATTAAAACATTGTACATGTCTTGATTTCATATTTGAAAAGAAATCATAATATTAATTTTTTCATTATAATATTGTACATGCTAATTTTGTCATTATAATATTGTATATATGGATTTTATACATTATTAATTAGTTGAATTTATTTATGATATTTTTTTTATATAAATCAGTAATGGATAATTACAAGTGGGATGGTGTTTTTTTTAAGAGTAATTACTTGCATTCATATATAATAGCCACTTCCCATAACTGATTTTACAAGATTTTCCCACTGTATTAAATAATCATTAAAATTCACAACTTCCTAATATTAATTTATTCAACTTTGATGTCACATGACAAGCTAATCCACTTATATGTCACCCTTGTAAATTATGGAGTTGTTTTTAGTGAATTTTTTTGGAAGTTTTTCCAGTCTAATTTCTCTAAAAGAAATCAAAAACTTGATGAGTAATCTCTATCTAAGTGCACAAATCAAGATTTTACCTAAATTTTTTCCAAAAATCGCAAAAAAACAACTCCTTAAATTATTGTATAAATATATTTATTTATAATTTATAATGGAAAGATTTAATATAATCAAATTAATAAAAAAAAGCTAAAAATGTCTTTTCAAAATTTAGAGTTGGAAGTACTATAAATTATTTGGTAATTTGGTACATTGGACTAGTAAATCAATTAATTTCATAATAAATTTATAGTGGGATCAGCTATGGTTACTGATGGGACTCGTGGCATGCAGTTTGGCCAAAACCAACCAGATTAGGATAAAATTTCAGCACACGCATATTGGTGTTGGCGAAACACAATTTATTGTTACAGGGTTTGTAATAACGCCCGTCCTTGTTTTCCATGAATGATAACAGAAGCAGCAATGGCGTTCTGCCTTGTATCGCTGTTCACAATGTGCTGCACTCAGTCACTCATGCCGTGTTGGGAAAGGAAAAGGATCCTACACTATGGATTGGATGAAAATTTTTTGTGCACATAAATTGGCTGCCTCCTGCTATAAAATGACATAGCATCCTGCCTTCAACCACGGATAATCATTTCTGTTTCTGTTTTTGTTTCTATTTCTGTGAAAATGCAGTCATCGACTAAATTGCTCGTTGTTATCGCCGCCTGGGTTGTGGTTCTCTTTGTTGGCACCGCGTTTGCTACTTCGAGGAACACTAATATTTATGGGGTGGGGAAACAGAAGGTGATCAATAACCCACCTCCTGTCACTGTTCATGGCAGGAGGCGATCTCTTTTGGAGATAGCTGTATACGTACCAGACCTTCCAAAGATTCCTCCGGTGGTCATAGGATCACCCCCAGACGATGGGATAACCCGAGCTCCACCTACCCTACCGCCTGTACTGCAGCAGCCTTCGCCTCCAGCCATAGTGACACCTCCCTTGGCCGTGCAACAGCCTTCGAATCCCGTCATTCCAGCCCCTTCCATCCCCTTCATACCCCTTCCACCGCTTACACCCGCTCATTAATCAGTGCAGCCCCAAGAAATAAGTAGTAAAACCTAATTATTTAGCAATATAACGTGCACCCTGCCTCAGTATTTGTTATAACTATGTATTACCTACTGTGCCACCTACTAGCTGTGTTAGAAGGTCTGTTTATCGACGATAGTGAATAACGGGGCAATAACTTCAGTTTTTACTGAATTCTGTAGGTCTGTTTGTCTTTCTATGTCATATGAATAATATAATGCCATGCCATTTCCTCGACTGTGTGCAAAAATGATGTTGCCGCTTCTCGTGTAATGTGATTTGAAGTATGTTGCGGTTTATGAAATTTGATCATTTGAAATTCGATAGTTTATATGCAAATCTAGGAAATTCGATAGTTTATATCCAAATATTGCGGGATTGGTGATAATCGGATGATTGGTTTTAAAATATAGCCAAGGGCTATCGCCTTAACAGATTCTTTCTGTATTTTATTTTCGAGATTCTCTTTTAAGATTTTTCGAAATCACAGTGGAAATTTCTAATAATTCTGAATTTACAGTAGGTTTCTAAAAACCTATTTATATGGTTTAAAATTTTTTGAAGAAAATTATGTATAAGATTTCCATCTCTAACCTTTTAGTTAGACACTTCACTCATAAATAAAATTTAACATAAAATTTCCTTACATAGCAAAGTTGGCTATTATAATATAGTGGATAATTGCATGGGTAATTCTATCCACCCAAGCCGTACTACTTGTACCTGCATCCTGATGACGTTCTTCTTTACGAAGGAAAATCAACCTACCTTGTTAAGGAATAGAAAGAAGGTGATTATCACTCTTGAATCTTGAACTCTAGTCAAAATGGTCAGATCCTCTCAATGAGGTCGATGATTGACTTGAAATTGATTAGATTGGAGTCGTTTATGGAGTGGAGGAATTGCTGTGACAGCTAAAAGTAGTTGGAATCCGGGCAAAACAATTTCAAAAAATCTTGTAGATGTAGTGTTTGAATCATGTTTTTGATGGTAGAAATAGATTCAATACCATAAAAAATGTCTAGAGCACCTAAAACTATAAATTTTAACTACTTGTACTTGGATTTACAAAAATCACTGCGCATTTCTTCAAAATATAACCGGAATTTCCATTACTTTCATAGCAAAAAAAACATAATCTTTAAACTAAGGCGATTAGATTGATCAAATCACAAGTAAAATTGAAAGTGAATTTGAACCAAAACTAAACATTAATTTGATATTCCAATATTAGCTTGTCAGAATTTAACTACCTGTACATTTGACCAATAATTAGTTACTAATGATAATAGAATGAAGATTTCCACCATTCTTTATATTTGAATAAAATTTCTACATGAGACTGTGTATAAAATAGGATTAATATCCGAAATATTAAACATGAAAGTAATTCTAATGTATTTCCATTTTTTTTAATGAAAATATGTGGTGTGATTGTATTTTTTAATATATTTTATATGATGGATGTTCTTGACTGGATCCCTGCAAAACGATGTTGGTGTTTACCGCGCAACGTTCAACTGAGGATGCTGCGATTTATGAAAAGTTGAAGTTAGATCATTTATATCTGAATATTCAGGGTTTCCGTGATAATCGGTTGATTAGGCTGATGTTATCGATTCAAAAAATAGAGGAACGTTATCCCCAAAACACAAATTTTACATTTTTATTCGACACGATTTATATATGGAGAGAAATTATTTTATTTTTAATTATATATACTTCATAGGTTTTTCAGCGAGCTTGGCCGGGGCAGATTCAGCCCATCAGAGACTCCAATTTTTGTCCTCTTTCCAATGTGAATTTGACCTGTGTCACTCTTCTTCTAAACTGTTCTTGCGTTTCTCCAACTTTTGTTCCAATGTAGACTCCGATTTTCGTCCTCTCCTTCCCATGTGAATTTGAAACGTGCTCCTGTTCCAATGTAGACTCTGATTTTCGTCTTTTCCTGCTAATGTGAATTTGAAAAGTGTGGCTGCTTTTCTAATATGTTAGTGGGTTTTTGTTAACTCTTATTCTAGAAATGGCTGTTATTCTGTGTATGCAAAATAGTTGCTTCTTCTCTGACTGCTAGTAAGGTAATGTTGTTTATGCATTCAATTTACACAGGAGAGCAGGTTCATCATTCACCACTAAGTAGCCCAGCCATGGCGCAAATCAGAGCTTCTTTTCTGACTGCTCGTAAAGTAAAATTTTTCATGCATTTAATCTACACAGTAGAGCAGGTTCACCATTCACCACTAAGCAGCCCCAGCCAAGGCGCAAATCAGAGTTGAGCCAAGCAGCTTTACTTTTTAATTAGTTTGTTTCAGCGCCATCGTAGAGATCTGAGGTACGACTTATAAATGAAATTTTTGCTTCTTACTATGTCTAAATTGTTTTGCATGATGTGGGATAATGTTTGGCATTGAATTAATTTCATCATGACTTGTTTCTTGTTTCTCGTACTAGCTTCTTCCCAACCGTCGGATAAAAAATGGGCAAAGACTTAGTAGTTGGGAAAACAGCCACCATTGCTTCATTTGCAGACATTAAAGCAACTCCAACAACCACATTGATTTTGCTTCCTAAATAACTTTCAGTAGTTTCAAATATTCCTCCAATGGAGGCCGTTTCAAAAGCTATGTGAATATTGCCAACATCTTCATGTGTCCTTGGGATAAATTTATCAACATGAGGCATACCAAAATGTCCTTCAACATGATCCTTAAGGTAATTTGGACATGTCCATTTTGCCAGAACTAGTGACCTCCATTTTGCCAGAACTAGTGAAGCCCTCATCCTTTTTTAGGAGTTTCACCTTGGCATTCTTTGATGCATGTCTGGGATAGTTATCTAATCTCTGACCCTCTACAATAACAATTATTGTAGGAATTTCCAATTTATCTAAATAAGTTTTATCCTTGAGATTTGAGTAACCCCATGATTGGAAAGAAAATCTACAAGTTGATAATCATGATGTGATTCAGATTTTCATTTAGGAACCTTCAATGTGGCAATAACATCTGTCTTTTGAATATGCACATCTACGGGTACTTCAGTTTCATCTTGAAAACCATTGTCCATGTTATTTTTGAAATCTGATATGCTTGCATTTACACCTGCTAGCCCAACTAATATATCAACCTCAATTTGGTTTGATTCAGTTGAATGTTCACTTTCTTTTTTGCTTTTGTAATAATATATACCCTTGAGTATCGACTTCACCCATCATATTTCTTCTTAGATTTGTCTTTGATTTCTATTTCTTCTTAGATTTGTCTTTGATTTCTTTGGAATGGATTTACCATTAGTAGTTTCAATTTTTCTTCTTCACATTTCTTGGATATCATTATCCTTTAGAGACAAGCCCTGCTTTGCTTTCTGCTTCCCTTTTTTCTTATTAACACTGAGCATCCTTCCATTGGCTTTTCTTTTGAAACACATACATACTAATGTCATTTGTTTCTTCTCCTTCCTCCAAAAATGTAATATGCTCACTGATTTCAAGCTTTTTAACACCATTCATCAAAGATCCTCCACTTACAGAAGACTGATTTGCATCAACTATATCTCGCCTTTTGAACAAGAATATATCTTCCTTATAACTGGTTTCACCTTCCCCAATTGAATTCCTCCCTTGATCCATGGTTTTAAAATGCCCATCCTCATCCTTTCTAGGTGCCCGTAGCTGTGCCTCCCTTAAACATGGACTTTAAGAAAAAAAAACCCGAAAGATAGCTATCCAACTTTCAACAAATTCCTACTTCATTTATAGATACATCTCAATTATATATTTTTTCAACATGAAAAAACTATATATATATATATATATATATATATATATATTGATCAGATGGGCCATGTACATTATATCAGCATGTTTAACAGGAATTATCAAAATATCCAAACAATCCTGTGAGCAAGTTCAGCCAGATCCCAAATAAAAACCATATACAGTCATGTACATATCAATGTTGAGAGAACCAGATAAGATAAGAGCTGCAAGAGAGCAACAACAAGTATATAAAAGATAATTCAAAATGACTAACTCCTACAGGAAGCTAGTGATGAAAGCATAACAACCCATATACTTAGTATTTCTTGTAATTATAAGACACCATCTGATGTTGATCCCTATACTATACAAAAAACAAAACTATTATACAAAAAGATATAAACTATATGCATATACTATCCTGGAAATGTGTACTCCACTGTGCCAATCCTCTTGTCTTCTATGATTATATCCATCTACACATCTCCCACGATGCCTTGTAGTCCTTTTTTTGAGAGCTCATCTGCAATCTGATTATGTTCTTTGCCAATATGACTGATTGAAGGCTTCTCAAGTTGAGTCCAGAGACATTGTATTCTCCTTAACCAACCATGTAGTGTTGGTTGTTTAATATGAGCCTTTCCTTTTACATCATCCAGTATAATCTTTAAATCCCCATAAATATGAATCTCATGGATATTGAGAAATTTTATAAGCCACAACGTTCCCCAAAGAGCCATAGCCTCTGCCTTTATATTTGTTCCACAACCAGCATTCCATTGAGCTTTGTATTGTATATCCATTGATATAACTATCCAAAAATCGCAGCCGCATATATTATTTTGAGCCGTACCATCAAAATAAGCAGTCGGGAATTCCATGTGTGGACAGATACTCCTTTTTTGAATTTTTTTGAATTGCCATCATGTGAAGGATACAAAGCATATAAAGAGATAATTTTTTCATGTATCAGACCGAAATCCTTTGTCCTATTCTCAAATATATACTTATTTCTCCATTTCCAAATGGTCCAGAAGAAAAAGTGTGGAATGGTTCTCGAGGAAGGTTTCTGTTTATTCCACCACCCCATACAATCTGCAATGTCTTGATATTGATGATATGGAAAACCAAAATGTATAGCTAATTTGATCCATATCTAGATGACCTTTTGACATTTGAGATGACCTTTTGACATTTGAGAAACATATGGTAGCTATCCTCTACCTTCTGTTTGCAAATCACACATATACTAGGCCCGTGCCATTGAGGCTTTTACAAATTCTCCCACGTGAGATTCTTATTGTGGTATACTAACCATGAGAAGAAGATAATTTTAATAGGAATTAGATTGCTCTAGAGGCCAGTAAGAGTCAGGTTCTCCATATTGCTATCATTACCTCCACATAAAGTCGTATATACATCAGCCACACTTATGTTTCCCGCCTTCATCTTCCCTGCCCACACCATTGTATCTCGATGTTCCTCTCGGCATATACCCAGAGCTTTATAGCCTGCACAAACATGCTTCCATTTCGTAGCCAGGTTTCCATCCATCCCCAACTCATGTGAAGTTTTCCATATAGGATATCTATCCCTCCATGTGTTCATCAATTGATTCCAAAAAAAAATACCATGATCATAAAGAAAAGTCAGTAAAGTTTCAGGAAAATAACAGTCCCCACCGGCGCCCAGTATCTTGTCCACCCCAATAATAATCGAGTGTCCCGATCCCATACTCCACACCAATTGTTGTATAAAGTAAGATGACACCTTTTGCAAACTGTTCCAGATAGTTGATCCACATGATAAACCAATGTTGTGTTTGCGATACCAAATATAAATTCCTGATTCTTCATATACTTATGTTTAATCACTTTGCTCCATATACCAGATCCGAATATGGCATGCCAAAGTGATTTCACCCGTAGTGAAATTCCAAAGGATTTAAAATTCATTATACCCCATCCTCCCATCTTTTTTGGATGTGCAATATGAGACAGTTTGGTTAATTGAATTTTGTGGTGATCCTTGCTACCAGTCCATATAAAGTTGGCTATGATACGATTAATGCTGTGTATAATGGCCATCAGGATCTGATATAAATGCGCCCAATAAACCCCAAGTTGTGCAAGAATAGCCTGTGTGAGAACCACACAACGCCCCAGAGACAGAGAATGGAATTCCCATCCAGCAACCCGTTTGAAGAAACGATCAGCCAACCATTGCCAATCTGAGTCCCTGTAGCAATTTGGTTTAATGTGATATCCAAGATATTGCATACGAGGCAACATTGGTTCCACATCAATGCAAAAAAGATTTTTGATATATTTAATGATCTCCATATCGCCAGAATCATGATATACAATAGATTTATGCAGATTCATACTCAAGCCAGAAGCAATAGAAAATTTGTTAAAAATGTAGAAAAGATTCAGCCATGTAAGACGATTTAGCATTGCCATAATAAGCACATCATCAACAAAAAAGCTATGAGAAATTTTGATATTGATACCCAATACCAGTGCTTGAATGTGTTCTTCCTCCACTGCTTTTTTGATGCATAAAATCAATCCATCCATAGCTAACATGAATGGGGGGTAGTGAACATCCTTGATGCAACCCACATCTAGCCCGAAAAAAGTGAGTTGGAAATCCATTGACAATTACGACATAGTTTATATTCAAGACACAAGCCATAACCCAATTCACACATCTGGGTTGTAAACCAATTTTGAATAGGACCATTTTCAAATAACCCCAATCTATGCAGTCATAAGCTTTTTGCAGATCGACCTTCATAATACCAGCTTTGATGTGCTTTGTGTGGATGGAATGCATACACTCTTGTGCTATAGCAACTGCGTCATGTATTTGCCGATCCGGTAAAAATCCAAATTGTTCTGGCAAAATAAACTCTGACAAAATGCACCTCATTTGGATAGCGATGATTTTGGAGATAATCTTATAGAAAAGATTGCAAAGCGAGATAGGTCTGAAATCACTAAATGTCGAAGGGATAAGTGCAATATATGTTGAATTTATGCGTGGATGGATATCCACCCTGGTTCTTGACTCCACCATCTTCAAGAGATCATTTTTAAATATATCAAAAAAGTGGGTAAATATCTTGAACGACCACCCATCCGGACCCAGATTTTTATCATGCTTAAAGGATTTTAATACCTCTAGTATTTCATCTTTAGTGACCTCTTTAAAAAAGTTTTCATTGGCTTCGACATCAAACATAGTTGGAAAAAGTTCAACGGCCCATAACAGATCTCCCGCCTCAGCTTCTCCTTTACGATCATATGCGCTTTGGAAATGTGTAACAACAACACCACTTATGTCCTCTTGTGTCTGGAAACACCTTCCATCCCCATCATATATTTCCCATATAGAATTGATATTGCATCAATGATTCGCATATCGATGAATTTTTTTTGTATTACTGTTTCCTTCCTTAATCCAAATTGCCTGACTCTTCAAGCACCAAGAGGCTTCAATAACTGCTAGAATTTCCTTTTCTTATTTCAAGTGCTTGTATGCAAGACCTGATATAATCATGAAGAGAATTTGAGGACATCTGAGGGAGTAGGGAATCTAGTTCACGTTGTATGTCCCTAAGTTCCTTTTGCTGAGCCAGTGCCTTTTGTCTTTTCCATATTTTTACATGCCGTCTAAGAACATCCAGCTTAGCCAAAATATGTTCCATAGGGGGAAGACCCAATGTATGAGGCCGGGACCATATCTTGTGTACAAGATCATTAAAATCTTGATCATCAATGCAGGTTCGGTTGAATTTAAATGGTAGTCCATACCTCTAAATCCCCACCCGCCAATGCAAAACAATAAGTCTATGATCAGAGAGAAAATTACAGATAACATTTGAATATACATTACCCAGGCGCTCCATCAAAGTCTCATGTAGAATGAAATGATCCAACCTTTTCGCAATGTATGCCTCCCCTTTTCTACTGTTATCCGAGGTGGGGACAACCTTTGATGGGCATATATCAATGAAATTATGCTCAATAATTGCCTCATGGATCATACCCGCAATTGAATCCATTTTTCTAGTCCTCCCCCATACTTCATCCAGACCAACTGTACAGTTGAAATCCCCCTGTGACAATTAGAGATGTGAGGTTCATAATACCAGAATCAAACAAAGCCTCCCAAAAAGCCATCTAGTTCCTATATGGACCATATAGGTTCAGAATATGGATACATTCTTGTTGCCCATGAAAATATGCCTCAATTAAGATGCCAGCCAAGCAAGAAAAGGTTGTTTCCCTAACCCAGAGTGGATCCCATAAAACCATAAGACCACCAGAATGTCCATCTGCAGCTGTCGCAGTGATGTACCAATGTGGGAACATTTTCTGGAAATAATCAACAACATGAGGAACCGAATGCATGGTTTCTTGAAGTAAAATGACCCAGGGATGTACAGAGAGAAATAAATGCTTGAGAGCCATGAACTTTGTGGGGCTTCCCAAACCTCGGATATTAAGAGATAAGATAGTAGTCATGGCACATCCTGTGCGGGCATCCGTGCTCCAAGGGCCTGAGTGGATGGAATATTAGAAATAGGTACATCAATAAGTGAATTATCTATAGGGTAATGAGATGTATTCTGTCTGGCACAACCCCTAAAATGGTGGCTTCCACAGTTGCCTTTAATGTTCCCCGCTGAGGTGGCACTGATATGAGGAGAAGAAACACCGAGAGGCTTATGAATGGTAAGAGACCGAAGGTTAAGAGTTTTCCAGTTAAGTAATGTTTCCATATCGCTACCCACAGAGTTGCTAGGCAAGGTCCGCGAGGTGATAGGAGGGCTACTACTAATGCGAGGACCCTGAGTTTTAGGAGCATGCAGAGGAGATGGAATATAGGTAACAAATAATGTGGATGGTATAGCATGTGATGGATACAACTTGGGAGTGACATGACCAGGAGAAGAAAACCCCTGGGATGGAGGACGATTGGACGGACCAGAACAGTGAAATCCACGTGGATCAAATTCTTTTAGAGGAGAATGAGGATAATGGAATGTTGACACGGAATATGTCGTTACGTGAAGAATTGTGCACAGAGAAATACGTAGGTTGAGTTCCATGATGAGTACCTGATTATCGACGTGGATCATGACCCCGAAGATATGCAGCAGCCTAATGCAACTTGTTCAACACCCCCATATAGTTCTTACCATAATTTTTGCCACCCTTGCACTGAGAGCAATTTACCACAATATGTCCCGTATGATGGCATAAGGAGAAGTGAAAGGGAACTCCCCAGTAGTCCAACCTCTAAGTGAGGCTTTTCTCCCCCAGTGTAAACCAATATGTTCCGGGAAGTCCCCCCATTATTCTTTTTCAATTAGTATCCATGCAACCCATTTATCAAGGGCCCCTAATCACCAAGGATCAACATATTTGAATTTCCCAATCGCGTTACCATTATCCTCCAACGCTTGTTTCGTTCATAACTCAATAGGCAAGCCAAGTAACTTCACCCAAATTAATACCAGCCCCGAAGCAGCGTCACAATCGTTGACATGTAACCCAACATGGTCTTCCACTTCTGCCCAATCCAAGATCGCATGTCTAAATCACTTTTATCAGAGAAATGCCAACATCCAACAAGTGCACGTTTTTGCAGGCTAGTAATGTGATCACTCAGCGTCTCAAATTCAAAAACCAGAGTGGGTGGCGGAGACGTAGTTCTAATAGAACGGATCCAATGGCTAGATCACCTTGCATGACTTGCATGAGTGCCACCCCGCGGATCAAGGGATGCTTGATCACCACTTGACGCAGACACATCCACTAAAATAGTGTGCCAGCCATCAAGAGATTGCGTACTGCCACAACGACCACCCCCATGACCACTATAGCTGTGTGACTTGGCCTCGATGGTGGCTTTTATGAAAGCCTCCTGTGCTGAAGTGTCAGAATCCAATATATCCATACCACCCAGGACAATGAGCCCCCACAATAAAGTCACCCCCCTAATCCGGACAGCCACGCCAGATAGCCAAGTGCGAAATAAATACTATAAATAGATGGTAGATGCAACAGATAGGAGTGTGCCAGTGTGCGCGCAGCGCCAGATATATTAAATCAGATGACAGATCCTGGTACAAACTGAAAATTTACACAAACCTCAAGAGGTCGGCAGAGAAAGGGAATAAAACACCTTATGGAAACGCCGTCAAACCAACTCCCGAAATAGGTAATAAAAGGAATGTTAGACGGTAATTAATCCAGTTCAAGATGGGATGAAAACCGAGGTAACCCGTAGAACATAAAAGGCAGATCTGAGATATGGCAGAAGATATATGGCATGTGTCATATTCAATGGGATGGAATATAGCCATCTACCACCCCAAAAATCCAAAGTAACTGGGAATTACCGGAAAACTAAGCCAGGAAATACAATGCGGCCAATGCCAAGTTGATTACCAGAAACGAGAAACGGGAAACGGTACGAGAAACGAAGTTTGGAGGTTTCGCATATAAGAAACGAGCAGAGAGAAAAACACCATATTAAAGGTGAACAATATAATATAATATAAACTGGACCCACGAGAATGTGGGATTTTGGTGGTTCACAAGATGACGAAATTGATGAGCTTCCACTTGAGGTGCTACAAGACAATGCTGAAGACATGCTTGATGATACCATGAAGTCTATTGACCAAAATAATTCTTTTGGAATTGGCTCAAGCTCAACAACTATTCCAGAAAATGAGCTTCAAAATCTAGATTATTAGGTTTACTTGCATTTTGATATGAATTGTTGAAAGTGACTTTAGAGATACATATATATTCAAAAGAACAAATTTAATTATTTATATTTCAAATCTCTTATTTTGTTATTTTCTTGGAATTAATGATGGCTAAATTTTTGGATCTTTAATATGGAATTAATGATGGCTAAGCTTATGTTTGGTCATTGGTGGCTATGAATAATAAAAGAAATAGCGAGAATCACTGCTCAATTTTCATGCTCTTCGGTGTTGATTTCTAGACTTGGGAAGTGTGCACCATACAATAATGATGTGTTGTGTTGTAACTTGTCACTTTATCTGGCGGTGATTTAAATATAAACCCCTACTAGATCCGAACTCGTTGTTAATGATGCATGCTTTACGTGCTCATTAGAATGTAATTTTCAGGAAAACACTGTAACTTGAGCAATATAATACCAAGGTTTCATCATGTTAATTTCAATGTCAATTCTTCGAAAACCAAAATTCCACATTGCTAGATCAAATGACTGTTGGGTAATTTATATAGCTTCTTAGTCCTAAAAATACAAACCACATTTCTTGATGCTAATATTCGGTGGTTATCTTGAACTGAACTTGAGATTTTGAAAACATCATTGAAAGATATAGGTTCATTTCAGTAATTTCTACCCAATTTCGACACTTTACTTGATGAACCTGTAGACTTCATCTTTTCCATGTGACCGGCCCAAAAATAAATGATTGAGGGTTTTAAATTGTTCACCTTGTAATCCTTATTTTACTTATGCTGTAATCCTTATTTTAATTATGCTGAGACTTGCGAGGATACGACATAGAGTTCTCGATCTTATGAGTTCAAAACTAAGACAGGGCATAATACTCCTCTAATTTGTGTGAATGAGCTTGCAGCTCGAAATCTTGTAAACCATATGGATGTTATATAAACCTCGGGGAAATTTATTTTACTTATGCTGAGACTTGCGAGGATACGACATAGAGTTCTCGATCTTATGCTCTTACTTCAAAACTAAGACAGGGCATAATACTCCTCTAATTTGTGTGAATGAGCTTGCAGCTCGAAATCTTGTAAACCATATGGATGTTATATAAACCTCGGGGAAATAAATGTAGAACATTGTAACGGTTCCTGTGATGCAAAGGCATATTCCAGAGAGGAGAAAAGTCGTGACAATTTGTACCCAAAAAGGTCCACGCTAATTGGTTCTCACTGTTTTCGGATCAAAGGCACGAGTCTCTTTGTTTGTGGAATTTGATACATCTTCGGATCTTCCTCTAAATCAACGGCCTCATATAAAATATTTGGGCTTCCAATAGATTCTGATATCGGGTAGTGATCGTTAAAACTGTGGGCTGGGATTTCTCCATTAAAACACATTGAAGATGCATCAGAAATTCCAAACCGAGGTGAAGGTCTAATGGAAGACCTAGGAAGAGAAGGAGATACTTGTTTTTGACCGCTTGGCAATGCAAGTTTCAGGTTCAAGCACCCCTCTTGATCCATATGGAACTGAACAGAGAACTGCTCATCCTCTGCAGATCGATTTATAGTCATAGTACTTACAACAGGAGAATGACAAGACCGTATAGCAGAGAGTTCAAAATCCGCATACATGATACAACTTGGCAAGCATACAAGGATATTACGGGACTGAACACAGGGATAGCGCATTATGATATGAACAGTTGATCCCAGCGAACCTTACCTACCCAAATCTTGAGAGAATTATGTGGTCTAGACTCTAGAACGAGCATTCATAAAAGAAAACCAGAGATTGAAGTGTGTAGGTAGTACCTTTTGACAATGCTGTTGAAGATGCGGGCGTGAAGCTGCTTGGCTCTGATCTGTGCCTGGCTTGCATGTGAGTAGTGATGGGTTTGCTCTCTTCTTCTGCTTAAATCCTTGAAAAAACATGAGCAACTGGAGTCTAGAACTAAAATTTAATGGCAACTGGTGTTTTTCTTTGGCAACGCTCTCACAATACCCTGCGTTCTCAGCTCGTTCTTTCTTCAGCTGCTCGCTCACAAATACCCTGGACTCTGGAGTTCTTATGTTTAATTTCCAGAAACTAACAGTCCAGCTCAGAAACTAACAGTCCAGCGCAGCAGACTAACAGTGAACTGCCAATTAAACTCTCTGTATGTGTAATCAATTGCTAATTAAACTTGATTTAACCCACGTTTGAAAAAATTAAATTTAATCTGAGTCTGAAAAAATAAATTTAACTGCAAGTCTATCCGGAAACGGCCAGAAGAAACTGTTTCGTTTCGCCGGAAACCGTTTCTTGCCAGTGAAAACGAAAACGGCCGTTGCATACGGCGTTTCTAGTATGGTCGCGGTTTCTGTGAAGGTTTCTGCCAGAAACGGGGGACATCGTCCCGTTTCTGGTAACTAGGCCAAAGAACCCAATACATACATCCTAGAAATCACAAGAGTTAAGCTCCATCACAGCAGCAAAGGCAGAAACAACACTTACAAGACCACCATATATCGCCCAGACGAAATCCAAACTGCTTGCAAGGCTGAGAGATATAAAATGGACTGGTAAGCTTTGGAGAGGGAAAATACCTACTAAAAACCAGACCAGAAAATCCCTCAGGAGTGGTAGGTATACAATGACAAAATAAATACTCAATGCCCAGTTGCATGAGGACGCCTATGGAAGGATGAGAAATGAGTCGTGAAAATACGATATAATATATAAATGGCGATATCAAATAGCACCAGGATTTGGATCAACTCCGACCACATTTCCCATACACAAAGCCGAAGTAACATTCCCAAAACAAAGACAATAACTAAGCAATAAAAATGGCAACCGCAATCCAAGTGCATCAATTATCATAAGCAGCTCCGACTAAAAACACATAATAGCCATGGTACCAACCGTTGTGAGCTCCGTATCCATGGACGCCGACAAACAGAATATCAAACCTGTGCCATTTCACAACATCTCCTCCTCGGTACAATCCCTTTTCACCAACAAGGAATCAACTCAAGTAGATCGATCTGGCAGATATGCTGAGTAGCGTCTCCTTCGACGTGTAGCCCTTGGTAGAATGAAATTTGATGCCACCGAGGTGCTCAGCTCTTCGATCTGGCCACAATTTGTTGTGCAAGTTTCCAAATTGGTTTCCATTAATCAACAAGTTCACGCTCTTAACCACATCTCAATTATATATATACCCAAAATATACAACTGGTACAAAACCACAATTGAAAACAACAACCTTTAACTAATTTAAAACTTACTGTTTTTTAAGAACACATCGATCACCCTACAAACAACCAAACACAATTCCTACTTCACCTAGAGATAAATATCAATTATGTATTTACATAAACTCTATAAGTAACACAAAACCAAAACTAAAAAACAACCTCTAACAAATTTTACATCTAACACATTACAAACGACCAAACACTTATTTAAAATAAAATAAAACTAAGCTATAAAACACTTAAAAACAAAATAAAACATAAAACATTAATCAACAATAAACCATTTAAACAAACCAAACACAATTAAAAAACAAACCAATACTAATAGAAAAGAAACAATAATAAACACAATATGCTTTAACATAATAGACGCAAACCAATACTAAAACAAGTATTGCATAAGAATATAATTTTTATTAGAGACGCTAGAAAATATATAATTAAACTTAATATATTAGATTAGAAAGTGTGATCTTTTAGAAGATAATTAAAATAAGAAAAACATTGAACCATTTATTCTAAAAGAGAGAAAATAAAAATTTAAAAACACAAGTTTATATAAACAATTATTAAGTGTATAACTGTCAATACCACTATATTAACATTATGCAACTCGTAAAGTTACAATAAATATATGTTATATATTAAGCTAATACTAAGTATATATACTATTATTATATTTATATTATAAATTTATTTTATATATCTATCTATCTATGTATATATTTAATTTTGATCTTAAGATTACTTTAAGCCAAAAAATACATTGGTTAACAATAAACAACTTAACAAACTAAATGAATACAAAACATTGACCCAGATTTATTGAAATTGCAAAAAGTATGATTTGCCAAAGAAAAATTATGCTATTGAATGAATTTGTGTATCATATATTTTACTTTGAAATTTTATGTTGTATTGCAATTCATATATATTTTAATTTAATTAACTCATTTCACCATCTATATTAGAAATATAAAAATTGTTATAGTTACGAGTGCAAATTGTTCAATCATGTCTTTATTAGTTTTTTTTATTTTTCTATCCATCTCATTTTAAATGAATAGAATTTCCCATATCATTCTAAATAAATAGAATTTGCTAAAATAAAAGACATTTGAGATTTTTTTAGCCATTATGGTTGGAAGTCTTGCAATTATTTGTTATCATTAGCTAATAAACTTTAGTGTTATTGTGTCATGTAGTAATGGTGACATTGTTATCAAATCTATAATTTTGATCAACACCCAAAATAGACAGATATTCTCATGTCATGTGATCAAATGAGTTTGCATGTTATGGATTGTTGCAAGCCTCCTAATTTAAAATATTATATTTATTTAAGTTAAATTTGAATGTAATTTAAAATTTTCAAAATTTTTGAAGAAATTCATTATATTATGTTTTTTTAATGTAATTTATAATATGTAAATTTACAATGTCTAATATCTTGTTATTATAATATTAAAAATAATAAAATAACATATATATTAAAAATATCATAGCCCAGGTTGCAATACTCTAGCCTTTAGAGAAGTCCTATTGGAACTAACAATGGAATTGACATTTGAAGATAAGATGTTTCCATTAAAAGAGTATAATTTGTTGCATTAGTTGGTCTTAGTTAGCCTCTAAAGTACAATAGTTTGAGTTATGAAGTGCAAATTGCACACGTGTTATCCATGTGGTTTTGATTGATAATTGAAGTACAAGGTATACTGGTTAGTCCGTCTAATAATGTGCTTAGTTAGCTTGGAGCTAGAGATAGTTTCAAATCTCCAGGAATGATGGAGAAAGTGAAATTTCCTTTAAAAATGTTAGACAATAATTGGGTAACATAATTGATTTTGACTTAAAGAAGTTATAGATCCTGTTATTGAAAGCTATCTGTAAATGAGTTAGCAAGTAGCATATATAGAAAACTCTCAAACATTTTTTATTGAGCCGAGAGGCTCATTCTACAACACAGTATGATGTGTAACGTTGCCCGTCCATCATCAAAGTTGAAAAATTGCTCATGTGGGCCAAAAAAAAAATTTAAATTAATATCTAAAAATAAAAAAAATAATGTGGGCTCATAAAAAAAATTGCACGTGAAGAAATTAGATCCCTCTCGGCTCATGTTAGATCTGTAATTAAGATGGATCTATGTTGGTGTTAAAATAATTGTCAATAGCTACACAATATATTTCTCTTTAATTTAGAAAAAAGAAATTTTAAGTTTAGTCTCCGCCAAGTCACAAGTTCAAACCTCATCTGTAGGGGCTAAGGAATGGAAACCACTATTTATTTTTTAAGACAAAATTTAAAATCTTAATGAAAAGTTGACTTGTGTATGCATTGTATTACCTTGTAATGTTGCATTTCATGCTATCAAGTCTTGCAATTAATTGTTATCATTAGCTAATGAACTATAGTGTGTTTCTTCCTCAATATTTGTCTCCATTAAATGGCCATATCCCAATGAAGAGGAAGAAAAAATAGAATATGGTAGTCTGCATAAATCTAGTTCAAAAGGGTTTGACCTATCTTGAAATTCCATTATGATAAGGTCCTTTGATCCTGTACTCAAAGAAGTGCTTCTTCTAGGGTTATTTCCACACTCTATAGACAGGACCCATAACATCTAAAATCATTATGACATTTTTGTATCTTAAGTTTCCAAAAAACAATCTTGAAATATTCTTCCTTTTAGGTCATGCAATATCGATCCAAAAGTGTTGTATTCTCAAACCCATTATTTTCTATCATGTTATTCTTCATAATCATCCACCCCAACACTATGAATTTAAAGAAAGAGAAACCTTCCAATTTCCCTGAATTACATGTAGATCATAGTCAATTGTGCATATCTTATTTAGGATCATTATGTAGCCTTTACCTTCAATTCTCTACACAATTTGTTTATGTTGCTATGCATTTATAGTTCCTATCCACTTACTGTGCCTCTCTTCAAACAACATAGGTGTATCACAATGGAGGAAACCTTAACTAACAATGCAATTTCACTGTTGATGGTTGGTTCTACTAAGTTGTAACCAGTCCTCCAATTCATTGCGATTGATAATTTTTGTGCAGTTAGGGCTGCATCCCATCGATACTGTCTATCTCTCTCTAATGGAACTCACAAGCATGCAGTCTTGTTTCCTACTACTCACAATGCCCTGGCAACAGCTGGGGATCTTCGACCAGGCTCCATTGTGCTCCATCAAAATCTGTATGTTACAAATTCTCCTGCTTACTTCCTCACATTCATCTCCTTTTAAGTCCTTTTTTTTGCATCTACTGTATTTATTTCTTCTTCTATTTTTTTGCTCCTCTCACAAATAATCTATTTTTCAGGACACAATGAGTAATCAATCTCAAGATTATTCACATTGAAACACAATTGGTATGTGATCCAACCCCTCTTCTTCTTTCCAACAATGAAGGTCTCCATGTTAGCTCATCCTCAACAAATGCCTATGCCCTCCCGACGATGCCCATGATAGAGTCCCAACCTACAATTTTGAATGTAGATATTATTTCTCCTCCAAAAACACTCCCTTTCAAGGCACTAAACCCATCATGTAAATTGTATTCCATCCAAGGTAGGGCCCTCGTGAGAACAGCCCTCCATGAATACAAAAAATCACATGGAACTTCTAAATCACTCGACTTTGACCTCGTGGATCATGACAGTGATGAGGTCTACATAACTACCTATTGACAAACTTGTTGAATGTTCTTGTATGCATTGGTCAACTATACATAGTAACAAATGGCACGATGAAGGACCCCAATCCCAGCTACAATCATCTAAGTCATCCATTTCAAATTCTCTTACTCTTTGCATCAACTATGTCTCAGTGCATACATGATGTTCAATCAATTCCTTCCGATTCCTTTCATTTCACGCCAATTAGTTCACTCAACATTGTAACTCAGAACTCAATTGTTGATTTTGTTGGTATTGTTAGTTCAACTTATCCGACATCCATTATAGACCGACATGGTGGCTCAGAAATTCCTAATAAAAATCTCACGTTGTGCAACATGTCAGCCTGTAGCATTATTGTAACCTTATATGGTGCACAATGATACGCTGAAGGGAACATACTTTATGAACTTCGCGCTTCAAGAAACATTCCATTCCTTGCAATTATAGGGGTTTGCATCATTAAGTTCAATGGAAAGACTATCGGAACAATTCCCACCACCCGCCTTCTTATAAATCCAGATATTGCCGAAACACAACAGCTCCAACAATGGTTTTAGGAAACAGGTTCCAATGCATCCTCACCTTCACAGAGCTGAAAATACATAGGAATCTTGGGCAGGCTCCTCAAAACAAAAATAATCAATGAACTTGTTGTAATTCCCCACACTGAGAAATCTCCAAGGGTTGTCATCCATGTTATTGCTATAACAATAAACATGGAAGACTTTCACTTCCTTGCATGCCCCCTTAGCATTGATGGCATGCAATGCATGAAAAAGGTTGTGCAACATTCTAACAACATGTGGCATTGCACAAAATGCAATGATGCCTCCATTGAATGTGACTATCACTATGTACTTTGTCTTCAATTGCATGACCACAATGGCCATCTAGGAAATGACGTTGCTTTTGATGATGCAACAATTGAACTCTTGGGTGTAACGACGAAGGACCTATGTCTCTTTTCAATCAAGCCAGAATCTATTAGATACATCTCCACCAAGGTTAAGTGTCGTCATTACCTTTACTCCCTCTCTATTAGAACATACACTTTGAATGGTGTTGAACACCTTTAGGAAACCCTCATGCACTTTGAAGAACTTCCTTATGCCTTTGCATCAACCCTTCTCCTACAAGAAATTAAAGAAAATTTAAGTCCTCCCACAAGGACTTATCATGAGCTTTAAACTCCATTGTTTTCCCTCTCCTTTTTCCCTTTCATGTTTCCATTTTGCACACCCTTTCCCTATAATATTTTTGAACTCCATTTTTCCCCCTACTTTCTCAAAGTTTTAGAACTTGGGCTACCACAGTTCTTGTTACTTTTGTAAATTTTTCTCATAAATACATAAAAATTAGGTTCGTTTCATTTCAAATATGCATATGGATATCGATACGCTCTAATGTGAAACCCTTACATGTTTACTACTGCTACTAGTAAAATACAATCATGTACTTTTCAACATCCAAAACAAACTTACATAGTGAAATTGTTCCTAATAATGGTAATAGTCATTTGAACATCCCTTTCTTTAATTTTCAAAATTAAAACAAAAAAAGGGCCCTCACTTTGAAGAAGTTGTCATGAAATACATCATATATATATACCCAAACTATTCTACACCATATACGTAAAATATGTCATGTAACAATATTTAACGGTCAAAATAGAAAAATGACATCTGAAGCAAAACACAAACATTAAAGGTTTATATGTCCTATATAGATTGCTAAGAAAACTTTTGAATGGGTTAAACAATCAAAACCAAAAATCTCCATTGAGCTTATACATGATATGTAGACTAATGTTTTAGATGACATATCCACTAAAAGAAACCCACACTAGATACATCTCCATGAAGATCAAATGTCATCATCACCTCCTCTTAGCATATTTCAAATACACATATCATTATGGATACACTCTAATGTGATTTCTAATAATGGTAATATTTATTTGCATAGATACATGTTTCTTCTTTCATTTACAATAGTGCAATATTATTCATGTTATTTATCTTTATATAAACGCCTTTTCCTCCATCACACCAAAAAAATGTTTTTTATATACCCTAAGTTTCCCTTCACATGCATGATTAACTTTCCCCTATTGTGAAATCACACTTAGACATCCACTTTTGATAACAATTTTCCTTTCTTGATTAGTTATGCAATCTAATCTGGAGACTAATGCAAAGAAGGCATGTCAACAAAGGTGCTATGCACTTAATAAGGAAAAAATTAATCAATGTCATCACCTGCTCTACAATAGTCGATGAAATAATATTCCTTCTCAACCTAGCTCCAACCAAAAATCCCCATATTCCCAAATATGTGTTCCTCCCTTTCCATGCACCCATTCATTTTGGTCCTCTCATCCATTCCCACTTGCCATCCACACCCCTCCCAAGCCTGAAATTTCTTCGCTACCCACCTTCCCTATCCAACCATCCCCCAACATTTATTCCACTACAAATCTCTATAATTACAACAACAACCCTCTCTAACATGCACATCGTTGTTTCCATGAAAGGATTGATGCACGTAGCCCCCTAAAAGTTTGTTCCATCTGTAATGAATCTTACCCATCAATGAAAACAAATCTTTCCATGGTCTTCTCACGTGCTGTCATTGTGCCTCAAAATGATATATTCACCAGTTCTCCTTATTAAACAACATGGATCTAGCAAAGTAACCACATGTCCTCTCATGCTTAACCCAAGTTGAGGATGTGCTAATTGCACATGTCAACCTAGTTCTCCAAGTGGCCAATGCACATGGAGACTAGTACCAGTACAACTACTCTGGCCATACCATCATCTTTCCTCAAGATATAACTAATATTGTCACATCCCTTCCTCACATGCTCTCAGATATAGATATCATTATTATTAGAAAATTCATCTCTGATCACAAAATATATGAATTCTTCATCAAAAAATCACTCATTCTATCATCTTTGTAGTACAAACTAGCAAATGATTTGTACTACAAGGACGCCCATCTTAACCCATATGCATTATCTTCTTTTCTTGTTCTCCCTACAGATGTCTACGCCCTTCTATGTCATTTCAAAACTGCTTCTCCTAAACTACAACAATTCCCTCATAATATTTTTTATCGTGACCTTATCCACCATTTCCCATTCGGCTTCCAACCATCCTCTTTCATACCAGCACTGCCAAATACTCAAACTGAAATTGACGAGATATTTTCCTATTTTGAGTCCTTCAATTCGACACCCACCCATTTTCTTTAATGGCCCATTTTTGGCCTCTTGCCAGTCAATGAATACAAAAATGAGGGCCTCTTCTCCATGGCCTTGCCCACCCTCTTCCCCATAGGTTCTACCATGATAAACAAGCCAAGAGTTGCAAAGGTTGAAATGAAAGAATACGTTTTATACCTAATGCATCACCATGATAATAGATTTGGAAAACATCCTAGATTTCACTATTACATGTACAACCTCATCATGTGCCATCGTAGCCATGCAGTAGCTTTTGTCTTCATAAAACAAGATCTTATAGATACCTTGTCGGCTAATATTGCAGACCTTCGTCACCACCTTCAATAGCTACATCCTTCAATAATTCCAGACCATATTATGCGCTTCGTCTTGTCTCTTCGAGGAAGCTACTCTTTATATACCAAAGGAAGAGGAGATCTCATTAACATGATCATCCAACAAGGCAATCCTATATTCTTATTCACACTAAGTGCAACTAATATCAAATGGCATAACTTGCACATGGTTATGCCTTTTGATCCTCCATCCAATATATGTGATCAACATTGGTGGAGAATCCAAAATATTGTTGCAAATCCACATCATGCATATCAATACATTCATTATAGGTTCACAGTATTCCTATAAGAAGTCATACTAAAAGGATTCCATGTAAAGGACTAATGGTGTAGTTATTACTCTACCGTTAATTATCTTTCATCCTCTATGTACATATATACATAGTTACACAATTTTATGCACATATACACAATTTTCTATGGCTAGAAAATGCACCTAACATGGACAACCTTAACTAGATGAATGAATTCAGGGTTTCCGCTGCCAAGTCCTTCTTTGATACTTATGTTACTGCTTGGAACCCTTGATCCATCCATTAAAGAAACCCAGGAATACATCAATTGACACTTATTGATGCATATCTCCCTACAATAAATGTTATCGTTACTTCTAGCTAGCTTGAAGACTACAAGGAGCTTGTCAACTATGTCCAACACCACACACATTGGCATTCCTCTACATGCCTTCACAAGAAAAACATTATTGAATCTTGTTAGTATGGAGTCCCTTGGGAGTTATGTGAATCCTCTTATATGCACATCAATGATTATGGCAGGAAAACTTATATTCTTGTCAGAAATGATGATAGGCTTAGCATCCACAAGCTCCACATGCTTACTATTTGGTGGTCCAACATTGACTACCAACCTATCCTATCACACCATGCTATTTTAAACTACATTTCTAAATTTGTAGCAAAAGTAGAGTGTTGGAAATAATAATGAGAGGGGAGGTGAATCAGTATTTACAATTCAATAATCTTTCATTTCCCAATTAGATTTATATATGCTACTTCAGTGAAATGAACTTGTGTGTGCACGCTACTATGATTAAAGAAATCAGGGTATATTACCCAGAGAACATATGATTTAGTTAATTTATCATGTGTTGATCTTCAATCAGTGCATTAGTATCTTATTATATAGTAACTATGTGTAGTAATAACATAATACACCATCACACATAAGCAACACACATGAACACCAAGATTTAAGGTGGAAATCCAATGCGGGAGAAAAACCACCTGTTGCTATTGTCTATGTCTTCTTAATATAAAGAAAATCAGTTTGCAATCTTGTGCTAGTGTAGACTCATACCCGTATGCAGGTACCCTCCTATAGAAGGTTACAACCTTCTCTCGTTTTCCAGCTTCTACTGGAAGGGAGCTACAACCCCCTAGCTCTTGTACTGGCTGATATGTTTATCAGTACATAGGTGTTGATGGTGTCGGACCCCCAAACATGTCAAGGGGATCTCCCCAGTAAGAAGTACCAATTAGACCTCAGACTTTTTGGTATAGAAGTCCCAACAGTGGGTCATAAGGTAATGCCTTGATCGCGATGTCGCACAGAGGCAAGTAAGATAACTCTGTCAGTAGAAAGGGTGTGGCTGATGCAGAGATTCAAGGAGTGTGTATGAGAGGTTCCAACACTTCGAACGGAGAGGAAGGTGAAGGTGAGTTCCAGGTTCAAAGGGATCAGTCCCAACTCGACTAGGAACACACCACACAAAGGATTCATCATGGTTAACCATGATTCACCATGGTTGATTTTCATAATGAGACAATATTTATGACAAACCCAAGTGAATAACATTAAAGCCTAGGATTAATAAACTCATTAGATTAATATTAAAAATCCAAGGGATTATAAAACTAAGGGAATAACATTAAACCCTAAGATTAATATTAAATCTTAGGAATATAAACCCTAAATTAATATTATAAACCTTATGATCAATATTATAAACCCAAGGGATTAATATTATAAACCCAATGGATTATAAACCAAGGGGAATACTATTAAACACAAGGGATTGATTAACCCAAGGGATTAATATTAAAAACCATGGTTGACCATGCTTCACCGTGATTGATCATGGTTGACCATCGTTGAACAATGATTTACCATGGTTCAACGTCGATGACCATGATTGACCATAGTTGACCATGGTTAATTTTCACATTGAGACAATCTTTGTGACAATGTGATGCTAAACCATTGTTGACCATAATTGACCATGGTTTCCTTCATTGAGCATGGTTGAGCATGGTTGATTTTCATATTGATACACTCTTTGTCACAAACTCAAGGTATTAATATTATAAACCCAAGGGATACAAACCCTATGATAAATATTATAAACACTAAAACAAACATTAAACCCTAATAATTGACCATGATTGACCATGTTTGATTTTCATATTGAGACAAACTTTTTCACAATGTGAGGTTGGACCATGGTTGACGTGATTGAGCATGGTTGTACATGGTTGATTTTCATATTGATACAATCTTTGTCACAAACTCAAGAAATTAATATTATAAACCCAAGGGATACAAACCCTAGGATAAATATTATAAACCCTAAAATAAACATTAAACCCTAATGATTGAACACAAATGACCATGGATGACCATGATTAATCATGGTTAATTTTCATATTGAGACAATCTTTGTCACAATGTGACGTTGGACCATGGTTGACCACTATTGATTTTCATATTGGGACAATCTTTGTCACAATGTGATGTTGGACCATGGTTCAACATTGTTGATTTTCATATTGGGACAATCTTTGTTACAATGTGATGTTAGACATCCATGGTGCACCATAATTGACCATAGTTGATTTTTATAATGAGACAACATTTTTCGCAAACCCAAGTGATTAATATTAAACGATAGGAATATAAAGCCTAAGATTAATATTATAAAGATAGGCTTAATGTTAAGCCCTAGGAATATAAACCCTATGATTCATATTACAAACCCTAGGATCAATATTATAAACCCAATGGATTAATAAGCCCATTGGATTAATACTAAAAGCCCAAGGGATTGTAAACCCAAGGGAAAAACATTAAACCTTAGGATTAATATTAAACCCCAAGAATATAAACCCTAAGATTAATATTGAAAACCTTACGATAAATATTATAAACCCAATGTATTAATACTATAAATAGAAGGGATTAATAAACCCAAGGGATTTATATTATTAGCCCAGTGGATTATAAACCAAGGGGATTTATATTATACCCAATGGACTAATATTATAAACCCAGGAGATTAATATTATAAACAATGGTCGACCATGATTGGCCATGGTTGACCATGTTTGATCATGGTTGACCATGATTGACCATGGTTGACCATGATTGACCATGGTTGACCATTGTTGACCATGGTTGAGCATTGATAACCATGATTGAACATGTTTTATTTTCATATTGAAATAATCTTTGTCACAATATGATGTTGGACCATGGTTGACTATACTTGATTTCATAATGAGAATATTTGTCCCCATGTCATGTTGGACCATGGTTGGCCATGGTTGATTTTCATAATGAGACAAAAATTTTCACAAACCCAAGGGATTAATATTATAAACAAAAAGGATATTAACTTGAGTATAAATATTATAAACCCTAAAATAAACATTAAGCCCTAACATTAATATTATAATCATTAGGATTAATATTAAAAACCCAAGAGATTAATATTAAAAACTCACGGGAAAAATATTATAAACCATGGTTGACCATGATTGACAATGGTTGAGAATCGATTACCATGGTTGATTTTCATATTGAGACAATTCTTATCACAATGTGATGTTGGACCATGGTTGACCATGGTTGATTTTCATAATGAGACAGTATTTGCCACAATGTGATGTTGGACCATGGTTGACCATGGCTGATTTTCATAATGAGACAATATTTGTCACAAAACCGAGGGATTAATATTATAAGCTCAATTAATATTAAAAACCAAAGGGATTATAACACCAAGGGAATAACATTAAACCCTAAGATTAATATTAAACCATAGGAATATAAACCCTAAAATTAATAGAATAGACTCTATGAATCATAAACCAATGGATCATAAACCAAGGGAAATAATATTAAACCCAAGTGACTAATATTATAAATCCAAGGGATTGATAAACCTAAGAGATTACTATTATAAACCATGGTTGACCATGATTGATTTTCATATTGAGACAATCTTTGTCACAATGTGAAGTTGGACCATGGTTAACCATAATTGACCATGGTTGACCTTGATTGATCATGGTTCTTTGTCACAAACCCAAGGGATTAATATTATAGAAAAAAGTGATATAAACTCTAAACCAAACATTAAACGTTAATGATTGACCATGATTGACCACAAATGACCATGATTGACCATTGTTAAATTTCGTATTGAGACAATAATTTTCAGAATGTGACATTGAACCATTGTTGACCATGATTGACCATGGTTTATTTTGATAATGAGACAATATTTTTCACAAACCCAAGGGATTAATATTATAAACTCAAGGGATATATACCCTAAGATAAATATTACAAACCCTAAAATAAACATTAAGCCCTAACATTAATATTATAAGCCTTAGAATTAAAATTATAAACCCAAGGGATTATAAACCCAAGGGAATAACATTAAACCTTAGGATTAATATTAAACCATAGGAATATGAAACCTAGGATTAATATTATAAACCCTAGGTTTAATATTAAACCCTAGGAATATAAACCCCATGATTAATATTAGAAACCCTAGGATCAATATTGTAAACCAAATGGATTAATAAACCCATTGGATTAATATTAAAAATATGAGGGATTATAAACCTAGGAGAATAACATTAAACACTAGGATCAATATTAAATCCTAGGAATATAAACCCTAAGATTAATATTATAAACCTTATGATCAATATTGTGAATCGAAGGGATTAATAAACCTAAGGGATTAGTATTATAAATCCAATCAATTATGAACCAAGGGGAATAATATTAAACCCAATGGACTAATACTATAAACTTGAGGGATTAATATTAAAACCCCAAGGGATTATTATTATAAACCTTGGTTGACCATGATTGATCATGGATGACCATGGTTGATCATGGTTGACCATGATTGACCATTGTTGACCTTAATTGAGCATGATTGACCATAGTTTATTTTCATATTGATACAATATTTGTCAGAGACCCAAGGGATTAATATTATAAACCCAAGGGATATAAACCCTAAGATAAATATTATAAACCTAAAACAAACATTAAACCCTAATGATTGACCATAATTTACCACAAATGACCATGGCTAACCATGATTGACCATGGTTGATTTTCTTATTGAGACAATCTTTGTCACAATGTGACGTTGGACCATGGTTAACCATAATTGATCATGGTTGACCTCGATTGAGCATGTTTGACCATGGTTGATTTTCATATTGATACAATCTTTGTCATAAACCCAAGAGATTAGTATTATAAACCCAAGGTATACAAACCCTAAGATAGATATTATAAACCCTAAAATAAACATTAAACCCTAATGATTGGCCATGATTGACCACGTATGACTATGTTTGACCATGGTTTATTTTCATATTGAGACAATCTTTGTCAAAATGTGATGTTGGACCATGGTTGACCATGTTGGCCATGATTGATTTTCATATTGATACAATTTTTTTTCACAACGTGACATTGGACCATGGTTGATTTCCATAATGAGACAATATTTCTCACAAACCAAAGGGTTTATTATTATAAACCCAAGGGATATAAACACTAAGATAAATATTATAAACCCTAAAATAAACATTAAACTCTAACATTAATATTATAAAGCTTAATATTAATATTATAAACCCAAGGAATTGATATTAAAAATCCAAGGGATTATAAACCGAACAAAATAACATTAAACCCTAGGATTAATATTAAAACATAGGAATACAAACCCTAATATTAATATTAAAAACCTTATGCTTAATATTAAACCCTAGGAATATAAACCCTATGATTAGTAATAGAAATCGTAGGATCAATATTATAAACCTAATGGATTAATAAGCCTATTCAATTAACATAAAAAACTAAAGGGATTATAAACCCAAGGGAATAACATTAAACACTAGGATTAATATTAAACCATAGGAATTTAAACCCTAACGTTAATATTATAAACTTTATGATCAATATTATAAACCTATGTTGCATGAGTTCCCGAACCCGGGGTGGGGTTCTCGAACTTTTCCTGGGTTCTCGTCCCCAAGTACCGGATTTGGGTTCGGGTGCTTCTGAGAAGAACCCATAAGAACCGGGTTCTTCATTAAAAAAAATTGGGTTCTTTTGTCTTGACGGGTGCGGAGAACCCTGATGATGGGTACTTGGAACCCCAAAATCAGGTTCTTTTGGGTTCTTTGGGGTTCATTTTAGTTTTTATATTTTATTTTTTATTTAATTTAATGGGCTTCCCCTAATATTCTAGGTAGCTAATTCTTCATCTTGCGAGAGGAATTGGAGTACTTATGCCTTTATCCATTTAGTAAAGAGAAATATGTTGGGCTCAAAGAAGGCAGAGAACTTAGTGTACATTCATAGCACACTTCGTCTCATATCTCGAAAAGACCTTGGATACGAGGGTCCTTTCAAGAGATGGGACCAATACACAAATGATGTTATGTGTGTGGATGAGGAGATACAACCAAATGGCCTTATTGAGCTACCTCTAATTGCTATGGATGAGCAAGAGCCTCAAGATGAGAGTGATCCCTACCTAGAGAGCATGCTAACTGAAGATTTGAGTGATGTTGATGACAACGCTTGAGGAAGCCATTGTTCACTATTAGATACTTTTATTTTAGTATTTTAAAATTTCCCAGTTCTTGTTTGGAGATGCCTTAAGACAAATTTTGAATGTAGTATGACAATGGACATATATTATGATTCTTATTAATATGTAAACTCCAATTTGCACTTGATATCTAACTAGAAATTTTGAAATTTCATTGTGAATGTTCAATGATGTGCATGTTTAAATATTTGAAGTTTAAATCATAAATATTTTATTTTTCTTGTTTAAAGTTGAAAAATATACAAATTCATATATATTATAATTTATAAAATATAATATATATATATATATATATAATATACCCCCGACGAACCCATGCACCCTGTTTCGAAAAATGACGTACTTGTCCCCGTCCCCGCACCCGTACCTGTCCTCGAACCTACATTTCCTGGCAACATAGTTATAAACCCAAGGTATTAATATTATAAATCGAATGGATTAATATTATAAACTCAATGGATTATGAACCAAGGGGAATAATATTAAACCCAATGGACTAACATTATAAACTGAGAAGATTAATATTAAAAACCCAAGGGATTAATATTATAAATTATGGTTGGCCTTGATTGACAATAGTTGAGCATCGATGACAATGATTGACCATGGTTGATTTTCATATTGAGACAATCTTTGTCACAATGTGACGTTGGGCCATGGTTAACCATAATTGACCTTGATTGAGCATGATTGATTTTCATACTAATACAATCTTTCCCACAAACCCAAGGGACTAATATTATAAACCCAAAAGATATAAACCCCAAGATTAAATATTATAAACCATAAAATAAACATTAAACCCTAATGATTAACCATTAAGTGTGGTTGTGATTATTAACACTAAGGGTCCATTTATTAATATTAATAATTTTATATTAATATTATTAATGACAAGAGACCATTTGTTATTATTATTATTAATTAAATTTATTGTTATTATATATTATTATCATTATTAGTAATTAATTATATGTTGTTGTTGTTAGTTAGTTAATATATATTGTTATTGTTAATTGATTATTATTATTTAAGTTTCACTGGTGAGACATGCCTAGGGGATTGAACATTTGATCACTTGGATACATAAGGACTTGCCAACATCTTTTTTTCCAATTGTGCTACCAAATGTAGACTATTTTTGTAAAATAGCCATTTAAACCTTAATGTTAAACCTAATAAATGACCTTAGTTCATTAAATTTTTTTTTTTTACTTTGTTACATAAAACCTACTTTACTTTTAAATAAAAATATGAGACTTGTACATAATTATCATAGAAACCCTAAGTTTCCCATCATATATTAAACTTTCATTGCATTCATTTCATACAACCATCCCACAATATAATATGCTTTATAATACAATATTTATGAATATATCTAATTTTTAAGTGACTCTCCACTCATGGTTAATGATAAAAGAAGTTATAAAAAAATATTAAAAGAGAGTATTAGGGTGTTTATTTATTAAAAAAAGTTGATAGCGTAAAATTATTGTAAAATTAAAAAGAAACTTTCGACACTCATATAACCTCATTAATATAACCTCATTTATTATGAGGAGTTGTGACTTTAATGTACAAATAGTGGAGTTGTGACTTTTGCAATGCTTGGGATCTTTTTATCAAATGTTTTAAATATTAAAATTTTAATTTTATTATATTAAATAATATTTGTGATTTATATGGTAAATAATAAATTCTGAAATAAATTATTTAAAAAATAAATATAATTTTTATATTTATAATTATTATAAATTTTATAATATTTAAATAATTTTATTAATTTATTAAATAATTTTACTAATTAAATAATAATTTATTTTTTTTTGAAAATGAAGAGTATTAAGTTTCATAACTTTAGTGGGGAGCACTTAGAAAATTATTTTATATATTATATATCACAATGATTTAATGTTAATGTCATCCTCATGTAAATTATGATCTATATATGAAAGAAGTGCTTTTCAAGGACCTGCTCACATTGACTAAAATAATAACAAGGTATATAATTGTGGACTTGGAAAACACATATAGATTTAATCGGTACATCCCATGAATTGAGCTGGATACACTAAATTAATGTTTAGTTAGAATCGTTGTGGTTTCACTGTGCTGGGTACACTAAATTAATGTTTAGTTAGAATCGTTATCGACGACGTGAAAATAAATTATTACAATTTATTCAAGATTCCTTTCCACGTAGAACATTTTCAGTAATTTCATCGGCCAAGAATTAATTTCATGGTCGAGAGAGTGAAATCTAACAACGATTTCTATGAGCACCGACTATCAAATTCAATGTTCAGTGGGGAGACCAAATAAAATAAAAGTTCATTATTATCATTTGCATTTTTATCGGTAAAGTTTTCACATGAGACAAAAGCGAAGTTTTCATCTCATGGAACTCTCAATTCTCAAAACTAACTCCACTGATTTATCTCCTTTTCTTTCTATATTGACATGAATAGAGAAATATTACATTCATTACCATTAAGATAACTTATTAATATTAAAATTATCTATAATATTTAACCCTATTGTTCACTTCAACATTTATTAATACTAAAAGTATTTATAATATTAAACCCTACACCGCTCTGTTCACTCGTTGCTCAGGTAGACTGAAACTACTTACATACCTTGTTCATGTTATTATTTACTAGCAGTTTTTCCCATATTCGAAGCTATTTGTTATTGGCCTATGTTTTATCAATAATTTTTCCGGTCTCTTCTTAAAATAAAATATTTAGGCCGATAGGCCTTCCTTTGGTTGAGTTTTTTCGTCTACCTTTTCATTCTCTAGCGTCCAACTGGCATCTGGTTACCTTGACAACTACCGTAGGGTTTACTTGACAACTGGCATATGTTCTCGGACTATTCCTCTCTCACTTGCTTTCCAATTTCTGCTCCTCCTACTTTCCGCTTTCTCTTCCACAACCTGCTACAATGATGTTTCCGGGCTCTTCCACGACCTGCTGCAGTAATGTTTACCGTTTCTGCTGTTCACCCTGCTTTGCACGACCTGTGTTGCTGGCTAGCTCTCCATTATTCACAGGGTTATCGGAGTTATTCACAGGGTTATCGGAGGTATTTGAAAAACTTGGTGATTCCATCAGGGTTATTGGAGGTATCAAATGTGCTTTTCATTCCAGCAAATGCGCTTTTCATTCAGAAGTTGTTTGTTCAGCTGCTCAGAGTTCTCTGGTTCTTCTGTTCAAAGTTCAGTGGTTAGTTCAGACTGGCTTTTTTGATCCCATTTTGTCTCTTTTTGCTTACAGCGTTATAATCTTAGTCCAGGGGTTTGTTGTGGGTTTTTTATGGTAGTTACAAGTTAAATCAATTTTCTGCGTCGAATAAATCAGTGTTCAAAGTTCAGTGGTTAGCTTAGACTGGCTTTTCTGATCCCATTTTGTCTCTTTTTGCTTACAGCATTATAATCTTAGTCCAGGGGTTTGTAGTGGGTTTTTTATGGTAGGTACAAGTTAAATCAATTTTCTGCGTCGAATAAATCAGTTCTCTACCTCAAATCTGTAAGCCTTGCAGGTACGTTTCAGCTTCAGTTTAGAGCATATTTCCATTTTAATGTAAGTTGTAGTTGAAAGCGATTTTGCCCGTTTATCTGACTAGAAACAGTGTTTTGAAATTAGAATCGAAGCACATCATTGTTTTTTTGATTCATCACTGTCAAGGTTAAAGATGATGACTGGGCGCATTTTCAAAATTTACTAGTAAAAATTGCTAACCATGATCGATTGTGGCGTATTGGTTACAAATAGAGATTTTAAAGTACTTTCCTACATAAACTTATTTGCCACCAAGCTTGGATATCTTCTGGATCGATAGCTTCCTTGCTTTCCAGAACAGAATAGAAAATAAAGAAAGATTACTAACTAGGGTGGAATCTGTTAACTGGAGTCAGTGGAGGAAGCGTTCAACCAAAGTTAGAGGTGCGCTAAGTTTGGGAAAAGTGACTTGCAGATTGTTACCATTTCTATGAATAAAATGCATTTTAGTTGAAGTGTTTATGATTTGTCGCAAACAAGTATCAGAGGAAAATTGGCCAAAGAATGTAGAAAACCCATAGTACGGTTAAATGATCTTATCTGGATGCAACTGCTCCCAAAAAAGGTCTATCATCAAGATCTTTACTCGATGGTGATCTTCTAGGCGATAGCTGACTTCGAGTCATTTCTTGTATGTGCTCGATTGATAGGGCCCCCAAAATAGGCCTTTCATCATTACTTCTTGAGGGTGATATTAAAGGTGATGACTGCTTTTCCATCACACCTTCCGAATTCTGCATTCCTGGCACTGCGAAAACAGGTCTACAATCTATACTTGGAGGTGAAAGTGATTCTGAAAGTGGTGATGCATGAATTGTTGCAACTTGTTGGTTTGGAGATCGTGGAGAATTCCATTGTCTATTAATCCCTGACTCCATGATATTTTGTCATGAAGACAATTCTATACCTTTAGAGAGATTTTCTTTGCCACCTTTTTGAGATGAAAGCACTCTGTAGCCATTGTCAACAGGTTCTGTAGGTTTTAGCCAATGTAAAAGGCTAGCATCCACATAGACAACACCACTAGGTGGAGCCTCCCCAGGCATGGAATTTGAGTGACTTTGCACTGCCAATGAGATGTTTTCTTGATCATTCATCCACATTGAATACGACTGATCATTCATCCACAATAAGTACAATGTTCCACCAAGTACTGTATTCAATTAGCAGCTATTTTTGACAAACAGATTGAGCACCACAACAAATATCAACTAAGTAGTGTCAACTGTAATAATTAATTTACCCTGGCCTCTCTGGAGTCTGAACTATTTGTACTGATCCACAACCTAGAAGAACAATTATGATAAATTCAGTTACTTTCCTGATGAGGTCCACAGCCAGGGATATTGTCACTGAAGCAGTTTGCTGTGATTCGAAACTTTTGTGGATAATTTGTATCTCTTGTAGTAATTCGTTTGTCCTAGAAGGATCTGATACTCATTGACTGTGCTCAGGCAGAGCTCGCTCATGTGCTAATTTCCTATAGCAAGAAGGCTAGGTTCTGTGGGTTTTAGCCAATGTGAAAGGCTAGCATCCACATAGACAACACCACTAGGTGGAGCCTCCCCAGGCACGGCATTTGAGTGACTTTGCATTGCTAATGAGATGTTTCCTTGATCTGTAAAGTTTCCCTGTTGGGATGAAATGGGACTAGAGATCTAAATTTCCCTTCTTTAATCAGTGTCAGCAAATAGTCTCTTATTTGTCCATTATCTCCGTAGGAAGATGAGCTTGCTGTGACGAAGAAACCACCATTTTAGAAGACTCCCCCGAGATTTTGTATGGCCCCTGAATGGTACCAGTTAGGGGATTCTTTTGCCATATTAAAATGTATCAAGTGTTGGAGTTTGCCAAAACTGTCTGGTATAATTAAATGGAATTTGACTACTACAACACAAATAGAGTTCATTGAGGTGTTAGACATACTTGATGGCAGCTATATACAAACATTTGAAATCTTCTCAGAATTGATGGAAGTAATAGATGTTACTATTGAAAAAACAGATGAGTCCAAATTAATATCACATGGATCTTTTGATGAACTAGTACTTGTACCTAAGCTAACCTTAACTGACAACACCTACAAGGTCATCTCATCTTTAATAGTGGTGTGAATGACAATTCACTCTCATACCTTCTGCCCTTATTATTGTTTCATTATCGAAAGTTAGCCTTGCTAGATTAGTTTCCGCATTCACATCTCATCTTCCTTTACTAGACTTTTGTGTTGTGGTGATTTGATGAATTATAGGTACTACTATCACGAAAAAGGAATCCCTCTGTTAATATTATGGAGCTAGCCTTGACTATAAATGCCATTCCTCTGTTGCTGAATGGTTCCATTGAGATTCAACCACTACTCCAGATAATCGATATTGGTTCTGTTACATCATTAAAAACAACATCCTCACACTTCTGCATTACTCTATCTGATGGAACACATCAACACAAGACTTTGCTACCATCAACATATAGCCCACAAGTTGCATCTGAAGACATCCAAATTGGCTTAATAATTCTGCTTAAAAAAGCAGCTTGCACGGTACTTCAAAACTCCTCGTAAGGCCCAACATTTGAATTTACCCTTTTTTATTTTTTTTCTTCTATACGCTTCTTGCATTACCAAAAAAATAAAAATAAAAATAAAAATCTTCATTAATTCATTTCTCATGTGTTTACATAAGGTCCATCCGAGTGGTTGAGCTTGAAGTTATAATGCGTATAGCAGCATTGACCAAGGACTCATCAACACTAATACATGCAAAGGCAGGTACATCCCAGTATAGCTCTTCATCAGTAGAAGATACCTTGCCCTCTGTAGTTACTCCACTAATTACGGCGACAACTACAACTATTCCATTCAAGGCGCTCAATCCTTACCGAAAGTATTGGTGAATCCAAGGTAGAGCATTTGCAAAAACAACATTGAAGACTTACAACAATGTGTGAGGCTCAGGAAAAGATTTTGGATTTGACCTTATCAATTGTGATAAGGAAGAGATCCACCTTTCTGCATTTACTGAAATGGTCGAATCTCTTTACAGTCTTGTTCAAGTTGGCTAGCTATACATTGTTTCAAATGGCACAGTCAAAGAAGAAAACCCAAACTACAACCACCTCAAGAACAAATGGGAAATTTACTTGTTTGCTGCTTCCACTGTCAATCCATGTCCCATAGATGATCCAACGTTTCCTTACCAGAGCTTTCACTTCAAAACTATTGCTGAAATAAAAAATGCAAGTCCAAATACGAATGTGGATGTGATTGGTGTTGTTACCTCCACCTCACCTGCATCAACAATTCGACGAAAAGACGGAAGTGAAACATTAAGGAAAACACTCATATTAAAAGACAAGTTAGGTTTTAGCATTGATGTAACATTATGGGGAGACCATTGTGACTCTATAGGACAAAACTTTGCTGAATTCTACTCTTTTGACAACCCACCAATCCTTGCAATCAAAGGAGGTCGTGTATCTGAATTTAATGGCACCACAATAGGGACGATATCAACGAGCACTCTCATCATAAATCCACAAGTTGAAGAAACTCATCAACTACATGCATGGTTCTGTGAAATGGGTTATAGCTCTTCTTCTCCATCTTTGAGTAGAAACTATGGTATTGCTTCAAAACATGCCCTACCACGAAAGACGTTTCATGAAATTGCTTACATACAAACCTCCGAGAAAGCAATATGGGTTTCAGTTCGTGCAACGATAATTGCTCTTCATATGGACGACTTCTACTTTCTAGCATGTCCACTATATTTTAATGGAAAACAATGCATGGAAAAGGTTGTGGAGCATTCTAGCAATCTTTGGCATTGTACAAAATGTAATGGCGACTTCCCAGAATGTGACTACCATTACAAACTTAAAATTGAGCTACATGACCACACCAGGCACGTACAGAGCATCACAACTTTCAATGACGCAGGAAACGAGCTCATGGGCATCACAGAAAAAGACCTATTCCTTCTTTCAATGGAACCAACTAATCTGCAAGAAATTTGTGGCCGAATTACAGGACGCCGCTTCCAGCAAACACTTTCCATTAAAACAGATTACTTCAACGGTGTTGAGCACTTGCAACCAATATTGATAAATTCAGAAGAAATTCAATATGCATCTGCATGCAAAGAAGCCCTTAATGACATTCAAGCAATGTCCATTTCAAAATGGCTTGTTGTTCGCCGCCTTTGAAAGTTTTTTATGGTCTCTTCAAACACTACTGCTTGTACATAAACTGGAATTTCTAAATTACACCCATGCTATTGTAATGCACTTTTTTGCTACAAATACTCTCTTCCAGTTATTCCAAAATATGTATGTTCACCCTTTGCATTATACATAATATATATATCAACATTTGTAAAGACTTATTACATGAGTTTTCCATTCATTGTTTACATGGCTATACATTGATCTCTTGCTTGCTAAAATATTCATGCTATTGTTCAATCTTGTCAAAAATAAATGGAGCAGAAGAAAGCAAAATAATGCTTATCTTGCTCTTCTCCTCTCAATACTAGATGCCATAATAACTTATGTTTTTGTAATACTGTTAATTGCATGTTTTTCCTTTTACCTATTCTACCTACACTTCACTGATGTTCAAATAAAAAAAATTAATTCTAAAACATGTAATACATTCTCCAAACATGCAATACTCATTTATGAAAACTAACAATAATTATCTGTACTTGTTTAGATATGCCAAAAAACACTCAAAAGGCGGATAAAAACAAGCGGCACCATCTTCTTTACGCACATCACAAGGATACAATAAATGCACGCCGACAACTTCTTTATAAAAACTGCAACAACCCTACTACTTCCTCTACATCCCTTCCCACCTCAAATGCTCTCCCAACTATACAAACAAACCCACCTCACCTTCATCAAATCCAGTATAACCCTCCCCTTAATGAAGAACATTGTCGCTTTCGACAAAGGATAGATGAAATTTCTACCATGCATGTTTGCACAATATGTAAAGAATCATACCCAGGAATGAAAACAAAACTTCTACATGGTAGCGTTTCTTGCTTTTGTTGTGCATCATCTAATTCCACCAATTGTTTTTCTAACTGAACAAAATGAACCTTGGTGAACAACCCTATGTCCTTCAACATTTAACACAAGTTGAAGAAATTCTCATTGCATGTGTAAACCCCATTCTACAAGTCACTCATGCCCATGGTGGTCAATACAAATTTAGCGGCCATACAATTGGCTTCCCTCAAGACATCACTACTATTGCCAACTACTTACCTCGAATGATTTTTGACTTAGACATCCTCATTGTGAAAAGGCACAATCCATCTGAAAAGGCTTATGAATTCTTCATTTGCAAATCACGTGTCCTTGCAGCACTTGAATACAAAATAAAAAATGACCCTTACTACAATTATGTTCAATTCAGTTCATCTGCAATTTCTGCACTACCAGATCACCCTACAGATATTTCTTCTCTTCTCCATAATGTAACCACCTCCTCTTTTGAACCCCATCAAACCACTACTGATTCTACTTATGATACTGATGTCATGCTACCTCCATTAGAAATCCAACCCTCTTCTTTCGTTCCAATACTCCCAAATTCATCTACTGAACTTGAGCACATTTGTGATTATTTGCACTTGCCCCATGCAAATTCAACAAGCTCTATTGATTGGCCTCCACTATCTTCAACAGCTATGAATGAATACAACACCGTAGGCCTCTTTTCCATGGCATTCCCCACACTCTTCCCTACAGGCATTGCCATGATCATGCAACCAAGACTTACAAAAGTTGAGATGCATGAATATGCTTTGCACTTGCTGCACTACCATGATAACCGATTTGGCCAACACCCAAGATTCCGCTACTATCTTTATAACATTCTAATGCGCCACCGTAGCCAAACAACTGCTAGTGTTTTTGTGAAGAAGTACATTGAGAACAACTTGCCAACAACGGTTTTGGACCTGCGACAGTGTCTCCATGACTCTCCAGATTCAAGACTGCCAGAGCAAATAATGCGATTCGGTTCAGGCCTACAAGGAACACGGTCTTTCTGGAACAAACGACGCTCTGAACTGACTAACATGATCACGCAAATAGGAAGCCCGAAATTCTTTTTCACTCTCAGTGCAGCTGATACTAAATGGCATGACTTGCACATGATCATGCCTACCGGTGTTCCTTCCAGTTCAGAAAATGACTTCTAGTGGAGAATTCAAAACATAATTAAAAACCCACATCTAACATCCCAATATATGCACTGTAGATTTACAATTTTCCTCGAAGAAATCCTGCAAAAAGGCCTCCATGCAATAGACTACTGGTGCAGGTATTTTTTAATATCCATTTCCCTCTACATTAATTTCTACGTTGCGTATATGTTTTAACCAAATTTTACCTTCATATTATATTCAGATACGAATGGAAACATAGAGGATCTGCACACATTCATGGCTTCCTCTGGTTGCAAAATGCACCAAATATGGACACAATTGACTGGAACAATGCAGTGGAAGTTGCTAATGCACAGAATTATTTCGACCACTACGTAACTACCTGGAATCCACATCAGGCAGAATACCGAAATATTCCACTTCACCAATCAACAATTCATAACCCATGTCTTCTTAACATAGAATCAATATTCAAGTCCAACCAGTCTGAAGACTATATAGAGCTCGTCAACTGTGTTCAACATCATACAAAGTGTCATGAATCTTCTTTTCTCCGCAAGAAAGACAATGTACTTAGCTGTCGGTATGGAGTGCCATGGGAATTAAACTCCACATCTTCACTTTTCATTGATGATAAAGGGCATAACACCTATGTCCCTACTCGCAATGATGAAAGATTGAATATTCAAAATGTCGATCTACTCTCTATCTGGAGAGCGAATGTTGATTGTCAACCAGTCCTATCTCGCCATGCTGTGTTAAAGTATATTGCAAAGTATGCAGCAAAAGCAGAAACAAGATCTGAGAGCTACCGTCAAATGCTATCATGACTTTCACAAAGTGCCATTCTAGAAGCACCTACTGTTGCTGTTATCTGAAAACTCCTCACAGAAACCATTGCAGATAGAGACATTGGAGCGCAAGAAATATGCCATATGTTACAAACGCTGCCTCTCTCTCTGTGTAGCCGTACATTTCGTTCTTTGAATGTCAACAAGGCTGTTTTCAAACGTGTTTCGTAAGATACTGAGAATCCCCGTTCGACACCAAACTTTATCCTTGCATACATGAATAGGCCTGTTTCATTAGAATCACTACCCCTCCTTGAATCTGCATGCTCATGGTCATATTCTGCCCAACGGAAAAAAACCAATGGAAACACATATTCCCTCCAATGATTGTACATGTCTTGCCCCGCTACAATGTCATTCCTTCCTCTGATGATCCTTCTTATGCCACTTTTTGCTGGAGTGAATTACTATTGTATTTCCCCTTCCGCACACTCCCCAATGATATTGGTTCAACTGATGCAGAAATAATTGCACACTGGGAACAAATAAAGGGTACATATACACCATGGCATGTCCATCGAGAAATTGAAAACCCACAAACCCCACATACTGAAGATCAAACTGCCCCCGACACCCCTCCTGATTCCATGCAGATGAATGAATGGAAAATCCTCTCTCAGCTGCACCCAGGTTACAATATTGCAGTTGATGACCTTGACATGATTGGCTACTGCGACTTCGATGCCAACCACAATTGGTCACATACTACTATCCCTCTCCACTTGCAAGAAACTACGATAAATTTCGTTGAATTCAATCGCTCAACTATTCAAAACCAACATCATTCTTTTTCCAACCTTCCCCAAGATCACACATTATCTCCTACCCAAAACATAGCTTTTACCACTATTTTTTCACACTTTAAAACCCCTTCGCCAAAACGCCCATGCAGAATCATCATACAAGGAATAGCTGGGATAGGAAAATCCCATTTTATTAACTGTCTACACCATCCATTTGTGGAAAAATCACCAACAAAAAAAACCCCTTTACTGTTACTTGCACCAACCGGCGTTGCAGCTTTCAACATAAATGCCCTCACAATTCACTCTGCCCTTCATATCCCTATCAAACAATGCATCCTCTTGAAGGCCAACCACTCCTACAACTGCAAGAGCAACTCCATTATGTATAATATATTCTCATTGATGAAATGAGCTTCATTGGTCCAAAAATGCTTTCTCGCATTGACGATCGTCTAAGAGAGGCATTCCCTCTTCACCGAAATGCACCATTTGGTAATCGCTCAATTATCCTTGTCGGAGATTTAGGCCAGCTACCACCTATAAAAGACATTCCTTTATACGCTGGGACATCACGTGGCACTACACTTTGGCGCAGCTTTTTTTCATCAACAAGGAGCTAGCCCGTCCCAGGTTGCTTTCTGGCAAATACTCACAATTCTCAGAAATGGAATATCTACACTTGAAGATTGTCAACTCCTAATGTCAAGGACAAATTCTTCTCTAACGCACGAAGAGCAATGCACATTTGAAGAATCCATGCACCTATATGCAACGAACAACTCAGTTGTGTTGCATAATAAGAAAATGCTTAAAAAATTGAACATCCCAGTCACACTTTGCTCTGCAGAACAACAAAGACAGAAAACTTCTACTACAGCAGAAGCTGAGCATTTGCCTGCAAAAGTGCTCTTATGCAACGAACAAAAAATTATGCTCACTAGTAACTTATGGGTGAATGCAGGCCTTGTCAATGGTGCACTTGGGAAAATCATCTTGATATTTTATTCAATTGACTCAAATCCCCTAGAATTACCATCCTTCGTGGTTGTCGACTTTCAACAATACAAAGGAACACCATGGGACATTTCACACCCAACATATGTCCCCATTTCTCCCATCACAAGGGGTACACACTGTTAGATACCACTTCAAATGGCATGGGCTTTAACAATACACAAGTCACAAGGAATGACATTAGACAAAGCAACAACAGACATCGGCACCAAAGAACGATAAGGGCTAACGTTCACTGCAATTTCAAGAATGCGGTCATTGGTAGACATTCAAATCAATCCAGAATTTCCATTCTCATGCATTGCACAATCGCACGAGAATCCATATCTTAAGCGTAGACAGCAAGAGGAATCATTGCTCGCATCAAATTCTATGTAGGAGAATACACTATGGCCAATCGTACAACCTGTCTTCTAGATTTACCCACATGGTAAACACCACTTACTACATAACCAAATTTCACATACATTTGCTTACTATTACATTTAACCTCATATGATTTTATATTAGTTTAAATTTTTTTTATTTTATTTCAAATCTTCAAACAAAATGTTTTCCGCTACGAATGACAAAGTCTAGCATTCACTGCAATTTAAAAATTTCTTTAGAAATTTATTTATTTTAATTCATTTCTTTAAAAAAAATGCTTTTAGCAAACACATCCATTGTCACTTACAATGTTTTCTTTTTGGATGGCAATAGGTATGGATACAGGCTACCTCCGAATGTTGTATGAGTATTGCCAAGAAATCCAGCAACAAGAACTTACATTACAAGATATGCAAACAAGGATACTGCCCCAACAATCATTGCCTCTTTACCGTTTGTGTCCAACCATTGAATTGTTAAATAAGATAAGAAAAATACTCAAGAAAACAATTCACATCCATGAAAGGGACGCACACAGGAAAATGCAGAATCAATTGCAGGAACAACTCGCACAATTTGGCACAACAATAAACATTGATTGGTGTTACCGATGCCATGCCCCATCATGCATATATGATTAGATGCTCATTGTCAATTACATCTACATGTCATATAATGCTTTTATTGTATATATGTTTAGATGTCAAAGAATACTTTCATTGTATATATGTTTAGTTACTACCTACCAAACACGTCTCTATGTATAGAGAATATGTAAAATTTCAAGAAATACATTTCAAAGCTTGTACAAAATTGTATCCACTTTTGTGACAATACTCGTCAACATTGTATATGATTCAAATTTCAGCTACTCATCATTGTATATATTCACTTGGTAATGTTTTACTTGTACATATATCACATAAGGACGTTTCTGGTACGGTTTCATCAACAAAAAACACTCAATTACGCCTCTCTTTTTAGATAATAATATATTATTAATTTCCTAAAATAGTTACTGCTAAAGTTCCTGCTATTCTGGTTTGTTTCAGCCCATTAATATCCTTGCCCTTCTTTGCTCATTTGAAAAATTTTAGGACCTAAACTGACGCTTTCTAGCATCACTACATTTGTATGCATAGCTAGCTTTTCACTATGACTATGCAACATGTCTTCCTTTGCCTCTTCCTCCACATCATCCAATACAAAATTTGTGTCCGCGACATACCCTCCTTCCTCCATCTGCTTAGCCAAGCTGTTCAACATTGTACATATTTTCTCAGCTATATGCTGTGCCTTGTCTCCCACAATGAATGCATGCCATTACGCAGTTCCACGAATTTCTAACATTTCAAACCATAGCCACAACATTGCGCCAACTGACAACATTCAACCCCAGGGGATGTTCTGTGCAAACAAGAATAGTTACTTTTGCTTAAAAATGCTCTGTTACTAGTGTTGTATGCACAAAGATGACAGGAACACTAGATTAAATGACAAATAGGAAAAAAAAAGGTTAACTGTGAAAGCAAAAGGAGGTTAGTTTGAATAGAAGTTGTATACAAGAATATGAAAAAAACACTACGTTAAACAACAAGTAGGGAAAAGAACAAAACTTAACTATGAAAGCAAAAGGAGGTTAGCTTGAACAGTCAAAATTCCTTCCTCCAAAACCTTCTTTTGTGGGTGCAGTATAGAGTCTGGAACTTTAGTGGTCAATGCCTTTGTGAGGTACGTTGAATTACCTTATTCATCTAATGGCAAAATAAGTTAAGTACCCAACCAAGTCGATTCCTTCAATTATGGAATTTTTCAGTTATGCCTGCTCATCATATCAAACACTTCTCTTTTACAGTTTTTGCAAAATCAAGAATACTACCAACTTTCAATTATACATGCTAAAGAATTGATATACTCTTTTGATATTTCTGAAACAAACATTTAGCCTAGTTTTCCATTTGTTATTCTAGATAATAAAAATCCTCATCAGAGGAGCAAATGATGTCCCTTAACAACATGAACTCATTCAGACTTTGATCCAAGGATATTTGTGTCCCCAAAGCATTCCGATGGAGGTATGTCATGTTACAGGATAGAAAAATGTGGTTTATGAAATGCAAAAATATTTGACGTAAATATCATGATTGCATAGTTATAAGAGAGGTGCAATATAGAATCTCTAGCCTAGGTGTGGTGGGATGAACTATCAATTATTCCAGCCCAGGCATGGTGGGGTGGTCTATCATTCTTCTAGCCCAGGTGTGATGGGGTGATTTATCAATTATTATTATAACATTGCAGTGAATCTAGATTTGTGAATTGCCTGCAGTGAATATGGACACTAGGTTTAAACTCATCAAAGCACAGATCTGATTTGCACCCATCAAAACAGAGGTTTGATTATTCACCCCAAGGTTTGGAAGATCAAAGATGCATATCTCAAGTTCATGAAAATGACTAACATATCAAATATTGGGACTTGGGGTATGCAATCTTGAGCTACAATATCATTGGAAATATGTTGGCCAACCCCAGATTGTCTAACCTTATTGAATGCCATATCTCTTGCAGAATCCAAACCATGATCCTCAACCAAATATTGATGTTTCTGCAAACTAGGTTTGTCACATCAGTATGTCTGAGGATAGTAATGGGGAAAACAAGGATTAAAAACGTTTTTCCTAAATCTGTATGCCTATACTTGTGAAATCCGTGATCTACTAATAGCTAGGTAAAATCTGCAAGCAAATTGAGAGATACACCTATATCATTATTCTCCTGGCTTGCACTGTTTCGACTTCCTGAACCAAGATTGGATCTACTTAAATTTGATCGACTTCTACTTTTGTTATAATATATATGAATACTTCTATCATAAAACTGAGTGTTTGCAAGAGGTTGCATAGATTTCAGGGAGCCCATCTATTAAAATAACAGTAGAATGGGTACGTAGTAAAGAGATAATTTTGATAATGAAGATCAAGAACTGAGATGGAATCAGGCAACGAAACCTTAGAGAGATACATTCATCTTCTCTCTGCATCTAGCAGCAGGGCCAAAGTAACATCGAGGTCTTCCTCTCAGAGTGATAAATTCAGCATTCAGTGTTTTCTTATGGAACTCACAAATTTCTGTAAATGATGAATTGGGCTGCAAGCAAAGTATTCATGTCTAGAAACTTGTCTAGAAACGTCAGAATTGGGCTAATCTTCGGACTGACCAAAATGTCAAGTTCAGGTAACCATTATTGTTATAGAAGTTGTAGACTAAGAACAGGAATGACATGGGGAAAAGTAAGAATATGAAAAGAAACAAGAAGACCCCTCATGTCTACCTATGCAAGGTCTCAAACACCATGCCCATCTTTGTAAGTATTTCTTTGACTTTAAATTCGTGTTGTAGCTAAGGAAGTTTAATCTATGCTTGTGCTTTCAATAGTCCTAGAAAATAAAGGGAGAAGTGGGCTTCCACCTTTAAAATAATTATTTTTAAAGAAACAATTCCCTCCTGTTGTGCATCTACGAACTTTGCTAAAAATGGATAAGGACTAGGCATGGAAGTTATATGTTCCAGAGTACATGTAGGACTTATCATGGTTGTTACATCTACCAAGGTATTGTTCTTGTAGCCAAATGGATTGTGAGCACTATGTGTAATGGGTTGAATTCCAATAGCTGATATGTATGGTGTGAAGAAACAAGATGTGCTATATATATTTCATTGATGAAAGACTTTAAGTGTTGTTTCTGTCCTTTCGAAATTTGCAGGAAATATATTAAAAGAAAAACAAAAAAATATTACAATGTACACATTTTACTATGCCTTTTCATTTCTTTATTTATAAAATTCTGCTACCATTTATACTTGTGGGAATTCTATTTAAAGTATTTCACAATGATGGGAAACAATTAATCTCACGTTTACAATCCTTCTTATGATCAGTACCCAATTAGATTCTGTACAAAATACAACTACCTACACTTTAAGCAGTGGTTCTTATCTCAAATGACCAAATAACTGCTTTGTAGATGTCCAAAATTCAACAGTGATTACTAATAACTGAGTTATTAAATTGTAACAGTCAATCTTTTAAATTTTGGGTTCTTTATGTGAATACTGTAATGCAAAACCAATTCTTTTTGGTCTTAACCGATTTAGGATTAGTGGCTGCCAATTATGGTAACCGATGTAGCAACAAATCCAATTTGTAGCACTGTTGGGGGAGCGACAGAGCTAATATCTGGGCATCCCTTTGACACAATTGAGATGAAGCTCCAGAGTCAGCCATTGCCTCTTCCTAGCCAACATCCTCGCTATGTCGGTGCAATGGATGTTGTCAAGACATGTGCTTATTAATACTTAATGCTGATTTTGATATTCAAGATCGTTTATTGATCACAGTCACATTTTGAGATGCTGAAATTTCTTAAAGCACAAATACATCTTTGAGCATTTTCCTTGGCAGTTGAACGAACTGCTTGTAGGCTGCAATGTTAGTCATATATATGCATATGCTTTAGTCAGATAACCCAGTGAGCTTGCTTGCATACTCATATATATTTTGTTTAAGCTGAAGTCACCATAAGCAAGTTGATGCATCAACTTGTGGCATCTTATTAGCTAATGAACTATTTATGTCAAGGCTACAAGGGTGCAATCCTTTTTTTGATTGAACCTTGTGCAAGGTATGAGCTGATGTCAGTGACTAAACTGGTTTGTGGTTGCAAAAATTCTACATTATTCTTTAGAAAAATATAAGTATTAGGCTATTTTTGGGTATACTAGTCTGGAAATGAGGGGTTACCTTTACTCAATGAAGGTTCAGATGTTTCACTTCTAGCTTCCTCCTCAAGAGGCATGCATTTATGGATGGATATACATGAGTAATTTGCCAACTTGAAATGCTGGACACTAAGCTTAAACAGATTTGAGATTCTTTCTAGGAATTATCCGGCACCAACATTTCTTTACTTCATCATTTTTTTCTTAATTTTCTATTCTCGCAGTAGCTAGTTGCAGTGGCTAATTTGTTCCTCTTATCAATTTTCTTGTTTTCCAATTAAATAGTTGTTTTATCCAATTGGCTGGTAGTGTACGTCACTCAAACCTGGTCATTCAAGTGTTTTTTCCATGCAAACTGAACAGCTGTTCAGTTTATTTGAGAAGGAATAGAATAGCTTTTAAATATCCTGAGCACAACCATTCAATAGCTTTTGAAAAATATGGTAATGTTAATGGGAAATATAATTAGTGTACCAACACTTTGAAAAGCAATCTAGGATGGAATTGCAAAAATGTCCGTTGTAGCTACATACATATCTACAAATATTACCCTCAGACCATTTTTGCAATTTAAAAAATCTATCGACCTCTCCTTGCACCTTTTGGGGCAATTGCTAGTTAATATTATGCAATCGCAAAGTCTATCTAGTCGTAGTATTAGGGGTTACAAAAGAAGCATGGTCGCCAGTTCTATCTATGCAATCAACTTTGCATATCTGTTTTCTATGTAAAATAAATGAATGGAACCATTTAAAGGAAGACTTTTTTTTTAAAACTGAAACACTTTATTTATTGGAATTATTTTCAGTTTCTACAAATCGTAGCAAGGATATTACATAGGGATGTCTGTAACAATCCTGCAAATGATATCGAGTTTCAAGGCAATTGCAAGTTTCAATGTTAACTAAATTTAATTCGATTCTAACTTCCAGAAATATTTTAAAATCTGACAAATAAGAATAAAGTTAATTATTTAATCTCCGTAATTATATTTTGTAATACTGAATAGAATAGCCCCAACATTCCAGACTCGAGACATAAATAAGGATAACCGCAACATTCCAGTATCTAGAACATCAATGCCAATATTTCGAATAATTCTGTGTTTTGAGTGTATTTTTATTAATTATATTTTTTCTTTCCATGTGATATAGATAGTATAATGCATCTTCTTTATTGTATCCTTGCGAAAACAATGTTGGTGTTTATCCTGCAAAGTTCACGGTGAGGATGCTGTGACTTAAAGATATATTAATGGTCACATCTCTAATATACATCATATAAAAAAAGTTAAATATATTATTCAACATAATTGTATCCCACATAATTTATAATATACAAAGGATATACGTTTATTGGAAAATGCAGTGGTACATTAATACGATATCTGAGGTACATTAATGCGAACCTAAGCTTGCAATACTAGGGTTAGTTTTTATTTTAAAACTTATACAGTTATATTATGTGAATGACATAAATTCTCATGCTCAGCTTGGCAGGAGTAGTGTTTGGGATCCCCTCTGTATGCTGGCCAGATGTCCTCCCTTCCTTGACTGTGGTGCTCCATTGACGGTCAACTTCACCTGCCCACAACGGGGATTGAATGATCACTTAACTCTGCCTAATATCCGGTAAGGGCCTTATGGTTTCTGTCGTTCGAGTTTTTTGGCTAGCTTGGTTCTTTGGTAATGGCAGAGTTGCGTTGCTATGTTCTAGGCTTTTAGGTGCTGAGCTTCTGGCCAGTGGAGGTCTTCACTGCTCATATAGATTATATCCACTGCGTGGCCTCGCAGGTAGAAGTTCTGTCTACCCCTACGATTACTTTTGTGGTTTCTATCTAGGAATCTAACTTGCAATTTCTACAGTAGCACTTCTGATGTAATTCATGTTTTCATTTTCAGGTGTTCTCTGAAGGTTGCGGCTACCCATCTAGCTACAAATAGCATCCTACCTGGAACTGTGCCAAGGCATGCATTCTAGACCCAACAATTTTCTAGGTATGTTGAATCAAATTCCTTAGTGATTTCCAAAACAATGGAATAGTGATGGAAGTTTGTTCGAGGGTTGGTTTCCTTCTCTGGTTTAGTCTAGATTCTGGTTGCTACTTTTGTCGAGGTTCTATCCACATGGCTCAAAGTTAAACGTTATTTGCACTGTTAATTCCTTAATGTATAAGAAAGGCCTACACTCATGTCATTTTGAACATTTATGCCTAAATATATAAATGGTCGAGGGTTTTTATAATTTCTCTATCTCTTATAACTGTATTCGTTTTTTTTTCTCAGGAAAACCCTCATGGGTTTGAGTTGGGTTCTAAAACCCTCTCTGTTCTGGAGGCTTTGTTCCATATGTGAACTGTTTAAACGCTTGCCATGGAATATAAGTATTACACTTGTTGTTTTTACTCATACTAATTACAGTGTGGATTCTTTAAAATAATTTTCGAGTGGCCTGTGGAAGCATGGCGATTTCTTAGTGCCACCAGCATTGGTTAAGGGTAAATATACGGGACTCTTTTGACCCAAGAATTAGATTGTTAAAGATTTGGAAGAATTCTATGTTTGTTCTGTACATTCTTAAAGGAGTTCTGGTAATTTATCAGTGGTGTTATTACTGTTAGGCATGTATAGTTGTTTTGGGAATGTCTCTATCCCTAATTTCAATGCTCAACCGTTATTGTCTGTGCTTCGAAGAAATTGTTGTATGCACTTATAGTTACATTAATTAAGATGGGTTTGGCCACTTTTCTAAGGGCCTCAAACCCTCATGCCGCAGTCAAAATAATCCATTCTTTTAATTCAACTATTATTGTTGCGATAGTCATTTAAGTTCTAGAGTTTTGTTTGAGTATTTCTTACAAGATTTCGTAGTGATAATTTTGGGTACCAGTCACTAATATATATTCTATAAAACTAATGTTTTCTTGTTTTTCCATAACTATGTTTAAGCTACAAGATTCCCTTTCTTTTGTATTGCTACGTTTTCTCGGCGAATGTTAACTAGCTTCAGTTATTTCTTGATTGTGGAAAACTCAATCATAATGAAATCTTTTTATTTAGTAAAGATCTTTTTGGTTCTTTTGCTCACAGTTTCATATCAGTAAATATCTATACTGTAGTTTATTGTCCATTTAGCTAGGATATACTAAATTTATCATTACAATCTACAGGGTCTGTCTTAGAGTTTTCATCTATATTCATTTACAACTTTCTTGAAAAGTTTCCAAGACTTTTATGTAGTTACTAGAATCACTAAATCACTAATTTCTACCTCTGTTATCATTCTTTACAAATACTAGACCAAAAATAAGTTAGGTAACTAAACTACTTACCTGTATCCAGTCCTTAAGACTACTAGCTTGTTAAAATCACAATTATGATTTCTTGTTTTAATCTCCCAACCATGAGACTTACCTTTAGGTCCAAGTCTCCCCCCGAGCTTCTGCTCTCAGCACCGATGCTTTCTTGCAACTTAATCTATTACAGCATCAACAACTATCTGGTCTTCACCAGACTTAGCTCTTTTGTCTCTCTGATCTCTCAGCATGGTCCACTTCCCTTTTATTCCTCTTTGTTTTCTCAGGTACTCCACTCTACCCTCTTGATCACTTCTTGGGAATTCATAGACAAGGAAGTGGTTAGGGTTAGGTAACTACCTTTCTCTCACTTCTTGATATGAAAAGAGTTACAAGATTTGTTAACATTCAATCTTTTGTTTTCCATTCATAATTCACAAAATTCAAATACTTAATTCAAATGTTTATAATAATAATAAAAATCCATTCTTTGTTTTTATTGCGGTAAATAAAATAATTACAGTTTTCCCGGGGACATCACATCTCCCCCCCTAAAAATCAAACATCGTCCCGATGTTTTCCTGCTGCAAATAGACCTGGAAAGGCCTTCCTCATAAACTGTTCATCTTCCCAGGTGGCCTCTTCCAGCCCAAAGTGATGCCATTGCACTTTAACCTAGGTGATAGCTCATTTCTGCAACATTACTTCTCTCTAATCGAGTATAACCAATGGTTCGACCAGGAACTTGCCTTCTGGTTCGACCTACAGACAACAACAAAAAATTGTCAGTTCCTTTTTAACTTTTAATACTTTAATTTGGCAGTTTTTTTTTTTAAATTAATTACCTGTATATCTTGCCAATTAATTATATGTTTAGGATCGTAAACATATTTTTTTAACATTGAAACATGGAAAACTTTATGCACACAAATGTGGCTGGGTAAGATGAGCTGGTAAGCCACTGGTCCAACTCTTTCTAAGACCTAAAAAGGGCCACAAAATCAAGGTGCGAACTTGGCACAACCGTTCCATTGTAAAGTACTTTTCTTTGGTCATACACTTACATAAATGTGATCCCCTATTTGAAATTCCCAGAAATTCCTTTTTTGATTAGCAAAGTGCTTTTGCCGATCCTGAGTGGCTTTTAAATTTGATCGAACTCTTTTGACCATCTCCTCCATCTCCTTTAGCATTTTTGGTCCCAACATTAGTTTATCTTCCAATCCTCCCCAGATTGAAGGGGTTCGACACTTGTGTTTTTACAACACTTCAAATGGGCTCATTTGCAATGACATATGATAACCATTGTTATAAGCAAATTCTACCAAGTGTAGGTAATCTTCCCATTTGGAGGGTTGTTGCATCACATAAGTCCGCAGCATGTCTTCTACCACCTGATTCACCCGCTCGGTTTGTCCATCCGTTTGAGGGTGGTATGCTGTACTGAAATTCAACTGTGTGCCTAATCCTTCGAATAAGGCTTTCTAGAAAGCCGATGTAAACTTCACGTTGTGATCAAAGATTATAAACTTTGGCAATCCATGCAATCGAAAAATATTTTGCATGAATATATTGGCAATTTGAACAACCTTGTAAGTTGATTGCACAGGTATGAAATGAGCATATTTTCTCAACTTGTCCACTACTACCATTATCGAGTCGTTTTTCTTTTTGGATCTGGGTAGTCCTGTGATGAAGTCGATGGAAATGGTCTCCCACTTCCATTTTGGAATGGGTAGGGGTTGTAATAACCTGGCTGGGTGTTGATGCTCTATTTTTACTTGCTGACATTCCAGACAACGAGTTAGATATTTAGCAGCATCCTTTTTCATGCTCAGCCATAAATATTCTTTTCTAAGCATGGTAATCAGCTTTTGATACCTAGGGTGGCCTGCATATGGGCTCTTATGAAATTCATTCAAATTAAGTCCTTAATATGTTTTTGGTTAGGTACGTATATTCTTCTTTTATAAATCAACATACCTTCCAAGTTTACTTTGTATCCTAGCTGTTGTTTCTGGCTGTTCATAACTTTAGCTTGATGCCATAAGCACTGATATTCTGGATCCTGTCCGGCTGCTTCCTTGATCAAATCATGGAAGGTAGTCCATACTTCACTGTAAGAAATTTCATAAATACAGTGTACTTTTCGACTTAAGGCATCCACGACTCGATTCTCTTTTCCCTTCAAATGCTTGATCTTGAAATCAGAACCACTTAAAAAGTCACTCCATCTGGCTTGCCTGGCATTCATGGTAGGTTTCTTAAAATAGTTGGTTAAACTGTGGTGATCAGTGATCAAGAGAAATTTCTTACCCATAAGATAATGTCGCCACATTTTTAGTGTGTGTATGACAACAATTAACTCTAAGTCATAAGTAGAATACTTCTTCTCATACTCCTTGAGTTTCCTAGATTCATATGCAATCACCCTGCCTTCTTGCATTAAAACACCACCCACCCCTTCCTTGCTAACATCTGTGCAGACTACGTAATATTTTTCTGGGTCTACAATGCTCAAGATAGGTGTGGTGGTTAATAAATGTTTAAGTTGGTCGAAGCTTTTCTGGCATTCCACTGTCCACTTGAAGGCTTTCCCTTTCTTCTGCAAGGAGGTTATGGGGTATGCTACTCTGGAAAATCCCTCGACAAATCTCCTGTAATACCCGGCTAGACCCATGAATGATCTTATATCTACCACATCCTTGGACACGGGCCATTCCATTGTAGTCTTTATTTTTCTTGGGTCCACAACAATTCCATCCTTAGTAATGATGTGGCCTAAGTACTAGATTTTCTCCTTAAAGAAATCACACTTGTTGTATTTAGCATACAACTAATGTTCTCTAAGAGTCTATAGAACTATTCTCAGATGCTCTTTATGCTCCTCTATGCTGCGGGAATAAATTAGTATATCATCAATAAAAATTAATACAAATTTATCCAAGTATGGATGGAATATACCATTCATGAGACACATGAAGGTGGCAGGGGTGTTGGTCAGCCCGAAGGGTAACACGACGAACTCGTAGTGTCCATAGCGAGTTCTAAAAGTTGTCTTTGATATGTCTTCTTCCTTGATTCTGATCTGATGGTATCCTAAACACAGATCAATTTTTGAAAACACTGTCGCACCCTTTACTTGATGAAACAATTCATCTATCTATGGTAGGGGGTATTTATTTTTAATAGTCAACTTATTTAGCTAGTGAGAATCCATACACATGTGTAGAGTTCCATCCTTCTTTTTAAAAAGCAGTACTGGGGCTCCCGAAGGTGACACGTTGGGTTGGATGTAATTTTTATCCAGCAGTTCTTGTAACTGTAATTTTAATTCTGTAAGCTCTGGTATGCTCATGCGGTAAGGTGCTTAGGACACCGGAGCGGCTCCCGGTATTAGTTCAATGGTGAAATCTATGTCCCTTTTAGGGGGAAGTCCTGGAATCTCTTCAGGAAATACATCCAGAAAATTCTATATTACCGGTATGTTTTCCAAAGAACTAGATTTCTCCTTTGAGTTGGCATAACCCACCTGAATTGCATATATTTGACATCCCTTTTTGATGCACTTTTATAACTGTGAGGTGGTTATGGGTCTTAGCTTTATTGGCCTTAGAATGCCTTGCATTTCCTGCCTATTTCCCTCCTCATCTATATAGTGGATAGCTTTTGTCTTACAGTTTATAAGGGAACAATGTTTCTCTAGCCAGTCCATGCCTATTAGGACATCATAAGATCCTAGGGGCAAGATATTCAGGTCTGTTATCAGGGATTGACTTGTTATTACTAATGGGCAGCTGTTGACCTTGGCCAACACTCGCCTTTTTGCCCCTGTGGCTAGCTGTACTAACCCAGGATTTTTAAATTTGACAGCTTGTAAACAACACTTATCAACTATCTTAGGACTAACATAACTTAATGTAGCTCATGGGTCAATTAAAATAGAGATAGCTTGGTAAAAAAATTTACCTTTGAATTCCACCATGGTCGGTTGGTATTCCGCTTGATGGTCTTCAAGGGCAGCATTGATTTTTGGAATGCTCCTGGCCACTTCCCTATAGTGGATGCCTCCTGGATTTGTGAGATCTGTTCATTGCCTCTGCGATTGGGACAATTTTTGACATAATGTGGTCCTCCACATCCCCAACATTGCACTGGGGGTCTTGCTGCTAATTCAACCTCATTCTGCCTGACTGCTCATTGGTTTTAGATTCATTAGGGAGTTTAAATCTGGTTGGATTCCTATTATGGTTTCTGTTTACTTGTCCTTTGTGGGGTCCTTTATTCATGACAAATTTGTTTCCCTTGTTGCCAATAGGGAACTTAATTCCCTTTTTGTCAATCCATCTTTTTCCCGTATCCCCCTTCTGTCTACTTTGTTGGTAACAAATCTGAGCTTTTCGTATAACCTCATCCATAGTTTTCGGGTTATCGAATTCAAGATGCTCCTTCATGAACAGTGGTAGACTACTGATAAATCGTTGCACCTTTGCCTTTTCTTCTCGTATATAGGGAATGTATCGAAGTAAGGATGTAAATTTTGTAATGAACTCATCCATTGTCAGTTGTCCTAGTCTCAAATCATGAAACTCTTTTTCTTTTTCATCATAAAACCATTCAGTTAGATATCTTTCCTTAAAATATCTTTGAACTTTTCCCATGTTATGTTCTGTTCATTTACTCCCCGCACATTCTTCACCTCTTCCCACCAGAGAGTGGCTTTCCCTTGTAATTGAAAAATAGCCAGGTGAGCCTTTAAGTTATGATCATACTCATATAACTGGAAATACTTATTCATATTAATAATCCAGGCTTCAACTGCCTCTTCCTTCTCACCATCGAAGAGGGGCATTTTTATTTTCCAAAATTCTCCCTGTAGTTCTATTCTTTGTTTTTTCAGTGTTTTGTGTTTTGAAGCATTATCAGATTTTTCTTCTTGATTTTCTTCTCCTCCTTCTATCTCTAGATATTATGTCTGATACTCTTGCTCTCCAATCATATGCCCATCCTCTGGGTTGGGTATTAGCTCACGATGGCTTTGTCTGTTTAACACTCTTCATGATTTTCTCTTGTTCCTACATAAGCCTTTCATTGTCTGCCCTTAACCGGGCCATCTCACTTTTCAACTCTTGCACGGTTTCCAGAATGGTGACATTGGTGTTGTGGGGTTCCTCACCCAGTTGCACCCATACTTCAGGGTTGGTTTCTGGAAAAGATGCAGGTCCTAGTCCTATCATGGGTACGTGTGGTGTGTTGCCTGTTCTCCTCATACCAGCTGCTCCTACTTCTTTGCTGTATAAGTCACAACACTTTTCAATTATTAGTTTCCAAAGGCCTCGGTTTTGTAACCTGAGTAAGCTCTGATACCACTTGTCACATCTCTCTAATATACATCATATATGTATATATATATATATATATATATATATATATATATATATATATATATATATATATATATATATATATATATATATATATATATATATATATATCAACATAATTGTATCGCACATAATTCAAAATATACAAAGGATATAAATTTATTGGAAAATGCAGTGATACATTAATATGATATCTCAGGTACATTAGTGTGAACCTAAACTTGCAGTACGAGGGTTAGTTTTTATTTTAAAACTTATACAGTCATATTATGCAAATGACATAAGCTGAGCTTGGTGGGAGACGTCCTCGGGATCCCCTCCGTATGCTGGCCAAATGTCCTCCCTTCCTCGACTGTGGTGCTCCATCAATGGTCAACTTCACCTGCCCACATCCAATGGTAATTGAATGATCTCTTAACTCTGCCTAATCTCCGGTAAGGGCCTTATGGTTTCTGTCATTCGAGTTTTTTGGCTAGCTTGGTTCTCAAGTAATGGTAGTGTTGCATTGCCATGTTCGAAGCGGTCAGGTGTTGAGCTTATGTGAATAGTGGAGGTATTCACTGCTCATATAGCTTATATCCATTGTGCGGCTTCGCAGGTAGAAGTTTTTTCTACCCCTACGATTACTTTTGTGGTTTTTATCTGGGAATATCACTTGAAATTTCTATAGTAGCACTTCTGATGTAATTCATGTTTTCATTTTCAGGTGTTCTCCAGAGGTTGTGACTACCCATCCAACTACAAATGGCATCCTACCTGGAACTATTCCAAGGCAGGCGTTCTAGAGCCAACAATCTTCCAGGTATGTTGATGAATCAAATTCCTTAGTGATTTCCAAAACAATGGAATAGTGATGGAAGTTTGTTCGAGGGTTGTTTTCCTTCTCTAGTTTAGTCTAGATTCTGGTTGCTACTTCTGTCGAGGTTCTATCCTCATGGCTCAGAGTTAAAAGCTATTTGCACTGTTAATTCGTTAATGTATAAGAAAGGCCATCCCTCATGGCGTTTTGAACATTTATGCCTGAATATATAAATGGTCGAGGGTTTTTATAATTTCTCTGTCTCTTATAAATGTATTTGTTTTTTTTCTTTGGAAAACCCTCATGGGTTTGAGTTGGGTTCTAAAACCCTCTCTTTTCTGGAGGTTTTGTTCCATATGTGAACTGTTTAAATGCTTGCCATGGAATATAAGTGTTACGCTTATTGTTTTTACTTGTACTAGTTATAGTGTGGACTCTTTAAAATAGTTTTCGACTGGCCTGTGGAGGCATGGCGATTTCTTAGCGCCATCAACACTGGTTAAGGGTAAATATATGGGACTCTTTCGATCCAAGAATTAGATTTTTAAAGCTTTGGAAGAATTCTATGTTTTTTCTATACATTCTTAAAGGAGTTCTGGTAATTTATCAGTGGTGTTATTATTGCTAGGAATGTACAGTTGTTCTGGGAATGTCTCTGTCCCTAATTTCGTTGTTCGACTGTTATTGTCTATGCTTCAAAGCAATTTATTTATGCACTTATAGTTACATTAATTAAGATGGGTCTGGGCACTTTTCTGAGGGCCTCAAACCCTCACGTCACAGTCAAGATAATCCATTCTTTTAATTCAACTATTATTGTTGCAATAGTCATTTAAGTTTTGGAGTTTTGTTTGAGTACTTCTTAGAATATTTCGTAGTGATAATTCTGGGTACCAGTCACTAATACCTATTCTATAAAACTAATATTTTTCCTGTTTTTCTAGAATTATGTTTAAGCTACAGGATTCCCTTTCTTTTGTATTGCTTTGTTTTCTCGACAAATGTTAACTAGCTTTAGTTATTTCTTGATTGTGGAAAACTGAATCATAATGAAATAGCTTTATTTAGTAAAGATCTTTTCGGTTCTTTTTCTTACAGTTTCATATTTCTTAAAGTAAATATCTATACTGTAGTTTATTGTCCATTTAGCTAGGATATATTGAATTTATCATTACAGTCTACAGGGTCTAGCTTAGGGTTTTCATGTATATTCATTTACAACTTTCTTGAAAAGTTTCCAAGACTTTTATGTAGTTACTAGAATCACTAAATCACTAATTTCTACCTTTGTTATCATTCTTTACAAATACTGGACCAAAAATAACCTGGGTAACTAAAATAATTACCCGTATCCAGTCCTTAAGACTACGAGCTTGTTATAGCCACAATTATGCTTTCTTGTTTTAACCTCCCAACCATGAGAATTGTCTTCAGGTCCAAGCCTCCCCCCGAGCTTCTGCTCTCAGCACCAATGCTTTCTTTCAACTTAATCTGTTATAACATCAACAACTATTGGTCTTCACCGAACTTAGCTCTTTATCCGTCTGATCTCTCAGCACAGTCCACTTCCCTTTTCTTCCTCTTTGTTTTCTCAGGTACTCCACTCTACCCTCTTGATCACTTCTTGGGAATTCATAGATAGGGAAGTGGTTAGGGTTAGGTAACTACCTTTCCCTCACTTCTTGATATGAAAAGAGTTACAAGATTTGTTAACATTCAATCATTTGTTTTCCATTCATAATTAACAAAATTCAAATACTTAATTCAAATGTTTATAATAATAATAAAAATCCAGTCTTTGTTTTTACTGTCGTAAATAAAATAATTACAGTTTTCCCGGGGACATCACATGAATCGTTATCGCCTAGCATAAAGTTTGCATTTTTGTTTCAGTTAAACAATATTGTATTTTGAATTATATTGAATATTAATATATATTTATCTTAATTTTTATTTTTTTAAGAAGTGAGTATAAAGAATTTTTTTTGAGGCGAATTATATTTGTAACTTTGGGATAATTTTTATTCTTAACATTTACTAGTCATTTTACTATCTTAAAGGACAAAGAGTACTTATTAGGAATAGTTACAAGGTAAGGAATACCATTTCTCATTAGGACCCTTGTCTCTAAGTTTACACCTTTATTGGTGAGAACATAATTGCTCATTGTCAACAGATGAAAGAAGCTAGTAGTAGAGCTAGTAGTAGAGAAGGCTAGTTTAAGACTTTGAATTCTCTCAATAACACTTAGCAACTTGCAATCTTTAGCAGAGATCCATGAACAAGGTGATTGATGCAAATCTTCCAACACCAACAAATGTTGGATGTTTGCTTCTTTAACAAGAAGGAGCCCTTAGAGTTATCCATATGCTTCTGGCACATTACTTGAGAATTTTCCTAACCCAAATCTATACTCAATTTCATTTTTTCCATGGGGTTGAGAATAACCCCTCCCCCTCTTGCCAACCCTGTCAATTTTATTTATTTATTTTAACCTAGTTGAGTTTAGGTAGGGGTCAATCCTTCTATGAGATGGTTTTTTAATTCCTCCATAGGTAGCTTCCATCCTCAACCCCTACCCATGAGTTTTGAACCTTGATTGACTCCTCTTAATTACTGAGAATGAAGATGAATCTTTTTTAAAATAAATTTGAGAAAAAGTTTACACCTAGATTGATTCCTCTTAAGTACTGGGACTTAAGATGAATCTCTACTTATTAGTAATATTAATACCTATACCTTTTTATATATATGAATTTTACATCTCTTTATATATAAATACTTATAATTTTTATTTTATTAAATTATTGATAATACATATTAAAGTGATATATATAAAATTTATTTTCGAACTTGAGTTTTGAGGTACTTATTAATTAGAATAAAATATAAAATTTTGAAATATAATAACTTAGTTGCACCTCAATTGATTCCTCTTAAGTATTGGGAATGAAGAAATCTTTTTTAATCTAAATTTTGAGAAAAAGTTTACACCTAAATTAATTCCTCTTTAAGTAATAGGAATTAAGATGAATCTCTACTGATTAGTAATAATAATACTTATACTTTTTTATTTATACGTATTTTACATCTCTTTATATATAAATACTTATAATTTTAATTTTATTAAAATATTGATAATAAATATTAATGTGATATATATCTAATTTATTGTCGAACTTAAGTTTTGAATTACTTATTAATTAAAATTAAATATAAAATTTTGAAATATTATTAAAATTATTATTTTAATTTATATGGTAAAATGAATATTAATTTATATTTATTATTTATCTTTTATATATTTCACATTTTTATATAATAATTTTATTTTTGGTTATATGTTTATTAATTAAATTTTATAATTATAAATTAAATTTTTTGAAATGTTATGGTTATGTATATGAATCATTGTTATTTAAATTTATTTTAATGTAATATGTAAATTATGATTCTTTTAAAATTTATTAATAAAAAAAAATTATAATATAATAAATTTTATTGAATTTATTTAATATTTTTATTATTTTTAAAATTAAATTGATATTTATTATTATTATTTTTATTTTTATTTAGATTTTATTTAATAAATTAAATATACCCATACATATGTATATAATCAAAAAAAAAAAGAGAAAAAAAAAAAAGATTATCTTTTAAATAAAAATTTACCATAAATAAAAATTTAAATTTTTAATATATTAATAAATTTTCAAAAATTATATATATATATATATATATATATAATAAAAAGGAGAAAGGGTTAATTATATCCCATCAAACAAAGAGTTGGTAGATTTTAGGTTTATCTTTATTTTTATTTTAAAACACATATAAAGAGTTTGTAGATTTTAAGATTTTTTTTTTTTTTTTTTAAACACATAGAATGAATGCTCTTGCACCACACATCATGAAAATATTTAACAACATCATTCAGCAAGGATTCCAAAGAGACTCGACAACTAGCCTAGCAATACCCCTTTTTAAAAGTGGAGACATTAATAATCCATCCAACTATAGAACAATTATGATCAATCCTTTGTTTGCAAAGCTTTTCTGCATCATGCTAGAAGACAAAATTAGCAAGTGGGCAGAAGTAAATGAAAAGAGGGCAAGAGGACAAGCGGATTTTAGGCCGAAACATTCTACAGTGGATCATGGCTTCATGTTGAGACACATTGTTGAAAAGGTTTGGGACGACAAAGAAGTATTTTGTTACTTTGTTGACTTCAAAAAAGCATTTGACATAGTCCCTAGGGATAAGTTGTGGCGTAGAATGGAAGAACTTGAAATTCCTGTGCATTATAGAGCCACTGTCCATAGACTTTATGAAGAAGTGAAAGTCAAAATTAGAACCTCAGTAGGTATTTTAGAAAGCTTTAGAGGTGACATTGGAGTCAAGCAAGGTTGCCCTCTATCTCCCACTCTTTTTGTTCTATATATTGACAAATTGGAAGAGTGGCTAAATCTGCAAGGTGGAGATGGTGTTCAGTTGGGGGAGTTTGTGATAAAGCTTCTTTTATATGCTGATGATATTGTATTGATTTCTAAATCGGCCTATGGATTGCAAATGAACTTATATGCCCTTGAGCATTTTTGTAGAGCAGTGGGGATGCAAGTCAATACTAGCAAGACCAAAATAATGATTTTTTCTAATAAAAGGAAGCAAAGCTAGCATACTTTCTTCTTTGAAGACAATATTCTTGAAGAAGTAAAGGAGTACAAGTACCTTGGGATTGATTTCAACAACAAACTCAATTGGGAGGACTGTAGAAAGAAGAGAATTTTAGGAGGGCTCTTCAAAACAAATGTAGTGAGGCAGAGTTATGGGATTGGAAAATGATTAAAGTGCTTTTTGGGTTCCTAGTTTGTCTAGTGATGCTATATGGTTATGAATTGTGGGCTAGCAACACTCCCGTCTCAAAATGGAAACAAATTGAGAAAATCCAAAAACATTTGATCATGAGCAAGTTCAAAATAAAAAGTTCGGAACCTTATGAGATAATGTTGAGTGAAATAGGAGAAACTTCCATTGAGGCAATTGCTATGGTGCGACTCATAAGATACCTAAAGACAATTGAACAAATGAGAGTAGGTAGATGGCCTAATGTTATCTTCAATGAAGGCATCAGTGAAATAAAGAAAACATGGATGAAACAAAACTACACATGGATGTAAAAATGGAATATCTACCTCAATGCCTGTGCCACAAATAGCAAGGAGCTAAAGGATTTTTTTATGGAGAAGTTTCGTAAAAAGGTATGGGGAAAAGAGTTGGGTAGAAAGAAGAAATATTACATTGAGGAATTCAACCCTATGTGTGATTTACAACAAAAAGAGTTCATTGGAGCTAACATTTTGTGGAGGGCAAAGGTTCTTATTGCTCAATTAAGGACCAACTCACATCAACTTTGATGTGAAACAAGATGGTGGAAAAGGCCTAAAGAAGCTTGGGAAGAAAGGGTGTGTACATTTTGCATGTCTGGGGTTGTAGAATCGGAAAAAAATTTCATTTTGGAATGTGATGCATTTAAAGACATCAGAGAAAGTTATGAGAACATGTTAGCATCATTTTCTTGGAGTTATCTTTTTAGCAAGGGGATTGTTGGAAGGTTGGGCCAGCTCATCATCAATTTGAATCGGAAAATGACTAAATTGCAAAGAGCGAAAAACAGGGAACTAATGGTCTCATAGACTATTTTTAGTCTCGTGGACCTTAAAATATCATTTCATTTCATATAAAGAGTTGATAGATATTAGGATTATCTTTTTTTTTTTTTTAAACACATGCATTTTTTAAAAGTTTTCATACATTAAGTGGGAAGACAACTGATATTTTTTAAAATATTTAAAATTTTATTTATTTTTAAGTCTTATTCAATTTTAACTTCTATGAAGTTATATTTTTTTTTGTATATATATATATATATATATATATATATATATATATATATATATATATATATATATATATATATATATATATATATATATATATATATATATATATATATATATATAATTTGTAAATTTATTGATTTATGTTTTTTAAAGAAAAGATGATTTGTATTATTTTAAAAATTTAGAGTACATCCATATTATTTTATTTGGGAAACCAGACTAATAGTACAATTATAGATATTTTGACAACTGAAAAACTAATATTTTCTAACTAATATATAATTACTTTATAAAATTGGGATAAGTTTGTTGAAGTTGGACATCAACCATATTGTTCAATAGCATAGGATAAAAGTGACGACAAGAAACATAACTAGTATTGGTATATACAAACATGAAATTAAACAAATGAGTTATGTAAGATACAATTATAGATATTTTGACAACTAAAAAACTAATACTTTCTAACTAATATATAATTACTTTATAAAACTAGGATAAGTTACTTGAAGTTGGACATCAACCATATTGTTTGATAGCATAGGATAAAAGTGATGACAAGAAACATAACTAGTATTCGTATATACAAAGTGTTGAAAATAGAAACAAGAAATGATAAAAATAGAATCCAGATATTCCACTTTTAATTTGTCCTTGAATTAAAATTGTGAATTAAAATCAAATTTAGTCTTACCAGCTACTTGAAAATAATTAATTAAGTTCTTTTGACTTAATTACTAGGAGAAATTCAAGTTAGAAGTCTTTTTGAAGTCATGCAACAATTTTCCCTTAAATTAAGGAGATTATCCCTTAATTAAGGAGATAAGATTAAGTTATATTTGATTTGTAATTAGTTAGCTTAGTTTACTAAGTTAAGTCCAGTTAAATTAGTTCCAAATTGTTTCAGGAACTAATTGTGAGTTATCAGTCAGTTGATGCATGCATGCACTCAACTAGTGTATTCCAGATAACTGAAGATTCCCTCATCAGAAACTCATGCATGTTTATTCTGAGAAAGACCCAGTTGAGCTAAATGTCAAGGATAGTGTACTATCAGTTGCATGTGTTTTCCTATAAAGGAAACTCATGCATGCAGTCAAGGTAAGGTTCCTTGAGGATTGCGCAGTTCATATAGGGTGTGAGATCAGTGTGAGAGATCAGTTTTCCACTTGGTTGGAGAAGATCATCCCAGAGGAACAACGCAAGGAAATAGGAGCTTGGAGGGCAGAGAGGAAGGCTTGTGAGAAGCCAGGATTTCCTGTGAGCATCTGTGAGGATTGTACTGAGAGCTGGCTAGCTGTGAGAGCTAAGGCTTTGTATAATCTCTATGTATTTCCACCTTGTATGATAATACAGATAGTGGGGTTTTTAGCTAAGGCTTTCCCCAAAGTATTTTCATGTGTCTTGGATGATTGATTCTTCTTCTGGTTATATGTGTTCAGCTCGATCTAGCTCAATCTTTAAGCTTCCACAAATTGATAGTAGAAGTAGATTATAGTATTTTGCTTTGGTATATTGCATTATTGGGTTAATCTATAGCCAGATTTTCTACATGGTCTTAGAGGTAGATTTGTAGAGAATTTGCAGAATTTCTACACAAACATGAAATTAAACAAGTGAGTCATGTAAGATACAATTATAGATATTTTGACAACTGAAAAAACTAATATTTTCTAACTAATATATAATTACTTTATAAAACTGGGATAAGTTCCTTGAAGTTGGACATCAACCATATTGTTCGATAGCATAGGATAAAAGTGAAGACAAGAAACATAACTAGTATTGGTATATACAAACATGAAATTAAACAAGTGAGTCATGTAAGATACAATTAGAGATATTTTGACAACTGAAAAACTAATATTTTCTAACTAATATATAATTACTTTATAAAATTGGGATAAGTTCCTTGAAGTTGGACATCAACCATATTGTTCGATAGCATAGGATAAAAGTGACAACAAGAAACATAACTAGTATTGGTATATACAAACATGAAATTAAACAAGTGAGTCATGTAAGAGTTAATTTTTAGAGGAATCAATTTATGATTTTTTAGAATTCGATTTAATTTGAGTAAATACAATATTAGCTTGATACTCACCTAGTATGTTGAGTTTTTGTCTAATTTGTTGATTTACCACTAGATTTCCCCAATTAGACTTGCACCTTATATTGGGTTTCCCCGTCTCCTTTAAGATGTGTCCTTCGGGAATCTTTATTTTCCAATAAATATCCACGACACGAAAATACCAAGTTTGTTGGATAGAGGAGCAACTAGTGTCCATAATCTAGTCTCTCAGTTCTCCCAACTACACATCTCACAAGTTTCGGCACCTTAGACATGCTTCATCCACTACTCTCTCTAATTCCACTTGGATAACTAGCGGGGTGTTAGTGAAGAATCTTCTAGCCTCTTCCTTCACCGCAATCAAATGAAGATGGTTAAGGGATGAGAGGGTGTGTCTACCTACTTATAGGTATTAATGAATTCATAGTATTATTGAGAAATCAAAGGTTAAGATTTATTTCCAAGTTATTTATGTTTTTTGATTAATTTATTTTAAATTAATTAATTAAAGATAATTTCATGTCAATATGTGTGATATTAGGCATGTGGTATTGATAAACCATAACATTTACCCATTAATATTGTTAAAAGAAAAAATTTACAAGTTAAAATTTTCCATAATAAAATGAGAATAAATTTCCATAGTTAAAAACATTATTTTATATATGTTAATTTTATAATTAATAATAATTTTAATTAAAGTTATAATTGAGTTAATTTTTTTTTTTTTAATTTAAATTTTATATAATATCTTAGGAAATAAATGCTTTTATGTTACCTAAATATTTATATATTGTGAAATAAATATTTTGATGTTTATCCCTACCTTAATTATTAATCTTCACCTCTCATTTGAATTAAATGATAGATTTAGCAGTTGTCTATAACGCGACTTTTTGGAAGCCTTTCCGGCGGCTTTTTCCAGTCGAAATCCGGCAGGAATTTATTGGAATCGCAAGTTTGATAGCTAGTTTCTGCACAATGAAAGCGTCCCAGGGGTTTTCCACGGTGCTGAATCCAAATATGCAGTTGAAAAACCATTTTAACTGCAACAAATCAATATTTAATCTCAATATCTTCCGCCGGATTCCGTCACCAGAATCTCCAAAAAGTCCCATTATAGACAACTCCATAAATTTATTTCAAAATAGATTATTTATAGATTTATTTCATAATAGATTTATAATCGGTGAGCTCTTGTTGTTAACGTATTTAAAGAAAGTCAACTTACCGTGATGACATGCGGTTTGGCCCGAATAGGCCAAATTGGAATATAACTTGGAGTTGACTTAATTTATATTTTTGGAATATAAATTGGTTTTGACTTAATTACTAGGAGAAATTCAAGTTAGAAGTCTTTTTGAAGTCATCAAAATTTAGTTTACAATTTACATCAAAATTGTAAACTAAATTTTACATCTTCAATTGTAAACTAAATAACGTATTAGGTTTGGCACCAGACAATTTTGTCATAGGGTTTGTGATAACGCCAGCCCTTGTCTTCCATGAATGATAACAGGAGGAGTAATCGCATTCGTCCTTTTCTTGCTGTTCACATATTGATTTTTGAACTGGTCACAATGTGAAACGAAAAGGATCCTACACTCATGCCGTGCCGCCCTCCCTCACTTATGCCGTGCTGGGAAAGGCAATGGATCCTGCACGCAAATTTTTTGTGGACATAAATTGGCTGCCTGCTACTATAAAATGGCATAGCATCCTGCCATCAACCACAACAATCATTTATATTACTTTTTGTGGTTTTGTTTGTGTTTGTGTTTCTGTGAAAATGCAGTCATCGACAAAGTTGCCCGTTGTTGTTATTGCCGCGTTGCTTGTGGTTCTGTTCGTTGGCACTGCGTCTGGTACTTCAAGGGACATTAAAATTTATGGGTGGGAAAGGACAAGGTGATCAATAAGCCTCCTCCTGTTACTGTTCATGGCAGAAGGCGATCATTGTCGCAGATAACGGTATACATACCCGACCTTCCAGAAATTCCTCCGGTGGTCATAGGATCACCCCCAGACGCTGGGAAAACTCACGCTCCACCAACCCTACCACCTGCACTGCAGCAGCCATTGCCTCCAACGACAGTGACACCTCCCTTGGCGGTGCAACAGCCTTCCAATCCCGTCATTCCAGTCCCTTCCATCCCCTTCATACATCTTCCACCACTTACACCTACTCATTAATCAGTGCAGCCCCGAGAAGTAAGTAGTAAAACCTAATTATTTAGCAATATAACGCGCACATAGCCCCAGTATTTGTTATAACTATGTATTACCTACTGTGCCACCTACTGGCTCTGTTAGAAGGTCTGTTTATCGACGATAGTGAATAACGGCGCAACAACTTCAGTATTTACTGAATTCTGTATGTCTGTCTGTCTTTCTATGTTATATGAATAATATAATGCATGATATTTCCTCGAATGCTTGCGAAAATGATGTTCCTGCTTTCCGTGCAACGTTCATTCGAAGTATGTTGGGATTTCTGCAATTTGATAGTTTATATCAATTATCAAGCTAGTGGCGATAGCTATTCTACATGTTGGACATTGTTAATTAAAGGCAGCACTGGAATGGAGCTACCTCATTGAGGTTAATAAATGTAGCTATTGCGCTTGAGTTTGTTCAAGAACATATGATATGAAATGAACAATTTTGAATATGATATTCCATTACATAAACTTAGAAACAAAAACATTTTATACTTTATGATACAAAGGCATTATTCAAAACAACTTTGTTTTTTTCCAAGGGAAAAAATCGAACTTTTTTATAAGGAATAAAAAAGTTACATAGTATATGAGTAAACATTCTGCAGAGGAAGAGCAAAAACTCCTCTGAGTAAGAGCATCAGCATATCTACAGAAATCTATAAGACTCCTGTACCCGGCCTGTACAGCCATACCAAAAAAAAAACTGAAATCCAAGATGTCTCCTGGGTCTCCTTTCATGAGGAAAACAACCCAGAAAACACATACAGTAACACAGTTCACATTCAAAACAACTTTGTTAATAAACATAACAATAACAATAATTAATATCGACCATGCATCCACAGTTAAACTTAATTCAGTTTACATCAAAATTTAGTTTACAATTGAAGATGTAAAAACATTGTTTAAAGTGAGTAATAATTTTATTGTCAACGATACTATCAATAAAGTTTTTGTTTGTTGGTTGATATTAATTACTAATATCACCAATAGATCCAGTGTTAAAATAAAACAGTGATTAAACCTAGATCCAGTGTTAAAATAAAACATTGCTTAAACCTAATGATAATGTTATTGACCAACATCAACACTGATAAATTTCAATAATGTGTACTTTCTAAATATAGCATCCATGAATTAATATCAATAACGTGTCCATTTTTAAAGGTTATGAAAGACTTTTTTTAACAACTTATTTGAACTTGATGAGGAGGGTAGTGATAGGCTTTCCATACTTATGTTTATTTGTTTTAAAACTGCAGGTTTAAGTGGATTTAATAAAAAGTTGAATATTTTAAGTTGTTATTAAAAATAAATATAAATTAATAATATTAAACTTAAAACTTAATTTTGAGTGCCTTTTCTTCTTTTTTTTGGCTGAAGCAAGAGACGGTCTTTCTATTGATTTAAGAAAGAAAATAATTTACATAGGTTATAGCAAGCATTCAAAAGCGCAAACCCCCAACAGGAAGAGGGAGAATTAAACAATGTGCCCTAAAACCCACTTCCTTTTTTTTTTTTAAAGAACCATATAGTTCACTCACAAGTAGCCTCTGATGATCTGTCCCCTTTTAATCAGACGGTCCACAAACAAAACACGCGGAGCAGTGGCCTGCGAAAAACCCCCTAAAGTGCTCGACCCATTATGGCCGTCGATCTTCCCCTTCTAATCCGACGGCTAGTATTCATATCGCGCAGCTTAGAAGCAGGATGAATACCATGCGATGAGGGCGGTATTCCTTCCTTGGTCCCTGCCACGTGTTGCTCTCTGAGTGGCATCGTTAGCTTTTCCTAAAAACCATCTTTGGGTTTGAGGGCACCCTATAAGGTGGTAAACCGTAAGAGGTTTTGACCTTTTGGTCCCACAAACCTGCACGACCATCTGTGGCCGTTGATCTTCCCCATCCTGATCCAACGACCCCAATCAATATCGCACATCTCATAAGCTTGAGGATTACCACGCGATGAGGGCGGTATTCATTCTTCTTCCTCTGCCACACGTCGATTGCTGAGTGGCATCGCGTGCCATCCGGGAAAATAGCTTCCTGGTCAAAGGGTGCCCGATGCAGGTGGTATATCCCGAGCAGTTTTCGACTCCGGTACTCAACTCTCCTGGTTCCCAATGCACTGCCTGAGGAAGACGTGCCTTGAAGGGTCGCCTTTTGCACGGAAAACACCAGGACTTGTGTTGGCAGCCATTGTCAATCTTCTCGGTAGCCCATTTCCTCGGAGCTTTTCCTTTTGTGCAGATAGCTTCTTGCCCTATGACTTCCTCTGTCCTGACTTCCAGTAGCGCCCAGGCTATTGTAGACTTTGTTGAAATCCTGAGCAGTCCTAAAGTGAACCTTCGCTGAGAATCTGCCTAAAGTGAACTTATTCCTCATTTGCATAAAGTGAAATGTTGTCTCTCTATCTGTTCTGATAGTGTTGTCTATCTATGAGGGCCTGAGATGAGCATTCATCTCTCACTCTGTCATCTGTTACCTCCTCCCACCAGCAACACATGTCAGTAAGCTTGCTTCTAACCCCCTCATTGGCTAGCCAGTCCACCACTTTGTTGGCTTCCCTGCGAACATGCACAAACCTGAGAGTACTTAGAATTCTTAGGTGTGATTGGATTCTTTGGTAGACTTATGGATGCTCTTGGCTGATTTGAGACTCCCATCTACAATACCTTATTAATTACAATGATGAATGTTACAATACCCTATTAATTCCTATTAATTACAATGATGAATTTCAATTATGGGGCCTTACATTTATAATGATGAAACCCTAGCTTGATTCAATTTATTTAGTTGTTCAAATTTGTTTATTCCTATTAAATTTCTATGTTATTCCTTTATTTATATTTATAGGTGTATAAATAAATATTTATTTAATATCTATATAGAGAGAAAAGTTGAAGGTTTATAATGAATGCTAAAGATAATTAATTTCTAATAATAATATTATATAAAAGATATATTTAAATTAAAAATTATATATTTAATAAAACACTATTTATAATTTATAATTTTAAATTATATATTTAGTAAAAGAATATGAAAATGTATGGTGTAAATTGATTAGGTCATTTTCTTTTAACATGGTTGTATACATTTCGATTATAAGTAGGCTAAACTATTTCTAATGTGTGCAATGGTAGTATTTAGCCCAATATCTTATAGAACTAAGATGCTAAAATATTTGTTTAGCTATACTACTTTTCTATCCAAGTACTAGAGAGTGATTTCTTTGAGTTTTTTTCTAGATGTGGTACAACAATACGATGAATGATTTGAGTATATAAAGCTGGTTCTAGAAATACTTTCAGAAATTCTTATATACAATTACTCTAGTTGTACTTTTTATAGTTATTGAATGACGAATCATTCTACTATTTAAATCACTAAAATGTGTTTGTAAAAATAAATTAAAAAATTTAAGAGCTTGTTGACTTATGAAAAATATCTTAAAATTATCAAAAGTAACTTACTTGTTCAAGATAGGGTTTGAGATTGAAAATGTAAAATAAACGCAATTTGTGCTATACTTCTTGGATTTTATTATGACCCTAATTATGGAATTTGATAGCTTCTTTGGATCTACTAGCACTAGTTTGACTAAAATTTGTGTACTCTATCAGAAGATATTCAATCTACAAAATTATATTAATTTCATCACAAATATGCAAAAAGAAAAAAGATTCTCACTTTGTGCCCCAATAATTCTCTCACACTACTACATGTAGGGGGGTTTTAAGACAATATTTGAGTCAATTGTCTTAACTTAAGACAAAAAGAAACTCAAATATTGTCTTAAATATTGTCTCTAAGCGGGTGTCTCAAAATATAATGTCTCAAAATATAATGTCTCAAAAATTTGTCTCTATAAAGACAATATAGAACACATATTATTATTGTCTCTATAAAGACAATTTGATTTGTCTCTCTAGAGACAATTTCATTTGTGTCTCTTTAGAGAATTACATTTTTGTCTTTTTAGAGACAATTCCATAATTCAAACTATTGTCTCTCTAGAGACAATATAAAAAATTATTTAAAAATAAATAAATAAAATCATTTTGAATGTCTGCTGGCCCGTATCGTTCTCACCTAGAACAGATTCGTAAGATAATAAGCAGGAATCTTCCACACAATACAGAGTTAACAAAATGTGCGTACGCCTCCAGACGCTTAGTAGGCGCGTTAGTATTAGATAAAGATTCAATTCAGATAGGGTGTTAGTAGCTGAGTTCCAACATATAGTTGATCAAGACACAATGTTTTGGCCGTAGCTGATCAACAATGCCTACCTGTAATTGATGAAGAAATCTAAAATGTCCAGGAGTAGGATTTCTTTAGAAGGGTAAAATCACTAAAAGCATGATGCTTTAAAAATTTTAAGGCTTACTTCAGGTCTGCTTCAGAGTAGCCTGTATGAAGGGTAAGTGTTTTGTTCCAACATGGATCCTTCCTCAAAGTGCATCGAGCAATGTAGACAGCAGCAGCAGTAAGCATTGATGGACCGTAGATAGTCCATGCGCTTTATGGACATATCTTGCCATGCCAAGCACTTAATGTCCAAGAGGCTTATAAAGGGATAAGAGGCAAAAATAGGAAACAGGCATATTCAACAATAAAATAATAGAATGAATGAGAAGTGAAACACAGCCAAACCACATAGCCTCCAATTCAAATATAAGTAGACAATACTGGCATCTGTTGTATGATTGCAAACAACATAAATGTTTTCATGTCATTGTCAATAAAATTGAATGTAGGCTAAGAGCATCATGCTTTGAATTCCCCGAGACTCTCTCAACCAAATATTTTTGTTGAATTTACAATTTCTTTCATCCAATTTACAATTTCTTTCATCCATTAGGACATCAGAACATGCTGGAATAAGAACACAGGACATATTATTCATGTTCTTGAATATAACTTTAACACCATGTATAATCATAATTCCACAAGGCTTGGTAAGCAATAAGAAGCACTATTTCTATACAGTTAAAAAGTGGCCATAAAAAGATTTGACACAAGTTAGCAAGACTGATGGTCCCAATGCACAATTATTTTGCCAAATCAGAAAATACACATCTTTGGGGATGCACACTACTAAAAATCTAGAAATATTTACATTAATTTAGGTGAAGAGAGCAATTCTCCTAGTTAAGCAGATAACTAACTCTCGAAATTCTTCTTTGGCATCTCCGTCACTGTCTTTAAAATTTGAGAATTGTCGTCAATAATACTTCCTTGTGTCCAACATTTTAACATCTCCAAGGCTACTTTTGGTTGATCCATTGGGAACATATGACCTGCATCATGAACCTGGTGCAGCAAAATAGAAGATTCTGTAAGGAAGAAATTATCTACTTGTACAACGAAATCAAAGATGATCATCGAGTGCCTTTTACCTTGAGAAAACTGAGTGGTCCATAACTGGTTATTAAACCTACTTCCTTATCATCTACAAGGAAGGATTTTGTAGGTGCCTTCTTGAAATTCTCACTTCCAGACCAATCCATGGAATTCACCCATCTTGAATTGCCTGAAAGACACATAATTTGAACAATTAACTTTTCAATTTTGAAGATTAGACTGACAAGCCTGAAAAACACAACTGCAAATAAGTTAATAACAGACTTAACACCTAAATCATAAAGTCATTGTCCAAAACAAAAACAAGATGTTATATGTATACAGTATCGTTACCTAACCAATTGCAAATGAGATCATATTCTCCTGCATAAACTAGCAACTTAACACCATCCTCCAAGAGTGTTGGAATGCCAACTTCCATATTCCGCATCCAGTCAGTAAGCATAGCTTCATAAACCAAGGGGCTACAGGAGACAAATTTTCGGCTGCCAACCCCCAGGGCATCCCTAATGGAACCCTGGTTTAAGTAATTCTCCATATTTGAAAAATCATAGCACAGGCCACCATTGCACTCCTTCCGAACATCATAGTACTGCAAAATATAAAACAAAATAATGAAAATTAATATCGTAAGATATATAAAACAATGATGACAAACTACATTTTAAGATACAAAATGCTGATAAAATAAACATAATGTCTGGTTGTCTAGTATTTAGAATTTAAGTCTTACATTGATATTCCCATCTAATGCCATAATGGAATTGAAAATTGAGGTGCACACCAAGTATGATGAAAAGCATGTGACAGTCCCTTTGGTACCTGGCAAGTTATCACACTGGCTATAATCAGAACCTACATTAAGAACCTTCGATAAAGGATCCAAGTTAAGATCAGCCGTAACCAGTTACTTAAAACACTTCACAAATGGTAACTAAGGATCATAAAGCAAACAACATTAGGCCATCAAGCTTCTCACAATTTAAAACATAGTAACAAGATTTCAATATGAACACATACAAATCTAGTTCAGTAAACAAAGTATACATCTCATAAATATGAAAATATGCATTTAGTTCCAAATTTTAATAGGATTTCAGCCCCATGAAAAAAATATTCCTTGAAATTTGATGACTAGTTTATATTTATAGGTGTTTATTTCTGAGATTTTTGGGCTGTTTTTTATGGATTAAAGGCCTACAAGTATCAAATACATGAGCTATATTATCAAAAATGATAAAAAGTGGACCATACTGCAAAATGTTTGTAAAAACACACAATAAACAAGAATGAACTAACTAGAGGAGGGAAAAGCATCACCTATGCACAATATTTTGAGATCCAGATAAGCCTTCACTACTGTTATGGAAAACGCTTGCACAAACAACTTAAAAAATACATTGAATATTTCAAAAACCACATCAACAAACAAGCCTTCCATAGCGGATAAGTGTTCAAAGCCCTTAACACAAATTTTATGGATTGTACTTGCTCATTATGTACTGAAGCAAACACAGTTCAACCAAGAATAATGCTAGATTTTCCATCTGAATAATAGATAGTACGACTTGTCAGTACAACAGGGTATTATTAGGAATACAATAAAGAAAAGTAATTTAAAACATGAATGCTAGATTTTATGAGGCATTTTCAAAAGTAGATTTGATCAATGCCACACAGGCTGCTTTCAACAATATAAAAAGTGGTGTCATTCAAAACTTTACCACTTTGTTGGAATCAGCTGCCTTTAGAAACCTGAGGAGGAATACATATGGCCGAGTGGGAACTGTAAGTTTGAAGTTCAGTTGTTTTAATATCGTAGACTCCTGCGAAGAGTTATTATCAATTGATCAGTCAATCTGAATGTTTGGAGACTATGTTGCAATCAATGACAAAGAATTATCAGTTAGAGCTAATTACCATGGCCACTATCTGTTCTGACGTGCATTCATTTGGGAATATGCGGATGAAGTCATTGACCTGTAGCCAAGTATAAACCAACTCTTATCAATATTGTGTTACCTATTATAATATAATTTTTGTGCTGATTCCAGCATAAAGCGTAATCTTCTGTAGGAGTAGATATTGCTGGTGTATGTACTTTTATACAACCAACAAAGTGTTCTTTTAATTAGATATATACACATCCTTTCTTACAGATGTCAGCAAGTCATCCTACATGTGGAGGACAGACTTCTTCATATTTGCTAGCTATAAACATTGCAGCGATAGCAAGTAATGGCAAATTCTTCCTTGCAATACTCTGAATAGAAAGGTATCTGTCAATGATGTTCACAGTGAGATACAACGTCTCTGGCATTAATTCCAATTCTAGATGCACCTGAAAATTTTAAGATTTTGATGTCAGGCCTAAGAGATAGACCATATAAATCTCTTTTAGATCTAAGTTTGACAGCAAATGGAAGTTGGAACTAGCATAGGAACAAAGTTGTACCTCCACCAACCAATCAATCACGACTGCCCTCATCTTTGCGTTGATTTTAACCTGGTTTCTCATATAATCTGGAGGTACGCAACTCACGTCCTGGGCATACATGAATGCCAAATTTTAGTTAAGGAAAATAAAACTTTACCTTCACCCTAACAAGAAACTGCAATCATTGATAGAGAAAAATACCTCAATTGTCCTGTAGAATTTGTATATATCTTCAACGTATTCAACAACTGCCAATTGGTTTTCAATGTTTCCATAATCAATGCTAGGAAGAACCTGATGGGAATCCCTGAATGCATCCTGAAATACATTCATCAAGATTATTAATCATTTTCAGCCAACTTACATCATAAATAAACACAACACTAAGTTGAGGCTATCAAGATAACTAATCATTTTCATCCAACTTACAACATGACTAAAGACAAAGCTATCTTAAGGGTATAAAACTTGCTAGTAATTTGGAGTGGACATGGATACTCTGGTCTTGAAGGACGAGTCTCACAGTTGGGTAGTCAAACAAAGAAGCAGCGGGAATTTCAGGTGAACCACTGAGGAATTTTATCTGCCAGGCAGCAACCAGGTAAGTAGGAAAAAATCCCTTGGACATCTGTTACATTATCTGCTAAGTTTCTTGGTAGGAAATATGTTCAATATTTTATATATTTCTGCATAGGAATTGGGTGAGGAGTCTAGTTTATTTGAGTTATTAGCAGATAACTGTATATAAATAGTGTTCTTTTACCCCTCAGTCAATTACAAAACAAAAATCAAAAAAACCTGTGCGGTGATAGAAATACCTTGAGCAAGGAAATTCAGAAACTGAGATTAGGGTCTGAGGACTAATCATAGAGACTTTTCTGAATAGTAAGTAGCTCGGAGCTGTAAAAGTTACAGGCTCACTGTAACTGGACAAGAGCAAACTATGAAACTGGAAATTATTAAGGGTTATGTATAGACCTGCACAATGGGTATTTTACCCCTAGGAGAAACCCTTGCCGGAACTAAAAGAAAAGAAGAATTTATCATGCAGCAGGAGGTAATAATAACTGGATTAAAACATAGTATGCAGACTCAATATTTAATCATGGGGATGTTGTTAAGCCTCAGTTACGATTAAGATGAGATAAGAAACCGGACGGCTATAGAAAAATATCGAAGGGTAGATAAATTGGAACTATATTTAAACAGAAGTAAGCACATCGAGCCCTGATATCTCCCCATTGTACAAAAACTAACTTTTAATGAAACTATAACAGCAACAGACAGTAAGCATATAAATGAATGACAGAAGCAGATAATTAATCATATAAACGAATGACAGAAATGAATTAATATCTTCCAGCCAACCCGCAAACCTTGGAACGAAATTATTTACATAACTGTGACAGAGCAGTAACTCAAATACTCCTGGTAGAGGTATTAGATTTGATAGAGAATTAATTCGAATGTAAAACCAATTACTGATAGCCAGTTTTGAGCGAGACTAAAAGCTGCAAATATATGTATATTCATATACAAGTCTGGAAATGCCGACAACAGAGTCATGCAAGTTCTCCAGGCAATTTTCTTTACCGAAACAGTAAGGAGGGTTGTCAATCGATTATCCACAGCCATAGGTCAACAGAAGAGACCATGCAAAAAAAAAAAACTAAATTAAAGAATGACCAGAAACTGCATGAAATCTGTAGAAAGCCGTAAACAATCCCTGTAGCCTGGGGCTATAATTGCCAGTAAACACAACCATCACTTTTAGCATCCCATGCAGAGGAATAGAAACAATACTCTGATATAATACTTAGCAAAGCCCTGAGGGCTACGAATATCGTGATTAATAAAAGGAGTAAGTATAAGATGGTGTTTAAACATTACAATTCGATGAGTGATATACACCAAAGCTTTACCCATTCATATTCTGGAATAATACAGTGAAATTACAAACAATTCTGAAAAGACGAGAGCATGTCCACACAGGTTAACACTGCTAAACCCCGAATCTTGGGTTAGTTTGGCTCCACCTGGAACCAAAATCCTAGTAAACAGAGAGGCGCAGGACAAGTCTAGTGTGACATCTTGCTGCTATCTGCGACCAGCAGTGGAAAAGAGGTAAGGCTATGGGCCGTGGGCTGTGTCAAGAGGTACGAGGGAGAGAAACCCCCTCTGTTACCAGACATTACATGAAACCATCAACACCGGCAACTGTTCATGGAGTGATTGGAAAGAGCATACCTGTAGGGAAGTCGGTAGAGTCAAAACGCTGGAAGGAGATGTCCTTTTTCCAGGAGCAGGCTCGGAAGGCTGGACAGCACCTTGCCATGAAATCGAAACAAACATAGCATACATTAGTCAAAAACCCAAAACTCCTTAAAAAAAATTACAGGAGCCGAGAGTGATGAATTCAAACACAGTAAGACCGCATAATGTAAACTTACCAGGAAAAAAAAACATCTAGACTGTGTATGTGATGCCTCCGAATGGTTGCTCAACGAACTGAAAAACCCAGGACGATCCTGCGGCAGTATAGAGTCGGAACGGGTTGGAGTTGGCTCGCCAGAGCCTCTGCGGAAACCTTGGGAAGCCGGTCTGAGCCTTGTGTCATCGGATAAACCTGTGGTGGAACATCCGGGGCAGCACAACCCTTGGATGACCATCAATCCATCTCAACCGTTGAGCAAGGTGGTGCTAAACGAGGGCGCGAACTCCAGAAAACCCCGGACCTCATCCCTTCACGTGGTTGAGCCGGCAAAATTAAATGCCATACCCAGGTGTTAAGTGCTGGCACTGCCAGCAGTGAACCCTCTGTACAGTGCATACGGCAGAAAATTGATTCCGGCATCGGAAGGATGTTAACCAAAACTTTTTCCCGTTGGACCATAAGTTCGGAAAAATTAAATCTAAACCATTCTTTTTACAGTAAATTAAAGCCCGCTTTATAGTGATATAAATATAAAAAAAAAAATTCATCCCGGGGTATGTGACAACTATAGGTAGTGTCTAGTAATTTTTTAAGGAGCATTCATCAAAACAAAGAAATCTAATGAACCATAATAAATATCATATTTATTGAAGGGATTTTATCATCATAAATTACCAAAATGTAATTTGAGTGACTAATAAAATTCTACTATTACAAATAGATAAAAAAAATTCATTCCACATTCATATACACTTCAAGGTGGAATGTGCTATTCTTTAGTAATTACACCTTATTATCTTGACATTTTTGCTTATGTAATGACTATCAATCCTTCACTCTTTATTTGATTATTGTGATTTATTGTAATTGTTTTGCATGTAGGTAAATTATTTAAATAGAAATACCTCCAAAAAGGAAGGGTCAATCAAATAATTTTTTTTTATGTATATTTTAAAACATCAAAGACTTATAATGTTAAAGATATTCCATATATACCTCATTTGAATGATGATGCTAATGAAGATATGAATGAAGAGTATTTTGTTGATATAGAAATTCTTGGCAATAAAAAGGAAGGACACGATGGTGGATCTAGTAGTTCGAGGAGGAAGGCCTTCTCAGAATGTGAATTCCGAGAAGAGTGGATGATAAAACATCCTTGGGTGTATAGTATCAATGTTGAATATCACAAGACTCATATGAAGTGTAAAATTTGTGAGAAATACAAGGCTCAAGGTCCATGGGGTATTGGAGATGGATTTAATACGATTCAATATGATGTTGTGAGAACTCATGAAAAATCCATTATTCATCAAACATCAACTCAGAGAAATTTGTATGACACTGAAAGGTTTGAAAATCCCATTAAAGAACACATAGTGGCTATAAGTGAGGCTATTAAGGAAATGGTCAGAACCACCATTTAGTTAGCATATTTTATTGCAAAAAAAGATATTTCAATTTTTACTTATGAAGATCTTTGTCATATTCAAATGCATCTACAGACGCCTAATATGCCTTCTCGAGTGGAGTATTCTTCCCACATAAATAGAAAAGAAGCTACTAAATTCATTCACTCTATATCAAATTATCTTGAAGAGGTGCAAACTAGAAAAGTGTTAGAAAATCCCTTTTTCTCTATAATGTTAGATGAAAGTATAGACAATGGTTTGGAACAACACCTTGTTGTGTATTCTACATATCTAGATTTAAAGGTTTTGGGCCCTCCAGTCACACAATTTATGAAAATGATTATTGTTCCTAGTGGAAAAGGAAAGACTATATATGATACCATTGTTAATTTAAAGGAAACAAGGTAGCTGGAAAATGAGAAACTAATAGTGGTTTTGACTGATGGTGCTTCATCTATGGTTGGATGTGAAAATGGATTTATCACACTGCTAAAGAATGATTTAGCAAATTTGATTGGCACTCATTGCATTTCACATATTGAAGCACTTGTAGCATCATATGCTCTGAAAAAGATACCTGAGTATTTGTATGTTGAGACAATAACAAACAAGGTATACTCATGGGTTGGAAATTTAGCAAAGAGAAATAATAAGCTCATTTCCTTAGTAGAGATAATGGAATTAGAATCCTTGCAGGTTCTTCAAATCCATGGGATTCTATGGCTCTCTATTTTGAGCATGTAGAAGAGAGAAAGAAATAATTCATTGTATCATAAGACAAGGATTTGTATCATAAGGCAAGGGACTTTTTAATTCAATTTTGTTTAAAAATGTTTGCTGATGTTTTGAAGGAGTTGAATAATCTAAACAAAAAATTTCAAGAATATAATGTGGATGTCACATTTCTTGGAATACCTATTAACCATGCACTAAATACTCTTAAAAGATATTTTTGTATACTAAATTCTTTTGTAGAAGGTGTTTTACATCTTACTAAATTTTTGAAAGACTCCAAAGATGGTTTCCTTGAAAATGTTGACAAAGAGGGGAATACCCATAGACATGATTTTTTGTATATTTCAATCCATGATGAACAATTGTCACAACCAATGGTAGCTTGCACTGAGGGCTCCCTTCAGAGTTGCATACAACTTACAAGAAATTATGTCCAAGCATTGATTGAGAGTTTTGATTCAAGATTTCCAGATCTTCATCTTTTTAATCCAACAAGTTTGTTTAGTCCTTGTCATTAGCCGTCAGATATTTATGTCAGAGAAAATAGTGTAAAGCATTGGCTTGAAATACTTTTTTCACATTTGCAACATAAAACATGTAATGAAGGTGAAAATGTACTAATGTTTGATATTACAACTTGTAAAAGAGAATTATATCAATTTATTGACGTGGTTTATTTGAATAGAGAAAGATTCTTAATGGAAGATGCATGGAAAGTATTTTCTCAAACAAAGATTGGCACTTTAGGTATCCAAATATGCTAAAATTATGGCAAGCAATGCTTGTCATACCAATGAGCACCATCGCATGTGAATGAGGGTTCTATAAGAAAAATATGATCAAAGATATAAGGATAATAAGACTATCAATTAACACACTTGATGCATTGATACATATATCATTAATAGGTCCTAACACGACAGAGGTGAAATGGGAACAAATTTATGAGATTTGGCAAGTTGCAAAGGAAAGAAGGCTTTTTGACATGTGAGGATTATTAAGTTATATGTTTTTTTACTTTGCACAAAGTTTATGTATATATATATATATATATGACTTTTGTTGTCCTTTACTATATGTATATTTTTGATGAAGTGAATAAGAAGTTTATAATATCTAGAGATGTGATCTTTCTTGAGTCTTCCAATATTGACAATGTTGTTGAGTGGCAACTTAATTGTTTGAATAGGTTCAAACATGAAAAGTATTTTCAAGAGTTTGATAGTGATATTGCACATATCCTTCTCTTAGCTCTATACTTTCTATGAAGAGCCTTGAAGAAATCAAGTTGAAGGAAATTCCTACCCTTGCTTTGTCAGGAAAGAGCTAAGAGACTACTAGCAGCAGGTAGCCAAATTTGACAAGTAGTGAGGGTACATGCCAGATACAAAGCAAGGATTAATGCAAAGGAGTGTACTAACTATATACATATCATTAAACATATTTCATCCCACATAGGATGCCTTTCATAGTGCCTAGTTAGTTGTAAGATCATGTTGGTCACAACCTCTGTAGCTTAAATAAACAAGTGGTATTTCTCTTCATCTTCTAAGCTATGTAATAAACAAGTGAAAGGGAGCAAGACACGTACAGGAAACAATGGAATGACTTTCAGTTCTTGCAACCATGCATTTCATTGAAGACAGAATGATACAACAACGATAAGCAAACTTTTAAGCTACAATAAGAGGTGTATTTCAAAATATGTGCTTTGTTTTCCATACCTAGCCTCCAAAGGGTTATGCATCAGATGGAGTCTTCATGTGGTCCCGATATTCTATCATACCTTGGGTTCCTTGGTCTACTTATTTTTATCCTCAGCTCCTTGAGAGTCATCTATCATGTCATCTTTCTTCATGGCCCCTGAGAGACATAATTGTGTATTTTCAGCGAGAAGTGACTATTGCAGAATGAGGCCCTGGGAGGAAACATTTACAAATTTTTAGCTGGATGAAAGGCACTACTATTGGATGAGGTCATGGGAGGACACATCTATGCAATTTCAGGATGCAAGGCAGACTGGGTAGTCAAGGGAAAAAACTGCACAGTTTCTAGAGACATTGGGTTCTGGCTGAGGGAAGGACATTGGAGGAAACCACTCCATAGTTTTGAATGCTAAGGGAGGTTGGGATTTGTGTGCGTTGCACAATTCCAATAGGCAAGGGAAAATCTTGAGGGTTACATATGTGAAGTGCGTAGTTCAGGAAAGTTGGTTGAGGCTAGGTTGATAAGGATACTCTGAAATTTGGCTAAGTGTGGGAGCAGTGGAATTGATGTGAGCAATGATAAAACTTGACTACGATCACACACTTGAAAACTTAGCGATACAACATAAACCATCTAGAACATATAACACATACTTCGCTTATTGAAACAACGTTTGTGGCATCTTACGACAAGTGTGGCTCTGATGATAGACTTTGGGATGATGATAGATTGTGTGAAATGAGTTTGAAACATGTCTATGTGGTGAGGACAACCCATTCTCATAAATATTTCCGCTTGAATCAAAACAAACCTCCCTTTGCATGACAAGCGATAACCCACATGCCCAAAGATGACAGATTCTATGTAAAAATAAAAGCATGAATGACTCTTAAGATTGAAAAGGGGAGATTGAGATCATGATCAACTTACAAATAAGTGACTAAGGAACGATTGATCACAATATCCATATTAGGCTCCAAAATTTAAGTGCAAGCCAAAATTTTCAAGGGTGTTGCGGCCGCTACAATTGAGACTTCACCTTCTTGGTAGCTTCTTTTTCAACCAGTGCCTTGAGTTCTACGAACTTGGAGAATGTCTCATCTTTCTTCCACATGAAAAATATCCAACATTTACGTGAGAAGTCATCAATACAAATGACAAAATATTTGTGTCTAACAGTGTAGATTGTTGAGAAAGGTCCATAAACATCATAGTGGATCCTTTCTAGGACTGCATGTGCTTTGTTGTCCTGATCATGGAATGTGGATTTTATGTACTTTTGTAATGTACATCCTTTGCATATATCCTATTGCTTAAGTGCTCCTTTACATATATCCTATTGCTTAAGTGCTGCTACCCACTTTATGTGCTAGAGTTCCCTGTAAGATCTGGTTGATCAATGTAATTAAGATCTGAGAGTCCCCTTCAATTATGTGTGGGAAGAATCTATTGTTCTGAGCGAGGAGAAGTCCTTGCCAAATTCCTTCTAATTCGACTGAGTTGTTTGTATCCCAACCTATTGACCCCATGAATGTTTGGAGAACATTTCCCTTATGATTTCTAAATATTCCCCCAAATCCTGCTTTACCTAGATTTCCCTTTGACGCTCCATCAAAGTTGAGCAGTACCATGTGTGGTGGGGGTGGAGTCCATTTGTCAGGTGTATCTCCAGAGGGAGGGATTTTCCTTAGGTGTACCTGCTCATGGTTCCACTGAAGGTTCCAGTTCAGCCATATATTTTGTTCCTGTGGTGTGGATGGGAAATCATCATCAAGCCACGTTTGGAGCATCAAGGTTTCTCGTATGTTTTGACATATATTGATCCATAGAACTTCTATGGGAGAGGAATGGTCTTTGATGATGCGGCTATTTCTCTCTTTCCAGATTATCCACATGAGGAAACCTGGTATTAGCTTCCATAAGGTGTTTAAGATTTTGCTTTTATAAGGGTGAGGTGCCCAAGAATGAATAGTGTTGGCTGAATTCTCCATATTTCATCCATCTCTTTGACATCTGAAGCTAACCTTCTCCCAAAGTTGGGTTGCTAACAGACATGAGTTTAGGAGATGTCCAGGTTAAAGCGCTCGATCCATCCTCTTAGGTATAGCCCTGCTGCATTGAAGAAATATGGTTCTCCATCCAATACCCTGTTTCGGTCCTCCAGATAATTGAAAATGGAAGTAAAGAAGCCCTTAGGCCCTAACTGCAGTGTTATGTGCCCTTTTGGCTTCCATTTGGCTACGATCCAGCCGTGCAAAGCTTTCTCCATTGGCCAAAGGCCTATGAACTTTCCTATCAAAGCATGATCCCTCATAAACTGGATCTGAGTGTTGATGTGCTGACTTGGGAGCTCGATTTTGGGTCTGTCAACTGCTACCGACTTGCAGGTGTTTGACGTCACTCGTGGTTCTTCATTTGTGTTGTTATTCGTTGGTGTATTTTCATTCTCTGTTGCTGTATCTTCTGGATGGTCCATCCTGACATTTTCAGTTTGTCGCAGGCCATTTTCTGTATCAGCGGGGGGAGGCATCATGTCCTCCCCCTGATGGGGTTCCATTGCATAATAGTTGTTCCTTATTGTGTTGTAGCTGCCTTATGGCTGAAGGTTAATGGAAGAAAAACGCAGTCTGTGAAGGTCTACCAGTTCTAGAGCAGCATCAAACCCTAAGCGCTCTGCTCTCCATTTTCTTTTCTTTTTTGACATAAACAGTTAGCTTTTATTTAAAATTTAGCAAATCAACTGCCTAGGACTTGAACACTGAAACCATGTATTTCCTTGTTACAGTCGGCGGGGAAAGAAGATTTTGCTTTTGAATAGTCCACTGAATGAGTTACACTGTGAATGCAGATAGAGGCTTGAAAAAGAACTTGAATTGGTTTTAGAATGGTGCCTTGAAATTCCGTTGCTTTTGATTTCCGTGACGTAGCTCTGCTTCCTAGCTTGCAGAGAGGAGATCCAACGCACCGGAGTGCCGGATTATCCCAAGAATCACTGCGTTTTCTTTTTGAAATGTCTGTTAGAGTGTTATATAGTGTTCAAGAATGCCAAGAGCGGTAAATTGGCCTTGAAGAGGCCCTCGTGAACTCCCCAGCACCTACCCAGATGCAACAGTGAGTTCCAACGACGAACAGAGATCGAAAATGCCACGGTTGCTTTCTGAATTTTCCCTTCTGGATGAGTCCGTGTTTCCTAACAGCAGCCAGTTCAAAATGGTACGGTCCCGATGTCTGGAGAATCTGAATCAGCGAAATGCTCAAAGGAGCAGAGGCCCAGACAACTCCAAAATTAAGGAATGCTGCAGTCCGATTCAACATCATTTACTAACAGAGATCTCCTGCTCCTGAGAGAGCCTAGGTTGGCTGCCAAGTCCACCTGTGAGTTTAACTTCCTCATAACATGATAGAAGGAGATTTTGTGGAACTTGGGCAATAGTAGTCTGATTTTTTTTGAGGATGGGGGCTAACTGCACCTGAGAAGGGATCTTTTCTTGGAGAGACAGAACGGGATAACTTGGCCCAGTTTCTTAGCAGGTCCTGAATATTTCCTGGAAGCTCTATTTTGTCAAGTACTAACATCAGGACACCCTTCCAAACTTCTTGAGCAAAGGGACATAATAAGAATAGGTGGTTAGCCATTTCTTCATCCAATGCACAAAGAGGGCACCTGGAGGGACTTCCATTCCACGCTTCCTCAGGTTATCTCTAGTGAGGATACTTTTATGTGCCAGAGTCCAACAAAAGAAGTCAATTTTGGGGAGAGCAGGAAAAGACCAAATAAATTTCCATTGAGTTGGCTCTGGGGGGACGCTAGGGACAACCATCATACTTTTGTAACCTTTTGCTGCTGAGTAAGAGCCTGAAAGAGAACCCCACCCTCTTTTGTCCTTAGAAGAGGCCTTTAAGGGAGATTTTCCTTGGAGAAGTTCCAACAATAAATTGGCTTCACCATCCAGCCAATGAGGGACCTCCCCCAAGTTCAAGCCATCCCATAGACTTTCTGCATCATTTGTCCAATTGGAGATGTCCCAAAGGGTTTCCAGATTGCTGGCCTGAAGCCAAGCTCTGATATTTTCCAGTTCTGCCATCTGATTCAAGGGCTAATCTCCAAGAATAGGTGTCCATCTCATGCTATCAAAAACAAGGCTCCCTATGAAATTTGGTATGGCCACATTCCTTTAGTGAGGCATCTCAGGGTTTTTAGTTCCTCCTGTTATGCCTTGATACCTAAGGAACAGATAAAAAAACTTAGTGCAAGGAGTCACAAATGTATCTTCTTTGGATACTAATACCTCCAAAGAATACCATCTCTATGATAAAGTGAATAAGAAGTTTATAATATCTAGAGATGTGATCTTTCTTGAGTCTTCCAAGATTGATAATGTTGTTGAGTGGCAGCGTAATTGTTTGGATAGATTTGAACATGCAAAGTATTTTCAAGAGTTTTATAGTGAGATTCTACATCTCCTTCTCTTAGCTCTATAATTTCTATGAAGAGACTTGAATAAATCAGGTTGAAGGAAATTCCTTCCCCTGCTTTGTCAGGAAAGAGCTAAGAGACTGCTGGTAGCAGGTAGCCAAATCTGACAAGTAGTGAGGGTACATGTAAGATACAAAGCAAGGATTAATGCAAAGGAGTGTACTGACTATATACATATCATCAAACATATTTCATCCCACTTAGGATTCCTTGCATCATGCCTGGTTAGTCATAAGATCATGTTGGTCACAACCTCCATAGCTTAAATAAACAAATGGTAATACTCTTCATCTTCTAAGTTATGTAATAAACAAGTGAAAGGGAGCAAGACATTAAGAGGAAACACATGGAATGACTTTCAGTTCTTCAACCATGCATGTCATTGAAGATAGAATGATTCGACAATGATAAGAAACATTTTAAGCTACACTAAGAGGTGTATTTCAAAAGATGTGCTTTGTTTTCCCTACCTAGCCTCCAAAGGGTTATGCATCAGATGGATTCTTCATGCCGTACTGATATTCTCTCATACCTTCAGTTTCTCGGTCTTCTTATTTTTCTCCTTAGCTCCTTGAGAGTCATCTATCATGTCATCATTCTTCATGGCCCCTGAGAGACATAATTGTGTAGTTTCAGCGGGCAATGACTGTTGTGGGAGTAGCATCATTAATATAGTTGGTTTACACTTGGCACCACTGCACTGGGTGTTTGCTTGCTATTTTTTGCTCTTTTTCTCCTATCATCACTGTTTAGTCCTTAAGGTCATCATTGTCTTGACATCATTGTGCCCCCTAGGCATTTGTCACAGAGAATTTGAGGCCTTCACCCTCAGTTTCTATTAGGACATATTACTCCTCCTCATCAAGTTAAAGTACATCTTCTGAGTCCTCCATTGAGTCCTCATTTTGACTCTAGTTCTACTGATTCTTCCAATTCTTCCTTTCATTCCGCATCTTCTCAATGTTATACCATCACCATGTCAAGCACCAATGCGGGTGTGGGAAACTAAGGTGGTAACCCAAGTACTAACTAGGGTAACCCCATGAGCGTAACCTTCACTAATATGGGCACTCCTACTCCATTGCCTCCTTTTATGGCTAGTTTGAGTCTCCCTAATTCAGCCAACTCATCAACGACCCCCTTCTTCATGACCCAAATTGGCCAGTTATGCCTACCAAGATTCCTTCCGACATCCCCAATTTTGAAGGTAATCCTAGAGAAGATCCCACAAATCATGTTCACTCATTCCATATGTGGTGTTCATCCAACTCTATCATATAAGACTCCATTTGTCTTCGCCTTTTCTACTGCACTCTTACTGGAGCTACTGCTAAGTGGTATGTCGATCAAACCAGATCCACTCATTCCACTTTTGTGACTCTTTCCAAAGATTTTATAGCCTATTTCAAGTTACCTTTCTGTTATGACACTAGTAACAAAATTTTCACTTCTTTTCGTCAAATTTTTTCCATTGGCCTATTTGATCATGTTCAAGAATGACATAGAAGGAGGAGCATATGTAAAGCTCCTGAATTCTAAGACTGTGTCTATATGGATTGGTACCTTAAATCTATTTTGGCCCCCATTGCTAAAGAAGTCAATTCTCACTTCCCTTAATCTGAGGAATATTCAAACCTTTTCTATAAAGAAATAAGTTTTTTTTTCTTTAGAAAACATACAGTTTGAGGTTAAAAAACTTGTAAAGGGAAAATTTAAGAACATCAAAAGCTACCAAACAAAAATCTTAAAAATTTCTTTGCATGTCCTTTTTTATTTAACAATCAAGCAAGACTTCCCTAAACCCTGGACTCAAAGCTTTATTGTACCTATTTTTAAAAGTGGGGATTGTAGAAATTAATGTGCAAATTCTAACTGCTCATGAAATTTTCTAAATCACAAGATTAGAAGCTACTCTACTGATCTGCAGAAGTAAATTCACGATCAAGAACTCATATCATCAACACGCATCAAGATTCAACACACATACATAGAGATTTATCTAAGGAAAAGCAACTTGCCCTGAGAGACAAACAGTTCCCCATCTCCTTTCCATACTTCCAACCCAAGGAGAGTACAAACGATAGATGTGAGTTGTGTCTGTGTCCCTGTTGAAGGCTCGAAATTCTCTGCCTCAACATTATAAGGGAGACACCTAGCCGGGAACTTAAAGAAGCTCATTTTCCGTTGAAATGGTGGTTCTAACTGGTTAAACTAGGTCCAGTTACCTTCTTTCTATCGCTAATGGCTTAAAGCATGCCTTTTACTTACCAATAGAGAAGAGACGTCAGATCAACGCTCTTACTGATCACACAAGAAAGTGATCCTTAAGCTGATTTGGGGCTCAGCCAAGCCACAACTAAATTTTACCCCTTTGATAAGAGGACTTCTAGGAATGTAGAATTAAATCTAAATGCAAGCAAAATGAAAGAAATCCTAAGACTATCTATAGCAAGTCCCGATAGTGATCTGTAACAGCTCTTCGAATGGCTTCCTGAATGCTTTGTTTATCACCTTCTGCATCTAGGATGGAGCTAACATTATTCCTTATCTTTCTGGCTATTGTTTGCTTGTGAAAAAAAACTGAGTTCTTGTCACCCCCTTGTAGCCATAATTGTCTCGACTTGAGCCTCCATTTTGTTTCCTCTTCTCTGTTAACTCGGTATAGCTGTAAGTAGAGTTCATTTTCCTGTTGTTTGTTCTCTTGGGAAAGGCCATTATCCTCTATTGGTCTTTGGATACTCTCCAGATTGTTCTTAATTTCTTTTTTTACCTTCTCTGGTTGTTGATACTTTGTTTTAGCCCATTCTTTGATGGCTTGTTTTGTTTTTTGTATTTTTGTTTCCCAAATGAAATCGGGAGAGCCTTCCACGTGTTGGATCTAAGAGCTATAAACAATTCCTGCAACTGCTGGTATATCATTCCAGAGAGAACTGTATCTGAATGGAATGGGCCCAAGTGGCCTATGATTTTCCAACATTAGAGTTATTGGGAAGTGGTCGGAGGCAGAGCACGTTAGAATGTTAGCATATCTGATGGAGAAAGTAGAGAGAAGTGTAGTATTGATGAGAATTCTGTCCAGCCGCTCCATGATGTTACCAGCACCCATCCTGTGGTTGTTCCAGGTGTATCTACAGTTTTTTGGAGGGACATCCATAAGATCATGCTCCTGCATGATATTTTCCAACTGTATTCTATATGGATCAGGCATAAAACTGCCTCCCCTTTTCTCATTGGCGTGGAGGATTAATTTAAAGTCACCTCCTAGAATAATGTTAGTGTCCTCTTCTGCATCCAGAATATCTTTTAGATCATGCCAACAACTATCCTTATCTCTGCAGTGATTCGGCACATAGATGTTGTAGATGATAATGGCTTGCTGATCTGCTTTATTTTCCAGAGTTGTTTTGATCCAGTGTTGATTTATTGTTTTCGAAATACAGTTCCATATACCTTGATTCCAAATTGTTGCTATTCCTCCTGAGGCTCCTCTTGCCTCACTAATGCTTCCTCTATACTGTCTTTGCTTCTCAATGACTTTATTCATTTCCTTGTGGTTTTGTTTTGTTTCTTGTAACATAATAATTCCTATCGTCTAAGAAATGATAAGATCCCTTAGGGCTGCTACCTTAGAGGGGTGCCCAAGTCCCCTGATGTTCCAAGATAATATTTTCATCATTGGATATGCGGTATGCGGGGAGGTGCTCGCCCCCCTTGGTCCTTGCTGATTGCTTTTTTGTCATGCTGCCCCAGGATATAAGTTTCTATGTGTGTCTGCGTTCCCATTGCTATGTCCTTTTGTGCATTCTCATCCCTATGCTGCTTAGCAGATTTCCTGCCTGGGCCAAGTTTCTTGGAGGGTTCGCTAGAACCCCCGTGATCTTCAGATGAGCTTCTGGTGATTCTGTTGAGGGGAGGATCAAGAAGAGGCTGAAAGGAAATAGTAAGAGGCAATGAGGATTCGATAGTGTCTTGGCGTTGGCTTTCAGGAGAGTGGGGGGATGAGGGGTCTTCTTCCTCCAAAGATTCGAAGGGGTTTGATGTAGAGGGTAATGGCTGAGTCAAGATGGGAGGGGAGGAGAAGGATGCAGCTTGGATTTCTAGGGGAGGCTTTGGTTTTGGGCCAAACTGTTTGGGGTTTGCTTTCTTTTTTTTGACTTGTTCCCATGTGTCTTCACTGGCTTCAACATTTTCATTCATTTCATTTTCTTTTAGTTTACTACACCTATTAGCAAAATGACCATATTCATGGCATACCTTACATTTGAACGAGATTTATTCGTAGTCCAGCTACTGAATATGGGTCCATTGGTCCACTTTGATCTTGATTGCTTCTGGAAGGCCCTTTCCTAAGTTGGATGGATTGTTTATCTCAGATATATCGAGATTGGTTAAATTCAGCTTATCAAGTTCGTGAGGGTAGGAGAGGGAGGCGAAATAGAGATGGGAAGCTTAACAATCATCTAGAAGGAAAATATATGCCTGCATGTAAAGGTAAAGGGAATGCTACGGGGCTAATTTGATTCAAACAAAGGGTGAATTATGCTTCCCTGAATGGACATCATGAGACTGTGTTTAAGATTCACCATTCCGAAGCTGCGAGAAGACTAGAGTGTAAGCACAAGAGAGAAGCTAAACATATTGTGGGTTGTGAAGAGGGCCAAGAAGGCCCTTTCTGGTTCTTCCTCTTTTATATTGGAGACACAAGATTTAAGAGTGTTTATAAGATAGCAATAAAGATGAGATGGATTGTCAAGCATATGCTGGCAGGGGTGTTGTTGGACTGTCACAGTGGAAGAAATGATCTAATGGATAAAATGAATGTCTACTGAAAAAGAAAATTTCAATGTTGAGGTGCAACTTGGGAGGGGTGGCTGATGGTTCCCTAAGCTAGGTCAAGTGCTTGCAATGGATTAAAGATTAACTTCTGCTGCAAAGTCTCATGAGGAATATGATTATGCAATAACTACACCTAAAAAATTGGAAGTCAAAGTCTAGGACTCATTATAAAGAAGCGATTCAATCAATAACCACTAAGTTTTGAATGGGATCTAAAATTTGACTTTCTCAAAATTGAATGAAGTTGGAACCACTCTGAAACAACTCGAAACAATTAATGTTAATATTAAAAATTTAAGTAAAAGCTGACATTATCCTTATCTTTCCTTTTCAAAAAGGAAATATAAGGAGAATGTAAACTTTTACTTTAATTTTAAAAATTAAATATTACCATTAATTACTAGGGTTAGGTTTTGTACGGCCCTCGAGTTAATAATTTTTTTTCCTTTTCAGTATTTTTTATTAAAAAATTATTATTTGGTGGTCATTAGCTATGTTGCACTACATTCTTTAGAATTGGTCTGTTTATTAGAGAACTAGTGAATTTGGTGTTTTAAGGTCAGTTCAATACAAGACCAACCTTAGCCAATCTGAACCACCAAACTAGACTAGTACAACTCTAAAACCATTGGGACCAACCAATTCCACTAGTTCTAGGCTATTTCCAATAAGAGTTTTCCCTTCTCATCTTCCTCTGAAGTCGTTTTGTTGGATCCTTTCAGGAATGGTGATTTGGAAAGTGCCATAAACTGTCGAATTGTTGTGAGCACCTAAGATCATAAGTAGTTAAGCCTTGGCACACAGAAATTTACAAGGACCTAGTACAGACATCCCAAAAGATATTTAGTGAGGATGTGCATGCAAGTAACTATTACAGACCTCCCAAGATACTTAGTGAGGACGTGCATGACCAAAAAGCATAATAAAAAAAATATCAACCCTCAAAAACCATGCCCAAAACATTGAAGTGTGGTGCAAAACAAATTGCTAGTAGGCTATTAATGCTACCAACAATCATTCGCTCTCTAATTTCACAAGAATCTCCTAATCAAGCTACCTCCTCCACTATGGTTATAGCAAGTTCTTGAAATTGTGTGAGCTACAAGAAATTAAAACTACCTTCGAATCTCCACCAATTTTAGGGGACTTGACTTCTCTTCATGCCCCAACTATTTTGGGTTGATTGATCAGTTAACTAGATGATCACCGAGTTTGACTGAAGTCCCACTGCTTAAATGACCTTCCACTAGTTCCTCCAAAAGTTAGAACTAGTTTAACTGACAACAACCTGAGATAATTGACCTTTATTGCCACAAGTTAGCAATCGAATATGCAGAACCAAACTCTAACTCCTCCAACTCGAATTTATTGAGTAAACTAGGTGACACAAGCCATGTCACACAAGTTAACATCATCCAAGTTGTCTGTTGATGTGGAAATTTGAATTTTTTCAATTTAATCAAGGAAAAATCAAATTGAGAATTTCTTGCTGCATTTCTCAAAACATAGTTCATTGGAATGTATTACTTTCACTATGAACTTGGCATAGTTCACATGTTAAGTTCATAAGGTTTTGGGCTAATGTGGTTCTATGTGTTGTGTATATAAATAATAGGTGTCCAACTCTTGCTTTTGTCTCAAAATGCTTTTGTCTTAAATATAAAGTTTTGTCTTAAACTAATTTTGTCTTAAATTGTTTTTGTCTTAAAATAATTTTGTCTTAAATTGTTTTTGTCTTAAAATAATTTTGTCTTTAAATTTTTGTCTCAAACTACTTTTGTCTTAAATATAAAGTTTTGTCTCAAAATATTTTCGTCTTAAATTATTTTTGTCTTAAATATAAAGTTTTGTCTTAAAATATTTTTGTCTCAAACTACTTTTGTCTTAAACTATTTTTGTCTTAAACTATTTTTGTCTTAAACATAATGTTTTGTCTTAAAATATTTTTGTCTCAACCTATTTTTGTCTTAAACCTTATATTTGAGACAAATCAATTGATATTAATTTTTAATGTAAAATAAAAAATGAGTTTTTGAGACAAAAGATTTGTTTTGTCTCAAAAAAATGTCTCAAAAGTGCCCTTGGTGTAGTAGTGTCATTTCCTACAAAAGAAATATATACTACTTGTAACGTACTTAACCAAAAAACTTCAAACCATATAAATGTAATACAAAACCAAAAAATACAACAAATAGATCAATCTTGAGGAATATGTCATACAAAACCAAAAATACAACAAAATAGATGAACCTTGAGAAATATCTCTTGATAATAAAAAATAGAGAGCTATTTAACATTCCATAATAACAATTGTTGATGAAATATTACATAGCATTCTATTCAATTTATATCTATTAATAAAGAATATTAAATACTTATGGGCTCATTTATAGTGAGGATCAACTAAATAATTTGCACCTTATTATTAAAAACAACTCTTATTGATGATTTGTTAGATGAGTGTAAGAATAAAATATATTTCACTAAATTAGATTTAAGAAGTGTGTATCATCAAATCAAATCTGAATATTTGAATGTGATATTTGGAAATTACTTTTAAAACAAAACATGGTCTATTTGAATGGCTAGTTATGCCCTTTAGGCTTTGTAATGTTGTTGCTATTTTCATGCTAGTTATTTAGGCCATTCATAGATGATTTCCTAATTTTCTAATTAAATGATAATTTGATTTTCAATCAGAACTAGGAAGGTCATGTAATGCATGTTAGGAAAATTTTAGATGTTCTAAAAAAGGAGAAGTTTTATCTAAAGATATGAAGATATGAATTTGATAAAACATTTTAGTTTACTTTTTCTATCTTACAAGGTGTGGTGAATTGAAATTGATGCCTCTAAAGTTGAAGTCATCATGATATGCACTAAGCCTAATAATGTGATAGAAGTTAGAAGCTTTTTAGGAATAATTCAATATTGGAAGAAGTTCATTCCTAAATTATTTATTTATTTATTTTGGTTTTTAATTATAAAGCAAATAATTTTATGCCTTTTATGAAGAATTAAAAAACTCTTAAAGAGAAGTGATGCCTTCATTTTTGAAAGATGCTTGCTATTATCATTATTAATATTAAATTAAATATTTGTTTTATTATAATTGGTATTTTTATGTTTACAAAATTGTGTGCTCTTAACTTTTGGCTTGAAAATGTGCGAGCTCACCCAGGGGTTGCACCCATCTTGCGCACACTAGCCCTTAACATGGCTAGATTTTTGCCCACAGGTTTCGAACCAACAACGTTCACATCAGCGAATGCCTTAACAATACACCTCATCACAATCTATTATACATACCCCTAAGCTTATTATAATTGATGTTAAATTAAATATATCATTATATATCTTTTATTATATAATCATATTCAATTTCTTAGCCCAAAATATATATATATATATATTATAATTAATATTAAATTAAATATATAATTATAATTTTTTATTATATAATCATATTCAACTTCTTAGTGAAGTGAAAAAATATATTAATAATGTGACATTGAAAAAATTATAACAACCTATCATCATTGTATAGTATTTGTTTTCCATAATAATAAATTTAATATTCACTAAATAATAATCATTTATTTTATTTTTTATATAAAATTATTAGTTACTAAAACATATGGACTCGACTCAATTATGTTTTAGCACCAAACACCATTTTCCATTTCACTACCAAGTATTACACACAAGCATCCAAATAAATCCATTTTACATCATAGTTGTTGTTTTTTTCATATTTAAATCTATTTAAATTTAAAATGAATTTACATTGATTATAAGATAGGATAATGAACCAACAATTTCATTATTTTAACCTAGCATCTTTAAAATTAATAACTTAGAACTTACTATTTCATACCTACGAAGTAACTGAAGCTTTAAATAGAATTAGAAACTATGCTTCCTCTTAAATAAAGTCAAAGCGTTACTTCCATTTTTTACTTTTCCACATGAAATTTTGCAAACCATTTAGTATTATCACTATCTGTCTTATTCTACGTTTAGTATTAGTGCACTGTCGTACCTTAATGAAATCACTGTGTTTCCTCATCGTATCAGCCATTTTTGTTTTATTCCAATGAATAGTGATAAGTTCCATTGTGCCAAATGTCAACGGAGTGATCTCTTACTATTTAAGAAGAGAGAAAGAGTAAAAGAAAATACAAACATATCAGCTTATTATTTAGAAAATAATAATATCAAATTCTAAAATTAAAATTAAATATTACTAATAATAGTGTTATGGATCACTATCAAATAATTGTGAGATTGTGTGTTCATCATCAATATTGTTGATTGAAAATAAACAATCATATTCAAAACTAGGTCAAACAAATATTAAGTAAGGAATATATATAAAATACATCTTAAGAAAGGAATATTGGCAATTCACATTAAAGAAATATCAAAAAAATAAATTTATTTAATAATTTTTTGAATGTATGTTTTTATTTTATTATTAGTCTTTTAATATAGTTTTATGTTATTACTAGTGTAGTTATATAAATTAAATATTTAGTAATTTCATTAGTTATTAATTTTTAATAACCATCAACACACTTATCTCATGATACATTTTACATTGCTAAAATTAAAAAAATTAACTAAATTATAATTTTATTTTAAATTATTATCATTATTACTAATTATAAAAAGAATTAATATATGACTTAAATATTTATACATTTAGAAAAAATGTAATGATTCCTAATTATGGAGATTCACCTTAATTTTATAATGGAAATTCTTAATCTATAAATAGACTTTGTTATAATAGGACGGAGGAGCATTAGCTTAGGAAAATTTACTTTGTGTAAGATCCCAAGGGGATCCTTTAAATTCTAGATGCAGGTTTTATTTTCTGCAATTTTTTTTTTGTATAAAGTGGAGTTAGAAATATTTTTATTGTAATGAAAATTATCTTGATTCTAGAGGGATTTGGACTATTAGGATATTTTTAGTTAATATTTGGGCCAAGTGGGCCTTTGTAAATACTGACAAGTGTTTAACTTAGTTGTTGTAGTAGTTTTGGATAGGTGTCTAGTTTCTTGTCCTGAAGAGATATTTTTCCTGCAATAGAAATTGCATATGTAACAATGTATAGAAGTATGCAAGATATGTATAAGAGAGGGCATAAGAAAAAGAAGCCCAAAAGGAAAAGAGGAGCTTGGGAAGCAAACCTTAGTACTTCCTTTGTAAATAACTCTTTTATGTTTAATGAAACTAAGATGATTTTCCGGGTCCATATTTCCTGTCCATGTACGTAAATTTATTGTTAGTATTTGAATGAGTCTTTTGTTTTTGGGTGTAGAGGTCTGGAGTATAAAGTTGTTATAGAGCAAATAACTTGCAGGAATTTCAATTGAAGAGGCTGAATGATGCAAATACCTTTGGTCGTAGAAGTTGGAATTCGCGTTTTGTTGGTCCTGTCGAAAGAGCATGCACGTTGGTTTGAAATGAAGGATGTGTGGAGGAGATTACTCAAATTATGCCTTTGTAAAGAATTGGAACCTTTGAGCACAGAGAGAGTAAGACGATAGTTGGTATGTGAGATTCGAGGACATGATTCTTCTAGATATTCGATGGAGTCGTTCATAAACTATGAAAGTGGGAGCAGGGTTCATAGTTGATTATAGAAGAGAACAATAGAAAAAGGAAATTGCGGGCTCAAGTATTGAAATTTGGAAGTAGTTAAGACAAGACATAGTTGGCCCTCTAATCGTTTCTTTGCTCCATAAGTTTTCAACAAAAACTGAACCCTGACTTTGCAGTATAGACCCACTGGCTAGTTGGAAATAAGGTGTTAAGATAGCGTGTGTAAAAGAAGGAAAATCGGAAGACCCCAACCCCGTATAACCCAACTATCAATAAAGTCGGGCCTCCAACATGGTGATCATTGTGTGCCAAAGGAGGAATAACTCCCAACTAGCAAGAAAGTTTCACTCCGACTCCAGCCGACCCACAAGGTCGAGCCCAACATTCAATCGGTCTGTGACACATTTGGTGAATTATTTATTCAATGTCGACCTTTGACCTAAAGTTGGAGTTATTTTCACAGTGCGAAATTTGAACAAAAAAAACTCATGAGATATATATAGGGTTTAGAGTTACGTGCTTATGTTTAACAAAATGGTATTTCCCTCTCATGGGATGTGTAGAAGGCTTGGAGGCTTACAAGAATTTTTTTGTGAGTTTTAAAATAAGGACAAGAATCCTTAATAACGAATTTGTGCCACTAGAAAATAAGGAAATTACCCTGTTAAGAAATCATCTGTTATAGGGAAAAAAATTCAAGGGGTCCTCGGAAAATATAGCAGGCTAATAGAAGGGACCAATACCATTGTGGTATCAGATCATTATAATTATTGTAGCCAGCATATGTTGCATGTAGCAAGGAGGAGAATGCACCAGACTAGAGAGGTAAAAATTTCTTTGTTAATTTTAATGGTGACTGACAATTTGATCATTTTGTAAAGGCAAGATTGAGAAGGAAGAGAGATAGAGGGACAAGGGATAGGAAAAGGAAGTTTCCCAAGAGGAGGAACACGATACCATACTCTGAAGAGCGACAAGCCTAGGAGCATCATTAAGAGAACTACTCAAAAAAGGAGATGACATAGAGGAAGAAATTTCCAGTAAGGATTAGAGCAAGAAGGAGTGTAAGAGAACCCAACCAAGGAAGAGATATTGAGGAGAAACCCTGGTAGGTAACCATTCTATTATCTCATTTAAATCTTGACAAACAAACTAATAATTGCATGAAGCAGTAGAAGTGGATGGTATAACTATATCCAATAGAGAGATGTAAATAATTTGTAAAGTTCCCAACAAAAGTGGCAAAGAACCCTTTTAGCAAGAGAGGTTACTAAAGAAGAAGACCCAATTGTAGTTGGAGATTCAAGGGGATAGAGAAGGTCCTCAAGAGAATAGAAACATAACAGTTCTCCAAATGTGAGCAAGGTGTAGAAAAATTCATAGACAGTAATGATTTGTCAAGAAGTTCGAAAGGAGGGAACTAGTGGACACTAACAGCTAGGAGAAGGTGAGGTGTTCTAGTGACAATCAACGGAGAAGACTTGTTACTGGGACTTATCTGCAGCTCACAATGGGCAAGTGAAAGTTCACAAGAAGGGAAGAAAGGAGGTGGATATTGATAACCATGATCAAGGTTCAAAGAAAATCCACAACAAAGGAGAAAAGGATGCCAAGAGGAATGGTATGTAGAAGAAATTAAGCCAAGAGGAAATTGATAAGGAGATAGTTGAGTTGAAAGACAGTGTAAATGCCACCTCCCATATCTACCCACTTTCACTAGCTTGTCTGGGGTAAACATGACTTTAGGGCTACTATGACATGAATCAACCTCCTAGATAAATTTAAGGAAATGGAGTTGACAAAACAAGACCTTACTAACTTCCCTTAGGTGCTACAGGAGTACGAGGATCTAACCAACCACTCCAGGTGCCCAACCCTTGACTTAAGATTATTTTTCACTGACCTAAAGCCTCATTCACTCCCATGAAAAGGCCTCCATGTGACTGGAACCCTCTAGTAACTTTCATAGGCCTGCTTCCCAACGACTATAGTATGCTTCAAGTAGTTTTGTGTCAGCAACCTCGACGAGACCTGAGCCACTTTTTTAGGGATAGGATCTAGACCTCTGCCCAAAACTTAATGAAACTCCCAGAAATGATAAATAACATAGAGATAAAGCCTATAACACAAAAATTAATCAAGGACTTGACCTAGCCCGATCTAACCATGACAGTCATTCCATTAAAAACATTGAGAACATAAGATCTAAAAGTTATGAATGCATATCTAAACATAGAGATCTGAAACTTATTTGAGAAACATCAAGAAGGTCTAATCCCCTCTCACCATAGCTGCAATAACATCTATTAGGTCATGCATTCATTAAGCAGTCATTTACAAGTAAAAACATGATAAGAGACATGACTTTTTCCTGTCATAAAATGATGCCTATAACCAGCATATAAATAAATACATGACAATTATAGAACAATCATTAAATCCACATAATTACAAGTACATTTACTCATAAGATACAATGAAGAACTTAGCTCTCATTGAAATATGAAAAACCCAAACAAGTCAGGGACTTCCATGTACCACCCGATCATAGATTGGGCTAAACCAAATCTTTCTTTCAGCGAATCACCCACATGCCATATTGCAAGAATGAATGTTGGATCTCATGGGATAAACCAATCCATAAACAACCAAGGGAATCTAGAGGTTAAACCACCTTCACCCTTACACTACAATGATCTCACCGAAATTGGTCCTAAGATCACAAAACCAAACTGAGCTTGGATGCCTCAGAACTCCTTCACCATCCCTTGAGGAATTTTCCTGTCTCCACCCACCTATTGAGGGCTTCCCAAATAAAACCATCTCCATCGCCAACCCTTGGGATTTTCCTGAGACCACCTCACCTAGATCCAAAACCTTCTGAAAATCCAAAGCTCAACCAAGAATGAATCCCATCACACCATGGCTATCCAAAAATGGCAAGGAAAGGCTAAAACCACTTTCAAAACCTGGAAAAACCCATGCCAATGACTAAAAATGAACCAAATATACACATGAATATGCCATGCAAGCCAAAATCATCTAGGAAATCATAAATGCAACATGTTACCTGTAAGTATTCTTGCTGAAGCCACTTAATCCAACCTTTCCTTTGCTTGATCTTTTTCTTTCCTTGTCTTTCCTTTTCTTGCTTGCCTTCTTTCCTTCTCCTCTTGGTGCTCTTCTCCTCTCTGAGACTAATTCCAAAACTGAACTGACGAAAGGCCCCAAACTAATGCTATGATGTATTTTTATTATTGATGCATCTAATTTCTTCATTTTCCCTCTATTTCCTTCAATTTCCTCCTCACATGCAACATGTGACCTTTCACCTCCCTTTTCTCCTATTTTCCTTTATTTTCATAAAACAAATACCAATAATGCCTTTTTTCCTTTTCAAATCCTTTGCCAAATTCTTTGAAAAATTCCCTTTAGCCATAATAAACAACAAGTGATGCCCACTAGGATACTTTTCCCAAAATTCAGCTTGGAATACATGTCCCATGACCTTGGTATTATTTTCCTTTTATTAACTTTATTAAATGAACTTTTAACTCGAGGTTGTTACAAAGAGGCTCAAATTTGTGGAGATGATGTTGGAATGAGAAGACCATAGATAGAGATTGGACCTCAGGAGGAGGTTCAAGTTACTTTTCAAACAAAGGGGTTTCAAGAAGAAAATACCTAAGAGGCAAGGGAAGGAGTTGAAACACCTATTGAATGCTTCAATAAGAGAGGAAGAGTTTAGAGTTGATGAGCTTAACGCTGGAGCAGTTCACACTTGTAAACTAGTGAGAAGTAATATCCTCATAGAGGCGGGTAATGAGAGATGTCTGAAAGTCTCATGGACTATGTGCAAAGTCCAAAGAAATAGAAGGAGCTATCAATAAAGGATGCCAATGAGGCACCAGTCAAATTTCTTAGGGAGTGTGGAGAAAGTCCCTTGGAAGATGCTAGTGAGATATTAGAGGAAGGTCAACAAGGAGAGCCGATAGCAGAAACAACAAAGGTGACTAGATGGCATTTCATCTTTAAGGTGGATGAAATTTATGTGAATGCAGACCAAGGGTATGGAAAATATGTCCAATATAGAAAAGAAGGCACATGAACTACCTCTCAAAATCAAGATCAGGAAGAGAAGGAGTACCACAAACAATTGTCATAGATTTCCACAATGGCAAATGAGAATGATGATGCTGAGGGAAAAGAGAAACCCTCAAAAGATACTATGCAATGGAGTGGATATGCTAGTGAAGTTGACGAGATAGGACTAACTGAAGATCTCATGGACTACAAGACAAATCCAAATCTGTAACAAATTCTAGAAACACTAATAGAGGCCCAAGAGCCTCACTCTTTTAAAATTGATCATTTATTTGTATGTGAAGATCTGAAGAAGAGACATATAACACAAGTTTTCATACAATATGAGAAGATTGTAGGAATAAATAATAGAGAAGTAGATGAGAATTGTGACCATCCGATAAATGGAGGAGAGTATGAATCAACAATGAATGGACAACCAAAATATTTTGGAAGAAGGATTTTGTTTACAAATCACTCAAATGGGACAAAATTCTATTTGTGTTGGAATGATGGAGGAAGCAATATTTCCTCATAAGGAATATCAAAAGAAGACCTTTTTACATTAAGGATAAGTTCTAATGGAAGTGATTGAAGAATCTAAGAAGTCTTATGTTTTTAAAATTGACAATTGGTGTGTGAATGTAGGTATTGAGTTAACCAAGGAAAAAATAGTTGGGTTGATGGATGAAGGGAAGTCCTCAATACTAGCTGAGACAATTTTTCAGCAGTAGAAGTCAAGATTGATAAATTTATCCCCTGCAGTGGGTGAGGAGACTCTAATGGAAATCAATAAAGATGAATATACAAGTGAAGATCTTTTTGCTGAGGTGAACAAAATTGAATTGGCTTGGAAAGACCTTGAGGAGGAAGTTGATGAAGATGAAAAGTAGTGTTTAAATGAGATGTTCATGAAGGGTGGTGAGGATACTTTAAAGCTGCTAATGGAATTGAAATCTTTAGATGAGAATTTGATGAACCAAATGATTTACATCCACTACGTAAAATTTGAGTTGCAGGAAGATGGCCATAGAAACAAGCTGGAAGATGAGAATTTCGATGAAAAAGGTACCCATGATAGTGTACTAATAGAGGAGGAAAAAAACCAGCAACAACAAGCATCAAACTATGCAATATTTCCCCAACAGAATAAGTGGCATGTTACAAAATTATGTGTGGGATCCTGGCATATGAAAACCAGAGTTGGAACAATAAGGAAACTATGCATATGAGAAACAACAAAATTTTGTTTGGGATCTTAGAGGACTTGACATATTGAAACATTTGATTAGGAGGTCAAACTTTTTCCACTTGGGGAGTTTGATGCAGAAGCATCGCTCTAGGAAAATTTTCTTTGTGTATGATCCCAAGGGAATCATATAAATTCTCGACATAGGTTTTATTTTCTGTAATTTATTTGTATAAATTAGAGTTAGAAGTATTTTTATTGTAGTGAAAACCATCCTGATTCCAGAGAGATCTAGACTATTAGGATATTTTGAGTATTTGATACTTGGGCCAAGTGGACCTTTTTAAATACTAACATGTGTTTAGCTTAGAAGTTGTAGTAGTTTTGGACAATCGCCCAGTTTCTTATCCTAAAGAGATATTTTCTCTCCAATTGGAATTGCATATGTAACAATGTATAGAACTAGGAAGGAAGGGTAGAAGAGAGGGCAGAAGAAAAAGAAGCCCAAAAGGAAAAGAGTAGCTCAGGAAGTGAACCTTAGCACTTCCTTTGTAAATAACTTTTTTATGCTTAGTGAAACTAAGATGATTTTTTGGGTCCATATTTATTTTTTGTGTATGCAAATTTATTGTGAGCGTTCAAATGGGTCTTTTGTTGTTGGGTGTATAGGTCTGGAGTATAAAGTGGCTATAGGGCGAATAACTTGCAACATTTTTTATTGAAGATCTCGAATTATGTAAATACCTTTTCCCCTTGAAGTTGGAATTCATGTTTTCTTGGGCCTGTCAGAAGAGCATGCACGTTGGTTTGAAACGAAGGATTTGTGGAGGAGATTACTTTAATTATGCCTTTGTAAAGTGCTAGAACCTTTAGGAATTGATAGAGTAAGGCAATAGTTGGTGGGTGAGACTCGAGGGCATGATTCTTCTGGAGTCATTCACAAAGTATGTAAGCGAGAGTGGGGTTCATAGTCGATTATAAAAGAGGACAGTAGAAAAAGGAAACTTCAAGATGAAGTCTAAGAAGATGGAAGCAGTTGAGATAAAATGCAGTCAGTCCTCTGATCATTTCTTTGCTCCAAAAGTTTTCAACACAAACCGAACCTTGACTTTGCAGTGTAGGCCCGACAGCTAGTCAGAAGTCGGGTATTAAGGTAGCATGTTTAAAAGAAGGAAAACCGATAGACCCCATAGGACCCAACGATTAGTAAAGTCAGGCCTATAGCTTGGCAATCAGTGTGTCAAAGGAGGGCTGACTCTTGACCAGTAAGAAATTTTGACTCTGAATCCAATGGACCCACAATGTCAAGCCCAACATTCAATTGACCAATGGAATACTCAGTGAACGATATATTCAATCTTGACCTCCGACCTAAAGTTGAAATTGTTTTGGCAACGCAAAATTTGAAAAAAAATAAACCACGAGAAGGCATGTTCCCTCACAAGAAAACTAGATGTTTACAAGCTTTTTGTTGTGAGTTTTAAAATAAGAACAAGAGTCCTTCTAAATAACAAACTTGTGTCACCAACAAATAGGGAAATCATCTAGTTAAGAAATCACGTGTTATAAAGAAAAAAGTCAAAGGGTCTTGGGAAAATATAGCAACGAAAGCACTTACTATCACAATTTCATTAAACAATATCACCTTTATCCTTAGGATGAACCATATTAGTTGGTTCGAAGCGTCAATCAAATCCTAATGATGTGATTAATCCAAAAGACATTCTTATTTGCAATATGAATCACAAAAATCTAAGATCTAACAATACCATAACTTATTAATACCACATAATTATCTTTAATAATATCTCTAAAAATCATTTAACGTGATTTTTAAGTAATAAAATTATTTAGTAATTTTAAATCTTATTAAAAATATAAAAAATAAAATATTTTATTATTTAAATTCATAAAATTAAAAAATTAATATTCACTTAAAATTATCCAAATTTTATCACCTACGTATTTCATTTATCTAATAATTTGAAGTAAAAAAATATATTTTATTATTTAAAAAAAATATATTAAGTAATCATGGATATATTCCATACAAATTTTCCATAATTTATTTTCCATAAACATCGTGATCACCAACCTCCTAAATCCATAAAGCACGTTAAAAAAAATGTTTTACGTTAAATTGTGATTTTTTTCTGGCCATGCTCAGACCTGACTATGGCATTTGAATACATTTAGTTTTATTTGTATTCACATGCATCATGGTATCCATTAACCAAAAATATAAAATATAATAATTTGACAAAAGCAAAAGGTGTCAAACTTGGTGGTGATACCTCAAAGCAACAAAATTACAGTGTTGCCTTACAGCAACAAAATTACCTTACCTTGGAACAATCGAAATATATTAGCCCAATTTTCATATTTTAAAATTTTATAAATTATTATTAAAGAGATTATTATTATGGTTTTCCATTATGTTGATGTTTATTCCATGTATAATATTATGATGTCTATTATAAGATCGAAAGAATTCAAATCCCAGCTGCTCTTATTCTTCGAGCCATGGACTTTAATCCAATTTATAAAACAAACTATTAGCAAGTTGGAAGACCGTTAAAAAAAAATTGTGAATATTATTAATTTAAAAAAAAAAGTTAAGTTAAATATTAATTTTCTAATTAAACAAAAACAAATACACAAATATATCAAAATATATTTAAATAATGGTTATATTTAATTTAAAACACTTAAAAAAATACTCAAAGTAATAATTATATGTAATTTAAAACATTCAGGAAAAAGACTCATAAGTAAAGATGGACCAAAATCATTGCATGACAAAAGCATTACACTGTACATAAACTTATCTATCAGCATACGGTACATAAACTTATCTATCAGCAAATGCACATATGTAAATAAGAAAATGCTTTTGAGCCTTTAAAATACAATCATCATACTATGCATAAATAGCAAAACTGAAAATAAAATATAATTAACATCTAGCTTTCCTTGGTTTTCACTCAGTTTGAAGAAGAATTATGAGGAGATACCCATCTCCTGAATTCCTTTTCTAATATCTATATTTAGCATTCATCATGTGTGCCTATAATCATCATCATTTATCATGACATCCTATATTAGACCCATCTAGTACTCAAACCATGTAGGGTGGCCAACCACATCTGCTTCATTCACTACTTTTTTTATAGTCATTCCCTTTTAATTTTTGTAAGCTAGAATTCATTGATTGTCAATAAAAATTACATTATCTCTAAGGTTATATTTTACTGTTGGTCTACCACATAGGAAACGAGACCAATGGTATAACAATCATGCATTTTTTAGATAAAATACAAAACTTTAAGGAAAAAAAGGTTTATATGCCTTGACCAAACCCTAGTTAGATTGTCATATATCCAAAGTTTTCCTACTAAAACAAGCTTATACAGACTCAAGAAAGATAGTAAAAACCTAAACATAAGGGAGCAAACTTGAAAGGTGTGTTTCCACCTCAATTGGCATGCCATGTATTTTTTATTAGTTCATAGATTTAGCCCAAGACAAAAAAAATTGATGAGGGTGATCCAGCCATCAATATCCTTTAGTTACATTTGGATGTCATCCAATAGAAGTAATATCTCATCCTTAATGTTGTTGCATACAAGAAATACCTTACCTAAGAATGACTCAGTCTATCAATAAGTCGATAGTATGAAGTAATTGAGTTTGTTGACCCCGTGTATGTCCTAAGACTGGCACCTAGGCATCTGACTCATCAAACACTTCAAAGGCTAAGTGATAAGGTCACTCTTAGCATAATTATACTTCATATCCATAAATTCCTATTGCACTGCTAAAGGAGTTTGGCTATAAAACAACTGCATTGAATATTCAACTTTAAACTAAGCTCAAGATATATCTAGTGAATTGTTACCATCGCCACTTCTCCTACATATAGCACGCTACTTAGTCATGTCAATGGTTGGGTGAAATAAATGGAAACGTGGAGAGGGAAAAGGAGAATGGGAGAAAGGCGGAGAAGCAAAGAAAGGGGGTTGAGGTTGCAAAATTAGAACAAAGAATTCATAGAGTCATCACTAGAGAAAGAGTCAAAATCATGGAGCATTGAACATAAGGGAGGGTAAGATTTGACATATGCAACCTCAAGAACGATAGGGAAAGGTCAGTTATAGAGATGATTTAGAGTTGAATATGGAGATAGCCAAAGTGAGAAGAGAAGGTACTAGCCTGCAATAAGTTGGTGTAACTTGAAAAAGGCTAGACCACATCATGAATACTTGAGTTGTGTTTAGATGCATTTATCAAACCATTAGATATTAAACCCATGTAGTATTCAAAGCATGTAGGGTGGCCAGCCATGTCTGCTTTAGTCATTGCTTGCAGCAATGGTGGATTGGCTCCCTACCACCCCTATTACATACTTTAACACCCCATTCAAAGGGGAAGAGTCGGTTTTAGCTAAGTTAGAGAAATCCTCCTTTACCTATAAGTATAGGAAAGTCTCTCATCTACTCTTGATGATTTTAGAAGAATCAAAAGGCCATTTGTTGGATGAATGGCCCACAACTTGATTTCCTTTCTAGTGCACATGAGAATTTAATTCTCCCATAAACTTTGGGAGAAGAATGGTAATTCAAGAGATAGAAAACCTTCTAGGAACTAGCTATGAAATAGCTTACTAGGTGTTGATCTATGAAATATTTTCTTGGTGGCCAATATAACTAGGTGAGAGTCTCCCTCAGTGTATAATTTGACTATTTTATCCTTGACGTCTCAATGACAACAAAATTCGAAAGGGGATCCTATTAAAATCTAACCTATAGCCATAGAGGGATGTTTCTACTACATTTTATGTTTAATATGTGATGCCATAATTCCTCACCTCCCTATAGCTAGCACCACCAAAACTTGGTTCCTAGATAAATGCTAATAGTTTAAGGATCCCTTAGACCCAAACCACCCTATAGCTTTTGGAGGTAGAGCATTTCCCATTAGACCAAAGATCATTTCCTCTCCCTTGAATCCTGCCTAGATAAAGGATCTCTAAACATTATGAACATGTATAAGAACTCCCTTAGGATCTAACATAGAAATATATAAATGGGAAGGGCTTGGGTGCTTGATTTTAGAAGCATCAATCAGCCTACAAATTTAAGAGAATAGAACATCCAAATATCAAGTTTGTTGGTTAATTTTTTAAATCCACTTAGACCAAGGCTTTGTCTTGAGGGTTTTTACTACCTAAGGAGACCAATATACCTATTTGCAGGGATCACTACTTGTACCCTAATAAGTCAATAATGTGCCCTTGGACTGGTGTGGTGTTGAAGAAGAAGATATGATACTTTGAGAGATTGATTGTAATCCTTCTAAAATTACTCAGAATTTAAGCACAAATTACCAGTGATTTTTTTTATATCATATGCGTAAATTTCTCTGAACTTTTCTTCACAAAAGTAAACGTGTTGCCTTTCGAGTTTCTCTTTACCTCTTCAATCATTAAGAGTTATTATATAATCTATGCATCATATTTGGATTGTCACCTAGGTTTAAATAATGTTACATGGAACTTTACTTATATATCCTTTTTATTATGGAATGTTTCCTCCTTCAATGTCAGTCTATGATCAACTAATGACTTGGCCTAACCAACCCTTCCTCATAGTCCAAGGATAGAATTACTGTTTTTGTATTTCATTACATGAAGTCATGTTCTTATAGTATTATATCCATATTAAAATGGTTGTTATTATATCAAAGGTGTACCTTATATATTCGTATATAAGTTTGTGCAATGTTTGCACATATATGACCACGCTTGATAATTTATTCAAGTTGTTTTATTTACCTTGGAAGATTTATTATATATATCCCCACATGTGATGAAAGGTGATGAGCCTCATTATTGAGTAATTATATGGGCCTTAATTGGCCTTAATTCACCTCCTATCTTAGTCAAACCAACTATTCTCACAACTTATTTCATACTTTTGATTATATTTTGTTTATGAAATGAGTTAGAGTTGAATATTTGGCTTTGTGGTCTAATGTGCATGTAATGCAGGAATAAGGGATGAATGCAAGGAACTATGGAAAAGACCTTGGGTAAAACTAGAATGGGACAAGGGAGAGTAACTATAGGAGGTAAATCCTCCTCATTTACTACCCCTCCATTTACATATTCCACCATCAGCTTGGAATGCACACAGCCATCACTTTGAAGACTAGAAGACAGCTGAGCATGTGAAAAGGACAGAAAACAATTTATCTTAAGTTGGGATCCAAGCCTCCCTAATGGGAAGGAAGTTGTTAGACACTTCAGATGTATAAATAGAGAGGCTTAGGACCTCATTAGGATTCAGACTTCATTTGTAAAAACTCTGTTTTATTTCTAAGTTGCAAAGGCTTGTGACAGTTTTCTCTGTAATCCATGGTTTCTACAATAAGAATGAGTTATGTTTAAAACTTGTCTTGACGATGAACCACATTGGTTGGTTCGAAACGCGTCGACAAATGATAGATCTTGTGATTTATGCTGAAAAATATCTCATAAAGAATGAGTTATGTTTAAGCCAGATCTGAGTTAACTTCGAGGGTTGAAGCTCTTGGGTTAGGGCCCGACCCAAGTAGCCACAGCTCCTCTTTACTGTACATTTATGCTAGCATAGAGTTCTGTTCTGTTCATTTGTTTAAGTAGCTTCCTGGTTTTGTTTACCTGCTTAAATAGCTTTCTGGTTTACTTGTTCATTTGCTTAAATAGGTTCATGGTTTTTTTCATTGGTTATTTGCTGAAGTAGCTTTCTAGTTCTATTCATCTACGTTATGCTTCAGTTTACTTTCATTTATGCCTTCTTTTAGTTCACAAGTTAGTTAAAGGAAAAAGATCACTACCAGGTTGTGCACAAGTGTCTCAGCCTCATCTCCTCCCTCTTGGACCATGACTTGAGGAAGGGACCCTCCAACAACCCCAAAAACACAGTCTTTGGTTCTCACATGGGCTATGGAGTTCATTGTTTAACGCAGTTACTGGTTCACCATCACTGGTTCTCTCTATCATTTTCATTTGAAACCGCCTCCAGCACGTTCCTCATCCATCGCTTCATCATCGTCTGATCACCAACAAACCTTCACAATCACCGTCCGATTCACTATTTTCTCCAATTGTTGCCTCGCGTGGAGTCCACCACTCACTTTATGAACTCTAAGTACCCACCGTCGATCTTCCTTGCCTGATCCGACCACTGTTGCTTCACCCGATCGCCAACTAGCTTGGCTGATCTCCACCATTGATCAACCCCGCCTGATCCAATAGCTATCGCGCGATATTTCATGGATTTCTATCCGATCATTATCCACCCAAGGGCACACGATGAGAGTGGTTTCTCCATGTAACGTGTTGCCTAGTTAGGCTAACCGTGCAAAATTTTAGAAAACCACTTACAGCTTTGAGGGCACGCGATAAGCAGCTTACCGCCCTCTAAACCCACTCCGTCATCTCCACACATTTCTTTTGCCCGTGATCTAATCTCTGCCAATTAATCTTGTCCATCCATCTCTTGACCTCACCCGCACGATAAGATCTCGGCCATTCATCTCCTTTGTTAGCCTTGTCCGTCCATCCCTTGACTTAACCTGCGCGATATGATCTCCACCGTTCATCCTGCTCATTAACCCTGTTCGCCCATCTATCTACATAACCTCCTGCGATCCAATCTCTGCCATTCATTTTCCTTTCACCCGACTGATCCAATGGTTCTTATGCATTATTTCTCCCTCACATCCTCCTTTCACTGATTTCGACCTCCGATTGCTTTTTCCGCTTGAAACCCGATTTAGCCTAAGTTTCTTTGTTACACCTTAGTCTAGTTTTGATGCTCTTTACTTCTGCAACTTAGATAATTAGCATTAGGTTAGTGTTGATTTAGCAATTCTTCTTAGCATAGTTGTTTAATTGGTTAGTTGAGTTATGGTGTAAGTTTAGCATTTCATGTTTTTTTCTTCATTACTGCAGTAGAGTAGCTCTCTCTTAGAATAAGTTTGCTCCCCTTCCATCAAAGAATTAAGCTTCTTCTGACTCTATAGAAGTTTGGCTTGGAACCCCTGGGGTCTCTTTCCAGACAAACAGTGACAACAAGCATGACCTTCACTTCTACTTGTGCATATAGCACTGTCACCTCCAAGTTTGTACGAACCCCGAGTTGATAAGTAAAGTTGGTAGCCCTGGGAGTTGCAGCATTATTGTTGCAATACCTAGGCTCATCACTTTTTGGCACTGTTGTCGGGGAGGTGTCTAAGTAGAAGTAATTACTGCTTTCTTCTATTTCTAGTCTCCAAACTTTCTTTTCTTCTACTTCTAGTCTTCAACTTTCTTCCATTAGTTTATTTCTGCAAAAGTAGTCTAGTTTCTTTCATTGTTTCAGTTGTCATTATCTTCTTTCCTTTCCATTTTGCAAGTACTTTCTAGCTTTAAAAAAATCTTACAAAGGCCAACCCAAAAACATTTCGTTTCATGCCTCGTAGGATTAGGGACACTTCAGGGAAATTCTTGTCAAATACCCCCACTACATCCAATAGGAAACCTTCTCTCTTCTTTAGTGACGGTGAATTGGAAGACCCTTTAGATGAGCAGCCTTACCTATTTGAGGAACCTACAGAAGAAGAAGAAGAGGAAGAACCCATTCCTACTGAACCAATGGCTAGAAACCAAAATGATAGGAGAGATAGAGAGAGAATTGAGAGTGCCTTCCCCATCAAGGAAACCAATGGGGACACCAAGATGAAGAATATAAGCCCCTTTGCTCTACCTCATTTCCATGGCCTGACCACAGAGGACCCTGACACTTTCCTATTTGAATTTTCTATTATATGCCGAACCTATGACTATACAGATGATGAGAAAAATTTAAAACTATTCCCATCTACCCTCAAGGATGCAACATTGTGCTGGTTCATGGGTTTACCTGGAGATAGCATCACAACTTGGGCTCAGATGTAGTAGAATTTTAACAACAAATATAGGGACTACTGTAGGTCAAAGGATACTAAAGAAGAGATTTTTAGGATGACCATAGGCTAGGATGAATCCCTAGAAGACTATGAAGAAAGATTCCAGCTTAGTTACAAAAGGGCCAGGTGCACACTTGACCCTGAGTCACTAAAGTTGGTCCTGCTTAGAGGAGTAAGGGAAGATCTTTTGGATACCTTACATATGATAGCAGGAGGAGATGTCTACCAATTACCCTATGAGGATATCAAGACTGTCTTTAGAAACCATTCTAGGTCAGCCAGGAAGAAAGGTAGGGGTAGTCAACCTATGGCCAGTACATCATCCTCTAACTTATCCATCAAGGGTGAAATTGGAAATATGCTGGAAGACTTCAAAAGTGATATGCTACAAACCCTTGCCTTGTAATTAGACACCATGAACATCAAAAGGAAGCAAGAGGAAGCAGAGAGAGCCTTGGCCATCTTTTGTCCTAGATGCACCAGGAGGCATCCTAGGAATGAATGTCCATTGAATTGTATTAAGATTTGCTCAGTCTGTGAAGAAAACCACTCCATAGACAAGTGCCCTTCTTTACCTGGACTCAAAGTTGTATATCAAGGAGCTAAAGGGGTCACTGAGCAGCTTTGCTACATCAACTAAAGGAGACCCCCTTGGCCTAGACCATACCAGAAAGGTATGCAAGGTCCATCCCATGCATATGACAACCCCAACCAAGCCACAACTATACCTTCTTGGGGACCCCCTCCTTGGTCCTATGCATCTCAATATCAATCCCAACTAGCCAACTAGTCATTTCAACCTTATGTTCAGCCACAACATTAGTGGAATACCCCACCCCAGGGTGGAGGCCCCAATTCAACAATGTTCTAGCCCTATTGCCTCCACCACCTAACCAACCACAAATCTTGCACTCTGCTCCACTTAAGCAACCCCATATGCCTACCTAGCCAAATCTGAACCCAAACAATAGGCAGGCTCAACAAGCATACAATGGAGAGACATCATACCCAGCTTATGTTGTAGAAATCCAGGAGATCAACCTAAGATCTAGGAGAATTCTCCCAGACAACCAACCTCCCTCTCCACATAGGGAGGTTGAGGAAGAAAGAGAGGAAAGCAAACTTAAAGTAAATCCACCCTTTCTTGAAAGACTAGCCCAACCACTCCAGCCTACCCCAAAAGAAACTGAACTTCTGGGAGAATTGAAAAACCTATGTGTAAAGATCCCCCTTCTCCAGGCAATCAAAGATGTCCCTATTTACAATAAGTTGATTAAGGAGAAGTGCTTCAAGCATCCAGGAAGAAGAAAAATGGATGCCCCTACCATTAATTTCATTGGATAGTTGTCTGACTTAATGTTGGGGCAGGTAATATGTCCAAAATATTGAGACCCCGGAAGCCCTGTAGTAGATGTGCACATCAATGGCACCATTGTCCCACATAGTCTGATTGATCTTGGGGCTGCCATTAATGTGATGACTAAGGACACCATGCTCAAACTAAACCTCCAAGGGTCATTAAGGAAGACCACAACAGTTTTGCAACTTGCAGACCGTTCCACAGTCACCCCTGAGGGAATTGTGGAGGATGTGATGGTCTCCATTCACTCTTGGGAGTACCCTCCAAATTTCCTAGTTCTCCAGCCTAAGGCTAAGCTCAATGGTTACCCTCTCATCCTGGGGAGGCCATGGTTGGCCATAGCTAATGCCTACATTAGCTACAGAGCTAGGAATATGACCATCAAGAATGGGCATATGTCTAAACAATTAGTCCTATACCCTCCTGCTCAACCTACCCTAGAGCATGATTTACCTTTATGGTTAGAGGAGGAGGAAGAAGATGAAGTTTATTTTGCCCAACTTTATGCTTTTGAAACAACCATAGGAGGAGGACAACAAGATGAGGATGACTTAATTGAACACCTGCTCCAAAGTCCAACTCCTAGTTCACTGCCATTAGAAGATGAAGTAAAGGAAGCCCAGAACAATCATCCAATTGACTTATGCTTGGCCAATTCCAACCCACTCCATGTCAAAACCATAGAATTTGGCCCAAAGAAGACTTTGAACATTAACCCATCTGCTTCTGTTTTAGAAGAGGAAAAGCTATGCCACATTTGAGAGAGAACCTAGAAGCCTTTGCTTGGAGTTATAAAGAAATGAAGGGAGTACACCCCTCAATGTGTACTCGCCATGAAGGTTGTAGGCCAGTCAGGAAACCACAAAGGAGGATGAATCCGGCTCTTAAAGACATAGTCAAAGAAGAACTGCAAAAATTGCTAGATGTAGGATTCATTTACCCTATCTCAGGCAGTGAGTGGGTCTCTCCTTTAGTGTTAGTTCCCAAGAAAAATGGTAAGTGGAGGATTTGTGTTGATTATAGGGAGTTGAACAAAGGCACAAAGAAGGATCATTTTCCCCTACACTTCATTGACTAAGTGCTCGATGGCTTGGTAGGGAAGAAATTCTTTTCTTTCCTAGATGGATTTAGTGGGTACAACCAAATCCAAATCTGCCCAGAAGACCAGGATAAGACCACCTTCACCTGTCCTTGGGGTACTTTTTCCTATAGGGTCCTCCCTTTTGGCATATGCAATGCTCCTGCCACTTTCCAGAGAGCAATCTTAAGTATTTTTGTTGAATTAGTACATGATGTTGTGGAAATCTATATGGATGATTTTACACCTTATGGCTGTGATTTCCAAGAAGCCCTGACTAACCTAGGCAAAGTATTACACAAATGCATTGAAATGAATCTGTCTCTCAGTCCAGAGAAGTGTGAATTCTTAATGACTGAAGGGACTGTGCTAGGTCATTCAATATCTCAGCAAGGACTGTAGGTGGACCCAAACAAAATAGCAATCATCCAAAGGGTCCCACCTCCACAAAAGTAGAGAGATGTTAGAAGTTTCTTAGGATTGGTTGGATACTATCGAAGGTTCATAAAGGACTTCAGCAAGTTGGCCTCTCCTTTGTTTGGATTGTTGGCCAAAGATTCTGAGTTTATATGGTCAAAGAGCTGTCAAGAGGCCTTAGACATTCTAAAGGGTAAGTTAACCACTGCACCAATCCTTAGAGGCCCAAACTAGGCCCTCCCTTTTCATATTCATGATGATGCCTTACACAAAGCCACAGGAGTAGCCTTAGGTCAGGAAGAAGAGAAATTGCCCTATCCCATCTATTTTATCAGTAAGAACCTGTCAAAGGCTGAGCTAAACTATACTGTGACTAAAAAGGAACTCCTGGCTGTTGTGCATTCATTGAACAAATTTAGGCATTACATTACAAGCTATCAAACATTTGTGCATACTGATCATGCTGCAATCAAATATTTAATGAACAAACTAGATGTGAATGCTAGAATCATAAGATGGTTGCTTCTATTACAACAGTTTGATCTAACTATTGTTGATAAGCCTGGCAAGGAAAATGTTGTTGCTGACTTTCTATCTAGAATGAATCTGCCTGCAGGTGAAGAAGGAATGGTGGATGAAGAGTTACCAGATGAGCATTTTTTTTCTATTTCAGTTCTCTCCCCATGGTTTGATGATATAGCAAACTATCGTGTATCAGCACAGTTCCCACCAAACTTTCCCTCCAAAGAAAAGAGAAAGATCGTTAGAAAGAGCATCCCCTTCACCTGGATTGGGGGAAATCTGTTCAAACTTGGCCTAGATCAAATCTTAAGAAGATGTGTAAGGGAAGATGAAGTCTTTGACATCCTTCTAACCTGTCATGATGGGCCTTGTGGAGGTCACTTTGTAGCAAAGAGGACAGCATTCAAAGTATTTCAAGTAGGCTATGATTGGCCTACTCTTCATCAGGATGTGAAAAAGTATATTAGTCAGTGTGATCGGTACTAGAGGATGGGAAATCCTACTCCAAGAGATGAAATGCCCCTACAACCTCAAGTGACTTTTGAGCCATTAGACAAGTGGGGCATGGACTTCATTGGGCCTATCAATCCTCCTTCAAAGAAAAAACAACACATCATTGTGTGCACTAGTTATTTGACTAAGTGGGCTGAAACCAAGGCAATTAAGGCAGCAACAGAAGAGAAGGTGGTTGAGTTCCTAAGGGAGAATATATTCTACAAATTTGGGTACCCTAGAGAGCTAGTCACAGACTAAGGTAGCCAGTTTACCTCCAGCATGATTGAATAACTGCTCAGCCATCACAAAATCAAGCATAGGACCTCCACTCCTTATCATCCACAAGCTAATGGGCAAGTGGAGGTGACCAATAGGGCACTGGAGAACATATTAACCAAGGTAGTGAGCAACAGCAGGAAGGATTGGGTAGAGAGACTAGTTGAGGCCACCTGGGCCTATAATACAACATGGAAGACCACCACTGGATTTACACCCTATGAGCTGGTCTATGGTAAAAAGGTTTTGTTGTCCATTGAATTTGAATATAACACATTGAGGATGGCAGCCCAACTAGATTTAGATCTCAGTCATGCACAAAAAGAAAGGTTGTTACATTTGAATGGCTTGGATGAATTCAGAATGCAGGCCCTCCTACATATAGAGATAGTTCAGCTTCAGAGGAAGATATGGCATGATAAGCACATCAAGGAGAAGCAATTTCAAGAAGGAGACTGGGCATTGTTATATGATTCTAGGTTTAAAGACTTCAAGGGCAAGCTAAGGACAAGATGGCTCGGACCTTATGTGGTGGAAAGATGCCATGACAATGGTTTAGTGCAAATCATAACTATTGATGAAGAAGCCATTCCATTGCTAGTTAATGGACATAGATTGAAAATGTACAAGAGGCCTTTATCAAAACAAGAGTTCATTGACAGTATCAATAAGACAGTGATGATGGTAGAGAAAGTTCTAGCTCCTCCCTCATCAGGTCACTGAAAAAGGGAAAAAACAAAAGAATAAGGATTCAGGTGAAAACCTCCATGAGGCGCCTGAGTCCCATCTTTGGGTTGAAAACCTCATAAGGTGGCCCAAGGATGAGAAAAATGAAAAAGACTAAGAAGATCCCTGGGTGAAAACATTCCTTGAGGCGCCTAGGGCAAATATCTAGGGTGAAAACCTCTCTGAGGAAGCCTAGGTGTTTCTTTAAAATATATATATATAATAATAAAAGAAAAAACAAGAAAAAAGAACATAATTGTTATTTACAGGTGGGTGAAAAAGACAAGCAAGGAGCAAAGAGAAGATCTAGAGGGAACCCTGCCTCACATATATTCATCTCCTCCACTCCTTACAATGCATCCCTCCATTAATTCTATTGTTTTTCACTTCATTGCTTCAATTCAGGTGAAGATGGTGTTTCCTAATAGAATCACCTCAACCATTACCATCATCCCTGCATCCACATACACTCCTACTCCCTCTATCCATTCATTACAACATCCTCATAGCACTAGCTAGCAACATGATCAAGAAATTCTAAGGGAGACACCAAACATTGCCAAGTGGTAATCCAAGAGCTCCACAACAGCAACAACATCAAATCCAAGAGCTCCACAACAATAGCAGTAGCAGATCCAAGGGCTCCACAACAGTAGTGACATCATCAAATCTTTAGTCACGGACACCTGCGAAAGCTAATAAACCATCAGCAGGCAGCAGAGGAGGAAAAAGACTAACCATCAACAGGACCTCTGATCTTTGACAACTTAGTATGGCATCAAGACCACAGGTAAGTATCCCACTCACTCACTCATATGCATCATTTAATCAAAAGTTGTAAAGGTTAAGAGGTAGTTGGTTTATAAGCGAAAAGGTGGCAAAAAGGAAATTCTTTAATAAGGCAAAAGAGAATGCAAGAGTCCATAGATACAGTATTGTTATTACAACCATTTGAGAATGATTGAAGAACTAAGATTTGGGGTAGAAACACTAGTGCACCAAAGACTCAGCATACCTTATTTCTTGATGCAATCACTCATAAACTCCAGCAGCAAAGTAAAGGAAGGAAATTCCCAGTAGTTAGTTCACCATGGGTTGATCAGGATCCTCATTAAGGATGCCCTCCAAAACCTCAGGATCCCTATAAAATGGTTAGTCTTCAGAGACTTACCAACAGAGGATGACATCAAAAGCATCATCTATGATGTTATTCCTTCTGTCAGTGAGGAGGAGGCAAAACAAGAAGACGATACAAAGCTAGATGGGATGAGATGAATAAAGAAGAAACTAATACAGAGGAACATGTTGAAACACAAGGAGGATGATGCTGAAATAGAAGAAGAAACTGATGGAGATGAGAAAGAACAACAAAAGGAAGAAGATAAGAAAAACAAAGAGGACAATTGCAGGAAAAGGAAAACTAGCTAGCATGTATGGCCAGCCTCTCCATGGAGGCCATCTAGTGTAGGATGCTAGCTAAATCCTATGTTTTTTTCCTCAAAGAACAATGGCTACAATTTCATATTAAAACACTAGCACAAACGAGCACCATGCCATTTTAGGACTACAGACAGTTTATTGACCTTTGTGATCAAAGTGCACTAAAGGATGGGGCCAAAATGGCTGAGTTTTACTTGCATAACATGGCCCTCACAGATATGAATATTTGGGATCCTAATGCAAGGCTAGGAGATCTACAATTAATGGTTTTGGCATCATGGATGAACCATGAGAAGTCGAGGGCTGCAGAGACAAAAAGACTATTGGCCAGAGAGAAAAATGAACTTCTTTTCATAAGAACTGAACAATCAAGTCCCATGGCCCTAATCAGCACCCATAATCTAATTGCAAATAATCCTCAGATAGCACTTAGATATCTTGCTGCCCAAGAGCAAGAAATTTCACATTTTGAGGATATGTTTAGGCTGCTAAGAGATGATGATATACATGCCTGTTAAAGGAGATGGAACACATTGCCACACAGCTTGAATATTAGAGAATATCACTCCCCTCAAAGGTTGAGAGAGGCACTCAACAGAACACCTATGTATAAGCAATCAATGCATAGGTTGAAGGTCAATTGGATAGGCCTGAAACTCAATCTACCGCTACTCCTAGGGATGCTAGAAGGGAGAATAGAAGAAGAAGAAAAAAAGGTAGTGGGAAGAAGTAGAAAGGAAAGTAGGCTTCTATAAACAAGAAGAAGAGACCACAACAGAAGAATGGGATGTCATAGATGCTGCCAGAGCCATGAAGGACATGGACATTGACTAAGTTGCTCAGAGGATGAGCAACACTTTCAGTAGGGGGGTGATGATGAGCCTCATTATTGAGTAATTATATGGGCCTTAATTGGCCTTAATTCACCTCCTAGCTTAGTCAAAACAACTATTCTCACAACTTATTACATACATTTGATTATATTTTGTTTATGAAATGAGTTAGAGTTGGATATTTGGCTTTGTGGTCTAATGTGCATGTAATGCAGGAATAAGGGATGAATGCAAGGAACTACGGAAAAGATAAAGGATAAAAGGATAAATGCAAGAAACTATGGCAAAGACCTTGGGTAAAACTAGAATGGGACAAGGGAGAGTAACTATAGGAGGTAAAGCCTCCTCATTTATTACCCCTCCATTTAGATATTCCACCATCAACTTGGAGTGCACAAAGCCATCACTTTGAAGACTAGAATATATTCGAGCATGTGAAAAGGACAGAAAGAAGTTTATCTTAAGTTGGGAACCAAGCCTCCCCAATGGGAAGGAAGTCGTTAGAGACTTCAAATGTATAAATAGAGATGCTTAGGACCTCATTAGGATTCAGACTTCATTTGTAAAAACTCTGTTTTATTTCTGAGTTGCAAAGGCTTGTGACAGTTTGCTCTGTAATCCATGGTTTCTACAATAAGAATGAGTTTTGTTTAAGCCAGCTCTGAGTTAACTTTGAGGGCTAAAGCTCTTGGGTTAGGGCCTGACCCAAGTAGCCACAACTAATCTTTACTGTACATTTATGCTAGCATAGATTTTTGTTCTGTTCATTTGTTTAAGTAGCTTCCTGGTTCTGTTTACCTGCTTAAATAGCTTTCTGGTTTACTTATTCATTTGCTTAAATAGTTTCACAGTTTTTTTCATTGGTTATTTGCTGAAGTAGCTTTCTGGTTCTGTTCATCTGCGTTGTGCTTCAGTTTACTTTCATTTATGCCTTCTTTCAGTTCACAGGTTAGTTAAAGGAAAAAGATCACTATCAGGTTGTGCGCAGGTGTCTCGGCCTCATCTCCTCCCTCTGAAACCATGGCTTGAGGAAGGGACCCTCCAGCAACCCCAAAAACACAGTCTCTGGTTCTTGCATGGGCTATGGAGTTCATTGTTTAACGCAGTTACTGGTTCACCATCACTGGTTCTCTCTGTCATTTTCATTTGAAATTGCCCCCAGCACATTCCTCATCCATCGCTTCATCGCTGTCTGATCACCAACAAACCTTCACAATCACCGTCCGATTCATTATTTTTCTCCAACTGCTACCTTGTGTGGAGTCCACCACTCACTTTATGAACTTTAAGTCCCCACCATTGATCTACCTTGCCTGATCCGACGACTGCCACTTCACCCGATCGCCAACTATCTTGGCTGATCTGCACCATTGATCAGCCCTGCCTGATCCAACGGTTATCGCGTGATATCCCGTGGATTTCTATGTGATCGTTATTTTCCCAAGGGCACGCGATGAGAGTGGTTTCTCTGTGCTATGTGTCACCCAGTTAGGCTAATCGCACAAAATTTTAGAAAACCACTTATAGCTTTGAGGGCGCGCGATAAACAACTTACCGCCCTCTAAACCCGCTCTGTCATTTCCGCACGTTTCTTTTGCCCGCGATCTAATCTCCACCATCCATCTGTTGATTAATCATGTCCGTCCATCTCTTGACCTCACCCACGCGATAAGATCTCGGCCATTCATCTCCTTTGTTAGCCTTGTTAGTCCATCCCTTGACTTAACCCGCGTGATATGATCTGCATCATTCATCCTGCTCATTAACCTTGTTCGCCCATCTATCTACGTAACCTCTTGTGATCCAATCTCTGCCATTCATTTTCCTTTCACCCGATTGATCCAACGGTTCTTATGTACTGTTACTCCCTCACATCCTCCTTTCACTGATTTCGACCTTCGATTGCTTTTTCCGCTTGAAACTCGATTTAGCCTAAGTTTCTTTGTTACACCTTAGTCTAGTTTTGATGCTCTTTACTTCTGCAACTTAGATAAGTAGCATTAGGTTAGTGTTGATTTAGCAATTCTGCTTAGCATAGTTGTTTAATTGGTTAGTTAGGTTATTGTGTAATTTTAGCATTTCATGTTGTTTTCTTCGTTACTGCGGTATAGTATCTCTCTCTTGGAATAAGTTTTATCCCCTTCCATCAAAGAATTAAGCTTATTTTGACTCTATAGAAGTTTGGCTTGGAACCCCTGGGGTCTCTTTCCAGAAAAATAGTGACAACAAGCAGGACCTTCACTTCTACTTGTGCATATAACATTGTCACCTCCAAGTTTGTACAAACCCTGGGTTGATAAGTAAAGCTGGTAGCCCTGGGAGTTGCAGCATTATTGTTACAATACCTAGGCTCATAAAAAGGTTCTAGACTTTTGGAGGGATCTTGTGGCTGTCTTGTGCCTTCCTGAAGGCCTCTTGACCTTTCGCCCATGTGGCAAGTTACACTTGGAGGTATGGTCCACAACTTGGTCATCCCTTTGACATGTGGTAATCTTGATGTCAAGGATTGATTAGGGTTTTATATATTGTGATTATGACTCCAGCTTAGTTAGAGTAACTACATACTCATAGACCCTCTGCCACTTTGGCCTCATTTGCACTTGCACCAGTTTGGGAATGGGCTTTGCAATAGTGAGAATTAGACTAGATAACTATGTATTTTCCTCGAAATTTTTGAGATTTGGACAAGGAAATTTGCTAGTATTGATCCACATGTCGATGTAGGTGTAATTCACTTACAAGTTGAGGCAGGGTTTCACAACCAAGTCTGAATTCGACCTTTACCCTTGTCCTTTTAAACTTCTTTTCTACATGTAAAATCCTATGCAACTATTCCTAAGGTTTTGGGTATTTTCTATGGCTAGTTTTCTTTGCTTCTCTACTAATCGAGGTATTTCAATTCATAGGTCAAACCCTAGATTTTCATGTGGGTTTTTGGTTACGATGTCTATATTCTCTAGGGTTCTTAACAATTACTCTAAATTTCCATGGCTTTCATAAAGTAAAATTATTCATAATCTAGTATTAATTTTGAACCCTCACTTGTCCTCTTTCAAAAGGGTCTTAGTGCAATTACTTCACTTCCCTTTTCCAAAGGTAAAAGTTTAAGTTTCTATGGCCAATATTTTTTTTTTCACATTTCTTGATACTAATTTCTTAAGAGAATCAAGGGTTTAACCAAGCTTACTCTTCATATTTCTTTGCAGGTTAGTTAGAGCTACATTGGGATTTTCAGTCAGAAATTTTCTGGAATTAGCTATTCAAAATTTATCTTCCTTTCTCCATGGCTATTATAGGTTCTCATTCTCTTTTATCTTTTATAGGTTATCGATGCCATTAAAAGGATTCAACTCATCCAAATTGCATGAGAATTTCTTAAGATTAGGATTTTTACATAGAAACCTTAACTGGCTAGAATCTGCCTTCTTTGGTTATGTCCCTTTCTGGAAATTTTTTATTTAAATTATCTAGAGCAAATGCCCAGTTTCCATAGACAAACTTTTTATGATAATTGTAAATTTTACAATGAGGATTTACCCCTTCTATTAATTTCCATATTTCCTTCTTTTGTATTTTGATATATGGCCAATAGCCATCTGGCTGAGAATGTAAACCCAACTTATTACATTTCCATAATAGAAACATCATTTATTCTCTTGTAAATTTTACTATGCATGTCAATAATATAGATAGACCTAGGCATGGTTTCTTTCACCAATTTATTATTTGAGGCAGAAGCCTGTAAGTTCGGATAATAAATATTTCTTCTTTCATTTTGGGAAAGACATAACCATGTAATTCTTATCATATTTAAATTATATTTCGTGTCATTGTATTCCTAGTTAGGGCTTGTATGCCCTTAAAATATGATTTTGTTCTATTTACCCTACAAGCTAGTCATTATAATTTATAGTGTGCAAACATGCAATTTTCATGGAAATTTGAATATTCATGGCATTCCTTTTTTTCTATACATTCATATTATGTATCATTACAGTTTATATATTATGTTTACAATAGTTCTATAGTTTTTTAATTATTATTTAAATTTTATTATGCCCAAAACAAAGCCAAATGCATATAGGAATCCTATCATGGCAGGGCATCAAGATTCTCTTTAGGCTCTATTAATTCTTTTTCACAGTATTGCTTGTCCCTTAGCCAATCTATGAGGTTCTTTTCCTTGTCATGTTTTGGAAACAATGTTAATACTGAGAGGGGGTGAATCAATATTAAGGCTAAATTTCAATTATTTATGCCAATTTATCTTTCTTATTCAAACTTGGCAACCAACAGTATAATCAACAACAACATCTAATATGGCAGCAATATGAAATAAACATATAAGAACACACACCATGAGAATCATAGATATGAGACTCAAGGTTTTACGTGGAAACCCTTTTGGGAAAAAACCACCAAAGCTTGTTTTTGTTATTGATGTAGAATAAGAGCACCTACACTATTACATCAATCTATTTTGTGAAACACCACCCATAAGAAGCACCAACACCCTTTGATTGTTTGCTAGCACCCACTAGTAGGTAGCACCAACTCCCTCCTTTTGTAGGCACCTATACAACTTACCAAAATCACCATGTGAAGCACCAAACTCACAGATTTATTGCAAGCACCAACTTGCAGCTCCTTGGATTCATGTAGGTACCAACTTGCAGGAGGCACCAACCCCCAAGCCTTCTCAAGTACCCACTAGAGATGGAAGCACCAACTTCCTGTATGCAGGCTCTAACCCACACTCAACAAGGAAATCAATGCTCTCTATAATTGGAAACCACTATGTCTGATATTAGCTTTGATCTTCTTCACATCTCAACTCACTCTGCTCATTCTGCAATAGCCCACTGGTCTGCTCAACAGTAGTCACTAACAAACACTAGCCATGTAGTCCTTCCTGCACTCTGCTCTTCGACTACATATAGTCATCTCTCAGCCTCTTTTATTCATTAGGCCCTCTCAGCCCTACACACCATAGCACTGGCTCACTCGGCCTTCTTCACAGAGCACAAGCACCTTCAACATTTCTCACAGCAACACAACTTCTCTTGGGGTCTCTTAACTCTACATAGGAACTCTCAACCTTTCTTTTTAGGACATGCTCACTTAGCCTTACACAACAATGCATCCGCATACATAGAGATTTTTCACTTCACTCTCTAGCAACCATGATGATTTCCCCCACTCTTGCTCATCTTATCTCCTGGGTTTTTTTCCTCTGCTACCCACTAATTGATGTTGCCACTCCTGTCCTGTATTCACACAATGCAATTGTACCTTGGGATGGATTTTCCATTATGTTGTTGCGTCTGACTTGGTCTTGCCACAAAATTAAACATGTGAATGGCCACTTAACTATTTTCTCCGTACTAAGAATTAATTCTCAGTCCGCCTGCACACTCCAGTTAGGCAAAATCCTCTTTCTGAATGAATCTCCTATTAATGAGGCTCTCCATGCTTATTCATAGTTTCATACATCTTGGTTGTACTTCGGGATGACTTCTATGTGGATTGTTATCCTCGTTATCTTGTCTCAGCGCTTTCTGCAGATCCATCTGACTCCATAAACTAACTCTGTCAATATACATTTTTTCTTCGGTGGCTGACCCATACATCTCTTTAACTCACTAAGGCATGCATCAAAGCACGGAGATGGTTTGTCTCATCTCAAGGTAGACCCAACACTCTTTTCTTAAAATCGTGGTCCTTGTTGCCTTGACCCAACGATCTTTGACATTTGTCATTAATCCTGAGACCAACCCCTCTGCATGATCATGGTCGTTGTTGCCGACTCATCCATATGCCATACACCTTTGTACTAGTATATCAAAGCGACAACATATCATAACTCATGCAAGAGGGATTTTATGATATCACTTAGTTCTGATACCCTTAGCCCCTTGGCACGTCGCTCCTCTGGAATTTTCACATCATATGACCGAGACTTATGACCGTGAGTATAGCCCTCGGGTGATGTAATATCAAGGCCACCATATCTCATAAGTTTCATTCAATTGATGTTACGAGGTCACGAGTTCCAAGTTCTTTCGCTTTGCACTTTCCTATTTTTCCTCCATGGGACTAGGAGCTGTAACCAACGGCTTAGCTTTTAAGTGCTAAGGCCTTTTTTTCCCACCGGGGGCCATTCTTCCTTTGTTAACTTCTCTGCACCTTTAGTTCTTTGGATTCTCATGACCAAGTGCCAACCTAATATCAGAATCCCCTTCCAACGAAAATTTTCCAAAAACCATTTTCACTAAAGTTACGAGGTCTTCATCCTCTGATATGTCAACCTTTGAGTTATGTCATACTGACATCATCACTCCACGTGGCGCCTCCTCAATGGTGACAGGTTTCACCCAGATTTGGCCCACTAGGCCACCTAAAATTCCTAATCTTCCCGCCATGTGTCCTTTTGTATCGCCACATCATGACTGCGTCATATGCCATTGAAGCTTCTCAAAGAAAATCTCATGCCACCGTGTGTCCTACTAGAGGAGAGAGAAGAGAGCCCAAGCACATCTTGGTTTTGCAACAAAGTCCTTCGTTAATTTTCTTCAACATTCCTTGGTGCTTTTTAGTACTGTTGGCACTATCGGATATCATAACTTCTAAAAGTTCCTCTCTTAAGAAGTTATGATATTCTGATACCCGATATGCCCTGCTCTGAGGTCCAGATATTCTCCGATCTCCGATTTTCCAATATGACCTGCTTTGATGTCTCAATATTCTCCAATATCAACTTTTGATGCTCCTATGGCCCTGCACTTTGGGGTTCTGATATTCTCCAACCTCCTATACAACCTGCTCTGATGTTCCGATATCCGATATGTTGATCTGCTTCGATATCTTGATACCTGATATGTTTCCTACTTCAATATCCGATATTCTCTGACCTCTGATGTTCCGATGACCTCCAGGTTTCGATATCTTGATATGTCGATGTCCCAATCTCCGATATAGCCTGCTCTAGAGTTCTGATATCGGTTCCTGATGTGCTCAAACCTCTGATATAGCCTGTTATGATGCTTCGATATGGCTTGCTTAGGACTTCAAGACTCTGAATTTGGCAGACCATAATGTTTGATCCATGAGGCCATTTTCAGACTTCCACACACCATTGGAAATCTATTTCAGATAAATTCCCAATGGAGAAGATCCGATGTAGCCTTTTCACTCACCTTCTATCTTTAGGATAACTAAATAAATCTCTACCACTCTTTTCTCCTTGACTCTTTCTTGTTCCTGGAATCCTAAACTCCCAACCACCATAGTCATCATTTTATGGCTTCTCCAGTAAGCATGCTACTATGATGATTCTCTACATGAAGCCTACAGCTACCATGGCATTCCATCCTGACCAACATAGTAGTCATCATTTTATGGCTTTTCCAATAGGCATGTTACAATGATGATTCTCTACAGAGAACTGCAGCAACCATGGGATCTGTCCTGGGCCAACATCTGCTAGGACAAGTATCCATGCTAGTCTAGTTGACATCAATGCCAACAGCTAGGAAATTCTAACTTCCCAACACATCTCCCTAGCATGACTGTTGACATCAATGCCAACACACTTGCAAATATCTTCACTAGGCCACTGGTCATCCAGACAATGCCAACTGTCCAACAATCTCCCCCTTTGGCATTGATGGCAACACTTCATCCTTATATTCACTTTTATGGCCAAACCTCATGTTTCTTCCACACATAATCTTGCATGAGCCACCAATGGATTTCTCTCTTCTGCACAGGCCAACACAACTTCTTCACAAATTCTTTCCCCCTTTGAAATCAATGGCAAGGGGCTATAATGATGCTTTTTTCTCCCCATGCAATCATTGGTTGTGAAGACCAAAGTCTAGTTTTGCATTTTTCTCTTTAGACATCTCTTCAAGGACTCATTGTTGTTGTTTGTCCACAAATTGGGCATATGTGATATACTCCCCCTGAACATATATTGCCTCTAATTTGAATTCCTCCTGTTTTGGACACCTTATAGCTACTAGTTGAGTACTCTCTCCATTAATGCATCTTTTGTACCAATTACAATAAATTTATACCAATTAAATTGCTTGTGGTATTGCTGCTATTGCTAATACCAATTAATGATGATGCACTTCATTGCTATTGCTTCTTTCGAGATTGTGCTCACTTCAATTTAGCATCTCCTCTTCTCCCCTTGATCATACTTCTATAATAGGAACTGTTGCTCAACAAATACCAATTGCACAAAAAGAAATGGTACAAATTGGTTACACTACCAAGAAAACTCTAGTACGTTTTTCTCAAAAAGAAATGCCCAAATCCACAAAAGGTTTCTCCACCTTCATTTTCTCAACAATCTTCCTTTCTGACGTTGAAAATTGTTGCCTACTACCTCTTATCAAAGCAGCTCCCCCTGAACCAATGCTCTTTGATCTCCTACAACTGATTTATTGCCTCTACATGGGGAATGATCCTGTGGACCTTAATTGACTATGATATTCTTGGCATTCCACACTTCCATTGCAGCTCATTTTCTTCTTCCCATAGCATAAGATATTGTTTTGTATTCTTCATGTTGGATGCACTCCTCCTCTACTTTTCAATGTTGATACATTCAAAATAAACTAATTTATTCTTGTAATCAACAAGACAACACAACCATACCTTCATCAATCAGATGCACTTTTCTTTTCATTCTTTTTCCTTCCTACATCTGACTTACTTGGCCTCCCTTGAGGCCCTTCTCTTCCTTTACTGAAGAGAAACAGAAGATCTACTCCCCCTGAGCAAATCATCCTCCTTCTTCCAGACCTTCAATGGTCGAATCCTGATAGAAGAATTACTCTCCAGCTTCTTCTTTTCCCATGTTTGGGCTTTCTTTTGGTTGTGCATGGATGGAAAAAACTTCTCTTTCAACTCCTCTTTCTTCACCCAACTCCTCTTGATGCCTTTCTGCCTTATAGTTGGGTCTACTATAAGAGTAGGAGGATCGTTCTTTTGATTTCTTCCTCCTCTTTTCATATTTATCTTTTGACACAGAGCATTGAAGACAAATCCGTATCTCTCAACTCCATTGTTTCTCCTTGTCTTCAAATATCGAGCTGCTACATTCGCATGCATATGCTGAGAAGCATTCCATTTCTTTCCATATCTGCAGCGTACTTTGTTGTGACCAATATTGCCACATTTGTAGAATTTTTTTTGGCTTAAGAATGGGGCATATGAGTTACTCTTCTTGAAAACATTCCTTCCAAAACTTCTATCATGGCCAACATGCCCTCTCCTAGCCTCTTTATGCATTCTTGGGTTGCTGCTACCCAACACATCTTGTTTCCTTGCATTCCATCTATAGTCTATGGTGTTATGTCCAAAATTATTTCAAGAAAAACAATACCCATAAAAAGGATTTTCATGACAGAGGTTACCCTTTCTTTGAAGGCTCTGTCCTTGAGGAGGAAAGGACCTCCATTGGATCTTCACATACCTTTCATGACAACTTGTATTGCTTCCTTGTGCTCTTTCTTGCAGCTGCCTAAATCTATTCTGTTGCACTATTGGCTTCTGCTTCTTAGCCTTCTGTTGTTGCTTTTCCTTCTCTTCTTTCTACTGTTGTTGTTGTCCAACAACTTATTTTCCTTTGTTGTTGTCAGAATCTCGAACTCCCTTTACATGGAAAGTTGATCCTTTAAACTTTTCCTTATTAGAGCTATGTTTCTTCTTGAAACCCAAACCAGTCTTAATGAGAGGGGGTATTTTCTTTCCAAGCATCTCATCCAAGACTTTCTTTATCTCCTCAAGCTTTTGTTATTGAGACAACTATTTATTTGACTCTTCTACGTCATGTCTCAATGAGACTACTTCATTTTGTAGTCTCTCATAGTAAACTTCCTTCTCACTCAGCTGATTGGTTAACATCCCATTCAGTCTGCTAGCCTCTTCTTGTTGAGAATTTAGTTCAACCATTTTTCTGCTCAACTTCTCATTATCAAGCTCATATATTTTCAATTGCTCCTCTTGCTTGATATTTTCCTTTGATAGGTCCTTGATATCCTTTAAAGCTGAGATCAACCTCTTTCTAAAAAAGATCCTTTCATCTAGATCCTTTTCTTCACTATCATAAGTGTTAGCTGAGTTACCACAGAGATCTAAAGCCATCTATGTGTCCATGGAGTCTTCCACAGTGCTAATGGTTATCCCTTCTTCATCACTACCTGGGGTATTCTCATTTTATCCTATGGATGAGCACACCGGGAATCTCTCTTCTTCCTCTGAGGATTCCTCATTTTCTATTGCTACTAAAGTGGGTCTATCTTCATTACAATTACTAGATGCATAGTTATGTCTATCTTCAAGTGATATGCATCTACATATAGATAATGAAGGACCTATCTCTTTTCATTTATCACACAGTAATAGCTTACCTTCTAAGTAGCATGATCTTCCTTCTAAGATTTCTTCATCATCAACTCGAGTTTGATGAGAAGCAACTTCTGCATGTTCTGACTCATTTCTAGAGAAACAAGGTTCTTCATCCTTCTCTTGAGCCACATGGATATCTCCTTCATACACACATTTCAGTCTATCCAACACTTCCTTTGCTAACTCACAATGCCTCATTAGCAGCATCTGGCTTAGATATCCCTTCCATGACAATCTTCTGGGCTTCTTCATTCTTCTCACTCTTTTTTCCATTCAATACGGAGAGTCACATATCAACATCCAAGACCATTAAATAGGCTACCATTCTAACCTTCCAGAGTTCATAATATGATCCATTTAAAAATGGAACTCCTTCTGATGTTATCCAAACTCGATTATCCATTGTTTTCCTCTGATCTACCTTCTAGCGATTAAGTTATTTCTGAAGGAACTTGGCTCTGATACCAATTGTTGGAAACAATGTTAATACTGAGAGGGGGGTGAATCAATATTAAGGCTAAATTTCAATTCTTTATGCCAATTTACTTTTCTTATTCAAACTTGGCAACCAAAAATATAATCAACATCAACATGTAATCTAGCAGCAATATGAAATCAGCATACAAGCAAACACACCATGAGCATCATACATATGAGACACAAGGTGGTGAGCACCATTATTGCAGTAATAATGCTGCAACTCCTGGGCTACCTACTTTACTCTTATCAACCTGGTAGTTCGTAACAAACTTGGAAGCGACGGTGCTATATGCACAAGTACTAGTTCTTACTGCAGGTTGTCACTTGGTCAGCCGATGCAAGATCACTAGGAGCTCAAGCCAACTTCTATGGATTCCAGAAGAAGCTCTATATGTGATGAAAGGAGAGAAAGACTACTCTACAGATACTACTCTAACTGCAGAAAGGAGAAAGACTGAAATGTAAAGCAAACCAAGTAAATCCTAATTAACCAACTAATCCTACTTTTGTAGAAAGCACTATGAAAACCATGAAAAGAATGCCATTACCTACTCAAGGAATTAAACAACATCTAACTAAACTATTTCTGGAAGTAAATGAGCAAAAGAACATCTTTTTGAATTTTTATGTATTTTTATGTGAATTCGTCATGCATGTGATTTATTTGTTTTTGAATGTGGCAGCGAATAGGTGGCGTTAAAGGGTGGTTTTGGGACTTGAGAGGATGTAGTATGGTGTGGATGGGTCCTAGGAGGTCTCAGGTGGCGTTATGGAGGCTTTTCCCACATTCGGCCTCCAAAAAGAAGCCCACAGGAAAATCTACAGGAGGACATAGGGAATCTACAGGAGGAAAAACAACGTTCTACAGGAGGCCTACACGAGGAGGCTGAGAGAAGTTTTCACTGTTTTGAAGGTGTGAGAGTGGGTGGAAAAGGTGGATGAAGGTTGGAATGAAGTGTTAGGGCACCTAGGGTCTACCAAGAATCATTAGGAGAGAGAAAGATGATTGGGTTTGCTCAAGGAGAGAGGAAGAAATTCTATGGAAAATGCAGGAAACTAAGGCAGAATTGAGGGGAAACTTGGGTGACCTGTAGGGCATGGACCAGATGGAGGATGGGATGGCTGGTAGGCTGACCTGCTACTAGAAGATATCTGCTGCATAAACAACTGACATTCAACCAATGAGATTAAGCAAGCAATGAAACAAGTGCATCTAGAAAACAGAGTTTTGCATCAAACTAGTCTAAACTGTGATCTATGAAAGGAAATGCTAATAACTGCTGCAAGAAAGGAAAGCATAAAAGAAGACTATTGTAAACCGAGAGGTGAGCATGATGAAGAAGTTCTGAAGCAAAGCAAAACTAAACTATTAACCACCAAAAAGTTGCAAACACTAGAAGTCCTATGAATGAGGAAAATCTATGTTTTTGGGGTAGCAAGAGGGTCTTTGCCTCAAATCATGGTCCCAAAGGGAGGAAGAGAGGCCAAGGCACTTTTTCTAGCCTTTTGAATATTTTCTTTACCACTTCTTAACCTGATATAGAAAGCATAAATGGAAGCAAACTATTGAATCATCAAAAGAAAACTATTCTTGACCATAAGAGAAATTCATCTAACAACAACCTAATCTACGAACTAAAATAAAACATAAAAATACAAGTAAAGAGGAGCTTGGATACTTGGATTGGGCCCTAAACTAAGAGCTTCAACCCTCTGAGGTAACTCAGTGCTAACTCAAAAAGGATTCCATATTTATTTCAAAAACAATAACAAGATTACATGGAACTGTCAAAATAATAAGCTCGGAGTTGAGCAGAGTTTACATAAGCAAAAGTACAACAAAAATCCAACAAAAATCTGACCCTAGTGAGGCCCTAAGCCTCTCTACTTATACAAATGAATCTACCAACAACTTCCTTAAAATCAAGGAGGCTTGGCTCCCAAAACTCGAGATAATCATCAGTCATCCTCCACTTGCTCGGCTGCCTTCTAGTGCATGACTTGGCTGCTTGTACTCCAAGTTGAATGAAGGGGAATTCGAAGTGAGGAGTAATAAATGAGGGGGGTTCCCTCCTATAAGTCCTCTCCTTTGTCCACTTCGAGTTATTGCTGCCATTTGTCCACTGGATCCTTGACTTTGACCTCAAAATTCATCAATAATCTGCATTAAACACATATTAGACCACATGGCATCATAACTAACTCAACTCACTCTATAAGCATAAATATAATCATAAAATAATATAATAAGATAAGAGAATGGTTGATTTGACTAGGTTAGGAGGTAAAATGAGCCCATATAATTACCCATTTATGAGGCTCATCATCACCCCCTACTGAAAGTGTTGCTCATCCTCTAAGCAACTTAGTCCATCTCCTCATCTTTTATGGCCCTGGTGGCCTCCCTAGCATCCCATGCTTCTGATGTGGTCTCCTCTTCCTTGTCATAGAATCATGCCTTCCTGTCTATCTCTTCCCACTACTCCTACTCTTCTTCTTCTCTTCTACCTTCCAGCATGCCTAGTAGCAGTGGGGGACTCAATTTGAGGCCAATCCAATTGACCTTCAGCCTCTGCATGGAGTGCTTATACATTGGCACTCTCCTTAATGCCTCCTTCATCCTCATTGGGGAATGATATTCCCTGATCTACAGACTGTGTGGTAAGGTGTTCCATCTCCTCATACATGCATGCACACAATCATCCCCAAGTAGCCTTTCCATATCCTCAAAGTGTGCAATGGCTTGTGCCTGATCACTTATATATCTAGGGGAAATCTAAGGATTATTGGCAAGCAAGTTATGTGTGCTGATGAGTGCCATGGGGTCTGATGGCTCAGCTCTAATGATTAATGGCTCATTTTGCTTCTTTATCATCAACCTTCTTATTTCTGCTGCCCTTAACTCTTCATGGTTCATCCATGAGGCCATGGCCATTAGTTGCAAGTCCCCTAGCCTGGCATTGGGGTCCCACACATTCATGTCTATGAGGGCCATGTTATGTAGGTAGAATTTTGCCATCTTTGCCTTATCTTCTGATGTGCTTTGGTCACACAGGGCCTTAAACTGCCTGTAATCTTGGAAAGGCATTGTGCCTCTTTGTGCCAAAGTCTTTATCTGAAATTGCAACCATTGGTCCTTAAGATACATGCCATAGGATTTTGCTGGTTTTCTACATTGCAATGCCTCCATGGATAAGCTGGCCATTCATGTCAGCTGTGTCTCTTTCTCTTGCAGCTACCTCCTTAACAATTCATTTTCAGTTTCAAGGTGGATCCTTGTAATTGCTTCCCTGTTTCTGATATCACTCAACTCTCTGCCCATTTCTTTGAGTTTGTTTTCCATATGGCCAACATCCTCAACTCCCTTGGATTTGGCTATTTGCATCCATCTATTTATTCTTATTCTCTTTTTCTCTAATTCAAAGAACAGTGGAATTGCAAACTTTTGTGGAATTATCCTTCCTCCCTCAAGCAGATTGTAATAGGAAGCCAGACTAGGCTGGGGATCAGGTTCTTGTATCTCTGGTTCTTCCTCCTTTCCCTGTGGCTATTCTTCTATTCTTTTCTCAAGCTGTTGGGTCTCCTGTAGTTGTGACAGTGTCTCCTATAGAATTGTCTGGGCCTCCTGTAGGACTGTTTTTGGGTCCTGTAGTTCTATATTTTCTTTCCATGTGGGAGATCTAGGAGTCCCCCTTTCATATGTGATAGGTGCCTTGGAAGGGGATTCTTTCCCTTTAGCAGAGGGTGAATCTTCAATTGTAATTAGCACTTTTGAAGAGGGTTGAGGTTTCCCTGTTTTGATCCTTGTGCTCTTCCTAGCCTTGAAATACATGGAGGCCTGCCTTTTCCTTTTTTGTTTTGGTTTGATTGGTGTAATGAGGGCAGTGAGAGCAGCTATTGCCTCTCTTTCTAGAGTCTTAGGGGACACTTCTCCTTGTTCTGTCTTTTCTGCCTCTTTCTCTCCTCCTTTTGTCTCTGTTTCTTCAGCTTTCTCCTCCTCTATCTTAGTTTCTTCCTCCTTCCTTTCTTGTTCTGCTAAGTCACCAATTACTTCACCTTCTCCCCCTTGTTGCTCTTCCTCCTCACTGCCAGTAGGACTGATATCATAGGTTAGGGTCTTTATGTCATCCTCAGCTGTCATGTTTCGGAAGATTTCCCATGCTATAGGGAGTGTAAATGTATGGAGGGCTTCTTCCACTAAAATTTTAATTAACCCATGGTGAGCCAGCTGCTCTGAATTTCTTGCTTGAAACTTAGTGTTGGAGTCAATGAGGGGCTGTAGGAGGAAGTAGGGGATGTTGAGCTTCTGAGGGTTGGAGTGTCCATGCCATACCTTAATTCATGAAGGATTCTAAAGTGGTAACCATTCTAAAGTGGTAACCATAGACAATGTTGTACCTCCCCTCATAGGAAATATATTTGATTATTTGGTAGCTAACCTCATCCCAAGGATATGGTATGCTAGCCCTTCTAATGCAATTTTTATCCTCTATAGGGGTTTCATTGTTTTGGAAGAAGTTTTTCTTGGCAGCCTGGCTAATTGGTTTCTCATCCTTACTCCAAGGCAACCCAAGAGGAAGGGTAGTGACCCTACTGATAAATTCAGGGGTTATCTCCATGGAAAGACCTCTAAAGGTGATAGTGGCATGTGTTCTGGTGTGAGGGACCAAAGAGTGGGCAAATTTTTTAGCAATTTCCTCATCAAACCCTCAGAATTTCTCAAAAAAGTTCATCCAATTTTCTCTTGTGAATATGTCCACTACTTGGGGATGTGCATGGAGCCTGGAGGAGTTGGTGGGCTCCTTCCTCATAAAACCTCCTGTCATTTTGTTTATGCTTCTTTGGGAAACCAAATGTGGAGATGGAGACAACAATTTTTGAAGAAAAACAGAGAAACAGAGAGACTGTGTTTTTTTAAGAAATAAGCAGAATTTTTTTTTATGTATTTCCTCCACCTAAAGGCTTGATTTCACCCTCGAATTTAAACCACTTCTTGCATATTTTGATATTCAATGGGGGTATGCATGGAACCTACCTCCTTGCCTAAGAATCGTGCTAAAACCTGTGTTTTCTCCCTTCAAAACAACTCACTGGCCCTCCTATAGAAGACTGATGTCCCTCCTGTAGAATTCCTGTAGGTGCTCCTGTAGAATCTGTAAGTGCTCCTGTAGAAAACATCGAGAGCTAGAATATGGGAGAGATCAATGGAGAACGATGGTTACGAGGCTGTGGGGGCACGAGGAGATTGCAGGAATGGATTTTCGAGGAGAGAATGAAGGAAAAGGTGGTGAGAGTGCTCGGGGAGGAGTACTTATTTCCCTTTATGGATATTTTCGGTGATGGAGGGTGAGCTAGAAAAGTGTACGTTGGCCATATTCAGACTGTTGGTCCCCACCTGCCTTGTCATCATGGCCCTTTCCTTGTAATCATCCCCCATGATTGCATCAGAGTTCACACTTCCTCCACTACCTGTCCTTGACATCTTTCTTGAGTTGACTGTGCGCACGTGTGGGTGACATCTTCGGATGAGTGGAGTCAACTAGATGAAGGTGGCCAAGTTAACTGGCCACCTTTCCCTCATTCAACCTCAACCATCTCATTGCTGTTGCATGCCTTCTAATTACACAAATGCAAACAGAGGAGCAGGTTAGTTACTTACCTGAGATTCGAATGCATTTGTTGTGAGGTGTTGTGGCTCTCTCTCTCTGTTGCATGCCTTTGTTTCTTTTGATGCATGCTATCTGCTTGCTGATGTGTGGCTGTGCCTTGTGCAAGTTCTTCTTTGGCTGGATCTAAGCTTCAGGTGTCTTCTTCAACCTTCATATTTGCACCCTCTTGCAGCTGATGCTGGATTTTAATGGGATTAGCTGCTACAGGAATTCTTACAGGAGCTCCTGTAGCTGCTTCTCCCCTTGAAACTTCAACTTCTTCCTGTGCTTGGAGCTGTGAGGATGATGCCAGAGATGTAGATAGAGATGGAGAGGTAATAGGTAGGCTTCAGGTGAGGTGGATGGTGCTGTTTCCTTTCTTATTTTTTTTGTTTTTTTCTTTTCCTGAAAAACTGTTTTTTTCTATGTTTTTCTTGGACAGGAAGAAGAATGATGCTTGGGATGTGATGCAGGCTTGGAAATGATGGCAAGGAGGTTTGAAGACTGCAGGAGGATTTATAGATTTTTTATGAAGCTTCCCTGTCCCTCAAACTGCCTTTTATATCCATTTCTGGTTCTCTGTAATTCCTATGGGAGTCTCCTATAGAAAACACAGAGCCTCCTATAGAAAACACAGTTTTTGAAAAAGAAGCATAGTAAGGTGAAAGAAAATGCTAAGAATGATGGAGAAAGGTGTGGGAACATAGGATAGGTGCCGGTGTTGATTTCAGGGCTCCCTTGGCACCTTTTGTTGCTTCCTGTAGTCCTCCTGCAAACTTGCAATGCAACTAAAAATTCATTATTCTTGTTTTTTTTTTTTTTGAAAACAACTAGGGCACCTCCAAGGGAGGTTTTCTCCCAGGGATATTATTTTTCTCTCTTCTTTTTTGACATCACTGGGCTGCCTCAGAAGAGGTTTTCAACCAAATGATGGGACTCAAGTGCCTCATGGAGGTTTTCACTTGAGTCCTTATTTTTTTTCTTTTTTCTTTTTCTTCAGTGAGTGGGTGAAGTGGAGGCTAAGACATGCTCCACTACCATCACTGTCTTATTCAAATCTTCAATGAACTCTCGCTTGGAGAGGGGTTTCTTGTAGACTTTCAACCGGTGTCCATTGACAAGCATGGGGATGGCTTCATCATCAATGGTTCTGATCAGAACTGAACCATTGTCATTGCATTTCTCCACAGTGTAGGGTCCCAACCATCTTGTCCTTAGCTTGCCCTTGAAATCTTTGTATCTTGAATCATAGAGTAGTGCCCAATCTCCCTCTTGGAATTGCTTCTCCTTGATATTTTTGTCATGCCATATCTTTCTCTGAAGCTGAACTACCTTTGTATGGAGAAGGGCTTGCATTCTGTGTTCATCCAATCCATTGAGCTGAAGTAATCTTTCTTTCTGTGCATGGTTGAGGTCTAGGTCTAGCTGAGTTGCCATCCTCAGGGTATTGAATTCAAATTCTATTGACAACAAAGTCTTCTTCCCATAGACCAGCTCATAGGGTGTGAACCCTGGTTATCTTCCATGTTGTGTTGTAGGCCCAAGTGGCCTCAACTAATCTGTCCGCCCAGTCTTTTTTGCTGCTGCTCACTACCTTTGTTAGGATCCCTTCCAATGCTCTATTAGTGACCTCCACCTGCCCATTGGCTTATGGATGGTAAGGGTTCGAAGTCTTGTGCTTGATTCTATGATGTGTGAGAAGGTCTTCAATTAAATTGGATGTAAACTGACTACCTTGATCTGTGACCAATTCTCTTGGATACCCGAACTTGTAGAATGTGTTCTCTCTCAAAAATTCAACTACTTTTTCCTCTGTCGCTTCTTTGATTGCACTTGTCTCTGCCCACTTTGTCAGGTAATCAGTGCACATAATGATGCCTTGTTTCTGCTTTGAATGAGGGCGGATATGACCCACAAAGTCCATGCCCCACTTCTCAAATGGCTCAAATTGTCACTTGAGGTTGCATGGGCATCTCATCCTTTGGAGTAGTTTTCCCTATCCTCTGACATCGATCACACTAGCTGGTATATCTCCTCACATCCTGATGAAGAGTGGGCCAATAGTAGCCTGCTTGTAGTATCTTGAAGGCAGTTCTTTTTGCTACAAAATGACCTCCACAAGGCCCGTCATGATAGGTCAGGAGGATGTCAAAGACTTCCTCCTCCCTAACACATCTTCTCAAGATCTGATCTAGGCCAAGTTTGAAGAGATTGCCCCTAATCCAGGTGAAAGGGGCAATTTTCCTTACTATCTTGCTCTTCTCTTTTGAGGACAGGTGTGGTGGGAACTATGCTAAAACCAAGTAGTTTGCTATATCAGAAAACCATGGAGAGAGTACTGAGATAGCAAATAGATGTTCATCTGGCATTTGGTCATCCACCATTCCTTCTTCACCTGCAGGCAAATTTACTCTAGACAAAAAGTCAGCAACAACATTTTCTTTACTAGGCTTATCAATAATGGTCAAATCAAACTGCTGCAGTAAAAGAAACCATCTAATAATGTGAGCATTTACATCCAGTTTGTTCATTAAATATCTAATTGCAGCATGATCAGTGTGCACAAAGGTTTGATAGCCTGTGATATAATGTCTGAATTTGTTTAAAGAATGCACGATAGCTAGGAGTTCCTTCTCGGTCACTGTATAGTTTAACTTGGCCTTTGACAAGTTTTTGCTTATAAAGTATATGGCATAAGGCAACTTTTCATCAATTTGTCCCAAGGTTGCTCCTATTGCTTTGTTCGAGGCATCTGTGTGAATGTGGAAAGGTAGGGCCTAGTTTGGGCCTCTCAGAATTGGGGCAGTCACGAGCTTGCTCTTCAAGGTATCTAGGGCTTCTTGACAGTTTTCCGACCATATAAACTCGACATCTTTACCTAAGAGGCCAAACAAAGGAGAGGCTAGCTTGCTGAAATCTTTAATGAATCTCCAGTAATACCCAGCTAAGCCTAGGAAACTTCTAACATCTCTCACTTTTTGAGGAGGTGGGACCCTTTGGATGATGGCAATTTTGTTGGGGTCCACTTGCAGTCCCTGTTGAGATATTGCATGACCTAGCATAGTCCCTCCAGTCATAAAAAATTCACATTTTTCCAGACTAAGGGACAGGTTCATCTCAATACACTTGTCTAGAACTTTTCTTAGATTAGATAAGGCTTCCTGAAAGTCAGAGCCATAAGGAGTAAATTCATCTATGTAGAAATTTTGAATAATAAACACATATTCAATGGAGATTATCCTGATCATGTACTATTGCGGAATACATACACAATACATAAGCTCCTCTACGTTGATCATCAATTTAGCAGCATCAATAACAATAAAACATCAAGAGCATGCACACATTAACACAGTATGTAACCCGGGGAAAGCTTACAGCTGAAAACCCCACACTATCTGTATATTAATGATTGAGAACATGTAACATTACAATATTCAATACTCCTCACAAGTATCCAGCACTATCTCCACCTATTACACACAATACAGCTCAGATCTGATCTCCAAATCTATTCCACTGCTTGCCTGCCTCCACTGCACAATACCTGCTCAAGAATGAATGAGAATGGCTTAACCAAACTCGTATTTACCTCAAAAGAATCACTCACACTGGGAATCACGTGAGCAGAGGCTATATTACTGGGAAAATACTGGGCAATACTCATTGGCATACTCAATCCCTTGATTGTGCAAATCCTCATGCACAACTATAGTCACAACTGATAGCAATCTGATCCTCTAACACCTGTCCCTGCTGAACTGTACATGCACTGACATGCAACTGAGTTAACTGATGTATTCTTTAGTTTCATTATGAGTTAATAATTAGTTTAACAACTCATCATTAGTCTATTTGCAGTTAGACTAATTACAACTAGTTTAACCAAGTCAAACTGAACACAACTCCATCAACTCCACCAAACTCAACTGATTGAGTTCTAACTGAAGTCATGCATGCAACAACTCAACTGATCCACAAAGAAAGTGTATTTCCTTCTAACATCTGCATGTGCCACATATGTAGCTCAAACTGAAGTGCTCCAAGAGAATAAGATAAAGTTTATAGTCTAAATATTATTATGAGACAATAATATTTGACTTTCCTATTTTTGACAGCTAGCCTAAAAATAGACTTTGATCACTCCTGCTGTGATCACTCCTGCTGTGATCATCCCTGCTATAGTCACTCCTACTGTGATCATCCCTGCTCTGATCCAAAAATAGAACTTGCACCATAATTTGCCTGCAGGTCCACTTAGTGAAGGCGACTCTTTTCACTAAGCTCCATCATCTTGTTGCAATCTCAACACTCCCTCTCGACAAGATATGGATTATCAGCAACCCCTATCCTGCCTCGGTGGTATTCGAATTTGTTCCTGGTGAGAGCCTTCGTCAAAATATCAGCATCCTGATCCTCCGTTGGAATGTATGAAAGTAACATGATCCTCCGCTGCACACAATCTTTGATATGATGGTACCTGATGTCAATATGCTTAGATCTATCATGAAATACAGGATTAGCCGAGAGTTTAATGCAACTCTGGTTATCACAGTAAATCACAGTAGGATCCAAATGAGAACTAAATAAACCAAGCAGGATCTTCCTCATCCATATAGCCTCACATGCAGCCAAACTTGCTGCCATATACTTGGCCTCTGCTGAACTGAGTTCCACGAATCTCTTCTTCCTGCTGTACCAAGAAACTATTGTCGATCCAATACTGAAGACCCCTCCTAATGTGCTCTTTCTGTCCATTAGGCTCCCTACCCAATCTGCATCCATTAAGCCACATAGCTTCACCTCGTTCTCCTATCTGTACCACAATCCATATCCCGATGTGCCTCTCAAATAACGCAATACATGCTTGCCCACCTTCCAGAAGAGCTTGGTAGGCTTAACCATAGCTTGTGAAAGCTGGTTAACTGCATAGCATATATTAGGTCATGTATTGACAAAATACATCAGCGACCCCACCAACTGTCGATAAACAGTGGCATCCACTTCTTCTCCCGAAGTGGCATCCTCCTTCCTCCAACCTCCAGGAAGAGGAGTATCAACAGGCTTGCAGCCATGCATGTTGAACTTCTCCAGTATCTCCCGAGCATACTTACCCTGAGAAACAAACAGTCCACCACTGCGCTACCATATTTCCAATCCTAGGAAATAGTGAAGGAGGCCCAAGTCCTTCATCTAAAACTCCTTAGCAAGATCATCCTTGCATGAAAGTATCAATAGCTCATCACCCGTTAGAATCAAATCATCTACATACAGTACAATGATAAGCAACTTACCCTCCACCACAATCTGGTATAGGTTAGGATCTGCCTCGCTCTTGGAGAATCCAAGTCCTGTGAAATAGCTGTCTATCCGTGTGTACCAAGCACGTGATGCTTGTTTCAACCCATACAACGCTCTCTTGAGCCTGGACACATGTGACTTGCTGCTGAAGACCTCAAAGCCTTCGGGCTGCTCAATGTACACCTCCTCCTCAATGACTCTGTTGAGGAACGCAATCTTCACATCCATCTGATGAATGTGCCACCCCATCTGCATTGAGAGAGCAAGAATCATCTGTATGGAAGAATACCTTGCGACAGGTGCAAAGGTCTCCTCATAATTGATCCCCTCTATCTGTGAAAAGCATCGGGCAACAAATCTTGCCTTGTACTTCTCCACACTCCCATCAGCTACCTGCTTAACTTTTTAGATCCATCTTGAACCCACCACTGATTTTCCTTCCGGTCTAGGAACAATCTCCCGTGCACTGTTTTTGACAATAGAATCATACTCTTCCACCATGGCGTCTACCCATGCAGGATCCTCCATAGCTTCCTCGAAAGAGGATGGCTCAGTCACAACACACTTGCTCATAAGAGCCATGTATCCAGTGTACCGATCAGGTGACTGTCTCTGCCTGCGTTGGGCTGTAGGTGGTCCTACAACTTTCTCTACATCTTGAGCCAATCGCTCAGCTTTTGTCAAGCGCTTTCGCCCTCTGATGGTTGGCGCTGCATGAGTGGTCTCTTCCACTCCATGAACCTCATCATGTGGCTGATCCACGTCCTAAAGCTCATCCTTAGGAACTAATAGCTCCCCATCTACATGCAAGTGTAGCTCCCTCTCAAGCGAACACTTCATGGCTTTCTCCTCCTGAAATTTTATATCCTGTCGCACAACAGTTTTACCACTGTCTGGAAAATACACACGATAGTTGTGGGGCATATCAGTGTACCCCACAAATATCCCAACCTCTGCGGTTGGCTCCAACTTCTTCCTGGCATCCTTCGTCACATGCATGTAAACATTAGCACCAAAAATCCTCAAATGAGAAAGATCAGGCTTCTTACCAGAATAAGCCTCCTCGGGTGTACTCATGCCAAGTATCCTGTGAGGACAACGGTTCTGCACATAAACTGTTGTATTGCATGCTTCCGCCCATAAGTGAAGGGGTAGGCCCTGATCATGCAACATTTCTCATGCAACACCCACGATCGTTCTATTCTTCTGCTCAGCTACCCCATTCTGCTGTGGGTTATGGGGAGCTATGAGCTCTCTTCGAATCCCTTCTGCCTTGCAGAAATCCTTGAACTCGTCTGAGATGTATTCACCACCATTATCGCTCCTAAGAGCCTTCACCTTCTTCCCTGACTCCTTCTCGACTAGTGCTTTGAATTCACAGAACTTTGAATATGTCTCACTCTTCTTCTACATGAAGAAGATCCAGCACTTACGAGAGAAATCATCAACAAAAATCACATAATACCTGTGTTTTGTTGTCGAAGCAACTGAGAAAGGTCCACACACATCTGTGTGAATTCTCTCAAGGATCGTCATGGCGCGACCATCCTTCTCATGAAAGGTGGCTTTCACAAACTTCCCCAAAGTACACCCCTTGCACTGATCCGACTGCGCAAGCGTGCCTTTAGGAAGCCCTATAGTGATCTGCTGCAGTATCTTCAAGGCTCCATGGTGAAGGTGACCCAATCTCCTGTGCCACAACTCACCATCATCCTGGCTCACCAATCCTTCTGCCTTGCCTGCCATTGTTGCGCATCCATCTACATGCAACTGATAAAGGTTCCTTACTTGAACCCCTATCTTCCGGGTCTCACCAGTTGTCTTGTTGTGCAGGAAAGCCTTTCCCTTGCTGAAAACAACATCATACCCCTTGTCTTCTAACATCGCCACAGAGATGAGATTCTTCTTCAATACTGGAACATGCATGACTTCCTTCAATACGAAGGGTTTACCAGACTCCCTCTCAAAGGAAATGGTACCGATACCGGTCACACTGTATCTACCATCATCACCCATCTCGATGTGCACTCCAAGATCTTTGTCCTCCAGATCAGAAAACAAATCTTGATCTCCCGTCATGTGAAAAGATGCACCACTGTCCAAGAACCACACTGATCCCATCACACTTGAAACCAAGCATGCGATCAATGAAAAATCAAGCTCAAACTGCGAGGCTAGAGCCTCTCCTGCTGCAGATCTAGCAGCTTGCTTGTTCTTCTTCTTCTGCGGACAATTAGTGGCATAGTGTCCGTGCTAGTGACAGTGAAAACACTTCACCTTGGACATGTCCTGCTTCTTGCCTTTCGCACCAGACTGAGAATCTTTCTTGCTCTTCCCCTTCTTTGCCTTAGCATCCAAAGCGCAATTTTCTTCATCAGCTCCCTTTGACGAAGATCTGTCCCTGGTACTCCACCTGATCTCCTCCTGCACAAGATCTGACCACAGTCTTTCCCATCCTGGCAATTTCTCCTGACCATTGACAGAGTCCTGATAGGAATGCCAAATCTTCGGAAGACCAAGGAGAGCCAAGCTCACCAAGTCCTCATCATCGACAGTAACCCCCACACTTCCCAGCTCATCTCGACACTGAGTGAACTTTGTGAGATACTTGGGCATACTGTCGCCCTTCTCGCATTTGATGTTTCTGAGTTTATCTTTGAGCACCAGCTTCCTCTAATCGCTCTTGCTTTGGAATAGATATGTTAAAGCCTTCCACATCAGATATGGAGAAGTCTTTCCATGCAGGCTGGACACAATGTGATCCTTCATGCCCTCCAACAGAATCCTTCGACATTTTGTGGTCTTCTTTTGCCAAGCATCAGCTTGAGTAGCATCAGTAGGCTTTGGGACATCTGTCTCTATGAACTCCTTTAGCCCGTTATCATCCAATACTGCCTCCATCCTGTCCTTCCATGAAATATAGTTTGAGTTGCCCTCAAGAGCATACTCCAATCGCAATTCGTTGAAAGACATTGTACCGCTGACACCAAGAAAAACACTGCTGCAAATTTGAATTCCACCAGCTCCAAACTCAACCGCCTCGGATCTAAGATTCGTGAGAACAAAATATTTCTCGTACAGAGATTGACTGTATGGGCTTTTACCGAATATTTCACCTTCCAAAGGAAGGATGAATCCAGAGGCTACCTGGCCCGATTACAGACTCTGCTTGAAGAAATAGAATGTAAACACTTCCTGAATAGTAGATCTGATGATCAACAGCTCTGATACCATGTAGAAATTTTGAATAATAAACACATATTCAATGGAGATTATCCTGATCATGTACTATTATGGAATACATACACAATACATAAGCTCCTCTACGTTGATCATCAATTTAATAGCATCAATAACAATAAAACATCAAGAGCATGCACACATTAACACAGTATGTAACCCGGGGAAAGCTTACAGCTAAAAACCCCACACTATCTGTATATTAATGATTGAGAACATGTAACATTACAATAGTCAATACTCCTCACAAGTATCCAGCACTATCTCCACCTGTTACACACAATACAGCTCAGATCTGATCTCCAAATCTATTCCACTGCTTGCCTGCCTCCACTACACAATACCTACTCAAGAATGAATGAGAATGGCTTAACCAAACTCGTATTTACCTCAAAAGAATCACTCAAACTGGGAATCACGTGAGCAGAGGCTATATTACTAGGCAAATACTGGTCAATACTCATTGGCATACTCAATCCCTTGATTGTGCAAATCCTCATGCACAACTATAGTCACAACTGATAGCAATCTGATCCTCTAACACCTATCCCTGCTGAATTGTACATGCACTGACATGCAACTGAGTTAACTGATGTATTCTTTAGTTGCATTATGAGTTAATAATTAGTTTAACAACTCATCATTAGTCTATTTGCAGTTAGACTAATTACAACTAGTTTAACCAAGTCAAACTGAACACAACTCCATCAACTCCACAATCAACTCCACCAAACTCAACTGATTGAGTTCTAACTGACGTCATGCATGCAACAACTCAACTGACCCACAAAGAAAGCGTATTTCCTTCTGACAGCTGCATGTGACACATCTGTAGCTCAAACTAAAGTTCTCCAAGAGAATAAGATAAAGTTTATAGTCTAAATATTATTATGAGACAATAATATTTGACTTTTCTATTTTTAACAGCTAGTCTAAAAATAGACTTTGATCACTCCTGCTGTGATCACTCCTACTGTTATCATCCCTGCTGTGGTCACTCTTGCTATGATCATCCCTGCTGTGATCCAAAAATAGAACTTGTGCCATAATTTCCCTGCGGGCCCACTTAGTGAAGGCGACTCTTTTCACTAAGCTCCATCATCTTGTTGCAATCTCAACAATCTATGTATATCTCTACTACATCATGAACTAATTCAGAGAATATACTTAATACTGCTCTTTGGAAAGTGGCGGGAGCATGACACAAACCAAAAGGAAGGACCCGGTATGCAAAGGTACCCCAAGGACAAGTGAAAGTGGTCTTGTCTTGGTCTTCCGGGCTAATTTGAATTTGATTGTACCCGCTAAACCCATCTAGGAAAGAGAAAAACGTTTTCCTTGCCAAACCATCTAACACTTGATCTATGAAAGGTAAAGGAAAATGGTCCTTTTTAGTGGCTTTTCTCAATTCCCGATAGTCAACACAGATTCTCCACTTACCATTTTTCTTTGGCACTAGCACCAAAGGAGAGACCCATTCACTGTCAGAGATGGGATAGATGAATCCTACATCAAGCAATTTCTACAGTTCTTCCTTAACAATATCTTTAAGTGTTGGATTCATCCTCCTTTGAGGCTACCCGACTGGCTTGCAACCCTCCTTGATGTATATATGATGAGTATATACTAAAGGGTGCACTCCCTTCATCTCCTTATAACTCTAGGCGAAGGCATCTAAGTGTTTTCTCAGCAGGCTACACAGTTCCTTCTCTTGGGAAGTGGATAGGGATGGATTGATTTTCAAGGTTCTTTCTAGGCCGAACTCTATATTCTTAACATGGAGAGAGGTGGAGTCGACCGCACAAAGATCAGTTGAGGGGTTGTTTTGGGTTTCTCTTACTATGTCCTCTAAGGGTGATACACTGGGAGGTGGATTCTGAATTAGATTTTCAATCATATCATCCTCATCTTGCGGTTCCCCCCATGGCGATTTCTAATGCACAAAGCGGTGCAAAATAAACTTCATCCTCATCTTCCTCCTTCAACTAGAGAGGTAGATCATGTTCTAGCAAGGGTTGGGTAGGAGGATATAGGATTAACTGCTTGGACATATGCTGGTTCTTTATGGTCATGTTCCCAGCTCGACAACTGATATAGCATCGACAGTAGCCAACCAGGGTCTTCCCAGAATGAGAGGATACCCAATGAGCTTTTCCTTTGGCTGGAGAACTAAGAAATCAGCAAGGTACTCCCAAGAATCAATGGAGACCATCACATCTTCCACAATCCCCTCAGGGGTCATGGTGGAGTGGTCTGCTAACTGTAGCATGGTCGTGGTCTTCCTCAAGGAGCCCTAGAGGTTGAGTTTGAGCATTGTGTCCTTTGTCATCACATTAATGGCAGCTCCTAGATCAATCAAGGTGTGTGGGATCATGGTGCCATTGATGTGGACATCGACTACTGGGCTTCTAGGGTCCAAATACTTTGGACAGATTGCCTGCCCCAACATCAAGTCGGACAGTTGCCCTATGACATTGATGGTTGGGGCATCTCTCTTGTGCCTTCCTGGATGGCTAAAGCACTTCTCTTTGATCAACCTATTGTAGATAAGCACATCTTTTATGGCTTGAAGAAGTGGTATCTTCACACATAAATGTTTCAATTCCCCCAGGATTTCAGTTTCTTTTGGGGTAGGCTGGACTGTCACGGATAGTTTCTCAGGAAAGGGTGGAATTGCTTTAGGTTCACTTTCCTCTTTATCTTCCTCAACCTCCCTGGGTGGAGGCTGGCTATTTGGGATAAATTTCCTAGATCGCAAGCTAATTTCTTGGATCTCCACAACATAAGTTGGGCATGATGGTTCCCCACTATACACTTGCTGAGCCTGTTTGTTGTTCGGGTTCGGATTCGGCTGGGCATGCATTTGGGGTTGCTTTGGAGGAGCAGGAGGTAATGGTTGTGGTTGGGCAGGTGGTGGAGGCAAAAGAGCGGGAAGAGAGTTGTATTGGGGCCTCGACCCTTGATGAGGTGCATTCCACTGAGGTGGTGGCTGAGCATAAGATTGAAATGAATGGTTGGCTGGTTGGGCATGGTATTGAGATGTGAAGGACCAAGGAGGAGGCGTGGACCAGGAAGGATGAGCAAGGGGGGCCCAAGAAGGTAGGGAAGTGGCTTGGTTGGGGTTGTAGTATGCCTGATATGTCCCTTGCATCCCCTGCTAGTATGGTCTAGGTCCATGCGACCTTCTTTCGTTTATGTAATAGAGTTGTTCAGCGACTCCCTCAGCCCCTTGATATACAGTTTTAAGTCCGGGTAAGGAAGGGCACTTATCTGTAGAATGATTTTCTTCACAGACTAAACAAACCTCTATAGAATTCAATGGGCATTCATTCCTAGGATGCCTCTTGGTGCATCTAGGGAAAAAATGGCCAAAGCCCTCTCTACTTCCTCTTATTTCATTTTGATATGCAAGGTATCCATTTGCATGGCAAGGGTCTGCAGCATCTCACTCTTGAAGTCTTCCAGCATGTTTCCAATTTCTCCTTTAATGGATGAGTTAGAGGAAGAGGCACTGGCTATGGGCTGACTCCCCCTACCTTTCTTTCTGGCTGCTCTAGAATGGTTCCTAAAAATAGTCTTTATGTCCTCATAGGACAGTTGGTAGATGTCTCCCTTGGCCAGTAGATGGAGGGTGTCTAAAAGATCTTCCCAAATTCCCCTGAGCAGGACCAACTTCAGAGACTCAGGGTCAAGTGTACACCCAGCCCTTTTGTAACTGAGCTGGAACCTCTCCTCATAGTCTTGTCTAAAAGATATTCCCAAATTCCCCTGAGCAGGACCAACTTCAGAGACTCAGGGTCAAGTGTACACCCAACCCTTTTGTAACTGAGCTGGAACCTCTCCTCATAGTCTTCCAGGGACTCATCACTTCCTATAGTCATTTGGAAAATTTCTTCTTTAGTATCTTTTGACCTACAATAGTCTCAATACTTTTTGTTAAAGGCTTGCTGCATCTGAGCCCAAGTTGTGATGCTATTGCCAGGTAATCCCATGAACCAACACAATGTTGCATCCTTGAGAGTAGAAGGGAACAGTTTCAACTTTTGCTCATCTTCTGCATAGTCATAGGTTCGACAGATAACAACAAACTCAAACAAAAAGGTGTCAGGATCTTCTGTAGTCAGACCATGGAAATGAGGTAGGGCGGAAGGGCTTATATTCTTCATTTTGGTGTCCCCATTGGTCTCCCAAATGGGAAAGGTACCCTCTATTCTTTCTCCATTCCCCCTAGCATTTCTGTGTTCAGCCATTGGCTCCAAAGGAATGTTTTCTTCTTCTTCTTCCCCTATAGGTTCTTCAAATATGTCTGGCTGTTCACCTAAGGGTTCTTCTTGATCGTAGCCACCGAAGAAGAGAGAAGGTTGGCTGTGTGAAGCAGTGGGGGTGTTGGGAATTTTTTTTCCTGAGTTATCTCTATTCCTACGAGGCATGAAAGGAAATCTTTTTGGTTGGTTTTTGTGTCTTTTTTCCCCACACTGATTGTACCTGCAAAACTGAAATTTATTGAACATAACAAATTACAACTAGCTGAAATGAACTTGCTAAAATGAAATTTGCAGAATTGAAGAGGAAAGCAAGGAAATGTAGAACTTGAAAGAAAAGAATGACTAGTCTACTCTTGTTGAAATGAAATTTGCAGAAATGAAAAGGAAAGCAAACAAATGCAGAACTTGAAGGAAAAGAAAGGACTAATCTACTTTTGCTGAAATAAACTATTAGCAGAATGTTGCAATAGAAAATGGGAGAAAGCAGTAATCACAAAATACTCTGACACTTCCCAGCAATGACGCCAAAAAGTGGTGAGCACCTGTATTGCAGCAATAATGTTGCAACTCCTGGGCTGCCTACTTTACTCTTATCAACCCGGTAGTTCGTAACAAACTTAGAAGCGACGGTGTTGTATGCACAAGTACTAGTTCTTACTGCGGGTTGTCACTTGGTCAGCCGATGCAAGATCACTAGGAGATCAAGCCAACTTCTATGGATTCCAGAAGAAGCTCTATATGTGATTAAAGGAGAGAAATATTACCCTACAGATACTACTCTATCTGCAGAAAGGAGAAAGATTGAAATGTAAAGCAACCCAAGTAAATCCTAATTAACCAACTAATCCTACTTTTGCAGAAAGCACTATGAAAACCATGAAAAGAATATTACCTACTCAAGGAAGTAAACAACATCTAACTAAACTATTTCTAGAAGTAAATGAGCAAAAAAACATCTTTTTGGATTTTTATGTGAATTTGTCATGCATGTAATTTATTTGTTTGTGAATGTGACAGCGAATATGTGGCATTAAAGGGCGGTTTTGGGACTTGAGAGGATGTAGGATGGTGTGGATGGGTCCTAGGAGGTCTCAGGTGGCCTTCTAGAGGCTTTTCCCACATTCGGCCTCCAAAAGGAAGCCTACAGGAAAATCTACAGGAGGACACAGGGAATCTACATGAGGAAAAACAACGTTCTACAGGAGGCCTACAGGAGGAGGCCAAGAGAAGTTTTCACTGTTTTGAAGGTGTGAGAGTGGGTGGAAAAGGAGGATGAAGGTCGGAATGAAGTGTTAGGGCACCTAGGGTCTACCAAGAATCATTAGGAGAGAGAAAGATGATTGGGTTTGCTCAAGGAGAGAGGAAGAAATTCTATGGAAAATGTAGGAAACTAAGGCAGAATTGAGGGGAGACTTGGGCGACCTGTAGGGCATAGACCAGATGGAGGATGGGATGGCTGGTAGGCTGAACTGTTGCTAGAAGATATCTGTTGCATAAACAACTGACAATCAACCAATGAGATTAAGCAAGCAATGAAATAAGTGCATCTAGAAAACAGAGTTTTGCATCAAACTAGTCTAAACTGTGATCTATGAAAGGAAATGTTGATAACTGCTACAAGAAAGGAAAGCATGAAAGAAGACTATTGTAAACAAAGAAGTGAGCATGATGAAGAAGTTATGAAGCAAAGCAAAACTAAACTATTAACCACCAAAAAGTTGCAAACACTAGAAGTCCTATGAATGAGGAAAATCTGTGTTTTTGGGGCAGCAAGAGGATCTTTGTGTCAAATCATGGTCCCAAATGGAGGAAGAGAGGCCGAGGCACTGTTGCTAGCCTTTTGAATCTTTTCTTTACCACTGCTTAACCTACTATAGAAAGCACAAATGGAAGCAAACTATTAATCATCAAAAGCAACCTATTCTTAACCATAAAAGAAATTCATCTAACAGCAACCTAATCTACGAACTGAAAAAAAACATACAAATACAAGTAAAGAGGAGCTTGGCTACTTGGAATGGACCCTAACCCAAGAGCTTCAGCCCTCTGAGGTAATTCAATGCTAACTCAAAAAGGATTCCATCTTTATTTCAAAAACAATAACAAGATTATGTGGAACTGTCAAAAAAATAAGCTCGAAGTTGAGCAGAGTTTAAATAAGAAAAAGTACAACAAAAATCCAACAAAAATCTGACCCTAGCAAGGCCCTAGGCCTCTCTACTTATACAAATGAAGCTACCAACAAATTTATTAAAATCAGGGAGGCTTGTCTCCTAAAACTCGAGATAATCATCAATCATCCTCCACTTGCTCAGTTGCCTTCTAGTGCATGACTTGGCTGCTTGTACTCCGATCTGAATGAAGGGGAATTCGAAGTGAGGAGTAATAAATGAGGGGGATTCCCTCCTATAAGTCCTCTCCTTTGTCCACTTTGAGTTACTGTTGCCATTTGTCCACTAGATCCTTGACTTTGACCTCAAAATTCATCAATAATCTGCATTAAACACATATTAGACAACATGGCATCATAACTAACTCAACTCACTCTATAAGCATAAATATAATCAGAAAATCATACAATAAGCTAAGAGAATGGTTGATTTGACTAGGTTAGGAGGTAAAATGAGCCAATATAGTTACCCATTTATGAGGCTCATCACAAGGTTTTACCTGGAAACCCTTTCAGTAAAAATCCACTAAAGCTTGTTGTTTTTATTGATGTAAAATAAGAGCACTTACTCTATTACATCAATCTTTTTTGTGAGCCACTACCCATAGGAAGTGCCAACTCCCTTTCATTTTTTGCTAGCACCCATTAGTAGGAAGCACCAACTCGCTCCTTTTGTAGACACCTATCCAGCTTACCAAAAGCACCATGTGAAGCATGAACTTCACGAATTTTTTGCAGGCACCAACTTGCAACTCCTTGGATTTATTCAAGCACCAAGTTGTAAGAGGCACCAACCGAAAGCCTTCTCAAGTATCCACTAGATATGGAAGCACCAACTTCCTGTATGCAGGCTCCAACCCACACTCAACAAGGAACTCAATTTTCTCTGTAATTGGCAACCACTTTGCCTGATATCAGCTCCGATATTCTTCACAGTTAAGCTCACTCTAGTCATTCTGCAATATCCCACTAATCTACTCAACAAAAGTCACTAACACACACTGACAATGCAATTATCCTTCCTACACTCTTCTCTTCGATTACATACAGTCATCTCTCGACCTCTTTTATTCATCAGTCCCTCTCAACCTTACACACCATAACACTGGCTCACTCGCCCTTCTTCACACTGCACACACAACTTCAGTTTTTCTCATAGCAACGTAGCTTCTCTCGACGTCTCTTGCCTCTGCATAGGCACTCTCGACCTTTCTCTCTAGAACAGGCTCACTTAGCCTCACATAGAAGTGCACCCACATACACAGAGATTTTTCAATTCACTCTCTAGCGGCCATGCTCCTTTCCCCCATTCTTGCTCGTCTGAGCTCCTGCGTTTTGTTCCTCTGTTGCCCACTAATCGATTATGCCACTCCTGTCCTATATTGACACAGTGTGAGTGTAGATTGCGATGGATTTTCCATTCTCCTGTTGCGTTTGACTTGGTCTCTACCAAAACATTAAAAATGTGAATGGCCACTCGATTGTTTTCTCCATACTAAGAATTAATTCTCAATCCACATGCGCACTCTAACCAGCCACAATCCTCTCTATGAATGAATCTCATATCACTGAGGCTCTCCATGCTTATTCATGGTTTCATACAACTTGGTTGTACTTCGGGATGCCTTCTCTGTGGACTATTGTCCTTGTTACCTTGTCTCAGCGCTTTCTGCAGATCCATCTGACTCCATAAACCAACTCCACTGATATGAATTTGTTCTTTAGATGCTAACCCATTCATCTCTTTAACTCATTAAGGCATGCATCAAAGAACATAGATGGCTTGCATCACCTCAAGGTAGACCTAACACTCTTTCCTGGAAACCGTGGTCCTAACCGTGCTTTGACCTAGTGATCTTTGATAATAGCCATTAATCCTAAGACCAACTCCTCTACATGATTGTGGTCCTTACTGTGAACTCATCCATCTGCTATACACCTTTGTATTGTCATATCGGAGCCACAACATATCGTAACTCATACAAGAGGGGTGTTACGATATCACTTAGTTCTTATACTCTTAGCCCCTTGGCGCTTATCTCCTTTAGCATTTACACATCATAGGATAGCAACCTATGACCGCCAGTATCGTCCTTGGGTGTTGTAATATCGGGGCCACCATAACTCGTAACATTTATTCAATTGATGTTACAAGGTCGCGAGGTTCCAGGTCCTTTCGCTTGGCACTTCCCTGTTTTTCCTCCATGGGACTGGGTGTTATAACTAGTGGCTTAGCTTTTAAGTGGTAAGGCCTTTTTTTCCTGCGGGGGGCCAATATTCCATTATTAACTGCTATGCACCCTTGGTTATTTGGATTCTCATGACCAAGTGCCAACTGAATATCGGAAGCCCCTTCCATCATAACTTTTCCAAAAACCATTTGCACTGAAGTTACGAGGTCTTCATCCTCCAATATGTCGACCTCTAAGTGACATCATACTGACATCATCACTCCACGTGGAAACTCCTTAGTGGTGACATGTGTCACCCAGATTTGGCCCACTAGGCCACCCAAAATTCATAATATGTCTTCCATGTGTCCTGTCATATGGCCACGTCATGATTGCGTTAGATGCCACTGCAGCTTCTCAGAGCCAATCTCATGCCACCATGTGTCCTACTAGAGGAGAGAGAAGAGAGCCCCCACACATCTTGGCCATCACTGTTAACATATCGTACGAAAATTATCCATGCTAGTGTGGTTGATATCAGTGCCAACACTCTTGCCAACAACTACAAAATTCCAACTTCCCAACACATATCCCCAGCATGACTATTGACATCAATGCCAACACACTTGAAGATAACTTCACTAGTCCACTTACCATCCAGGCAATGCCAAATATTCAACATCATGGTCTGCATAGCTAACATGGGCATAAATTTACTACTCTTTATTGAATGGCACTAATTATTATATTATAATGACTCTATTATAACTATATATGCCTTGAATATATACATGCATGTTTATACTGATCTTGTAATTATTCAAACATAGTCTAGTACATAAGGATATCCTTCTTTCTTTTAAATGCAATGGTATGAACTTTACTTCTTCTTGACATCTTTTCTACCATAGCGCAGTATTTTTATTTTTTTCATATCCACTGTATAGTGGTTACCAGGGTGGTCCCTGGTTAAGGCTTCTGTTAAACCCCTAAATAATGTCCTTTGTTTTGGTGCCTCTAGTTTTCCTGCAATAAGTTAGTCCAAATGTACATATATACACAAAATTTTCCTTTCTAAACGTTAACAAGATATACTCATTCACCTACTTAAATACATTTAGGGGACATGCAAAATTATACTGAAACTTCCTACATAATTTATTCATAACTTAGAATTGAAGAAAAGAACATACTTATCATAATTTCATTTTCAGGTATTCATACATACTTATCTAAGGATTCTTGAAAATAAGTTAAAGGCTTCCACGTTCCTCCCAACCGCGAACTACACTTTACAATAGTTGCGCTTGAGCTCTACCCCTCCGTGTTAGGAAAACAACTTAGGATCCTATATTTAGCTTCACATCCTTATCCCTTTAGTAGCTTCCTTCTAGTTTTAGGGTTCAGGTCCAGTCTTTCTCTCCCACCGGTCTTTCTGTTCAAACTGACCTACTTTATCCCCCATAGTCCTCTATACACAGGTTCCATCCCATGACATCTATCTCCAATCATGAATTTCTTAGTGGTCTATCTTTGCCAACAGTTCAACTAAATGACAAAAAGGAGGATTTTTAATTTTTTTGCCCCTTCTTTAGCACAACTGATTCCAACTTTTTTCCTGGAAGTTAGGATTCTAATCTCACATGATATCCTTTAACATATTTTTAAGAATAATAGCACACAAAAATAGTTTCTCTTTTTATTAATCAAAATAAATATATACATTGCCACATCATGTCACTTTTCCCACTTTGAATTTTCAGCCACAAGTTTAATATAAGTCACAAACATAAATTTAACATGGGGTATTATATTGATTGAGGTTCTTGATGCCTCCATAAAATCATTTAAAACATGTTATATATCAATATATTCTCTTAACTATTAGGATATCCATTAGCATGGTATCATCAACAAACTATTGATGTGAGGCTAGGAGTCACTCTCCAAAGAGGAATAGGAACTTTATTTTACCTTCAAAATACATTTCCTTGATAGCATTACCTAGACCTTCTACCTCAAGGATGAAAAAAATAGGGGAGAGGAGGTGTCCTTGACAAATATCCTCAAAAGGATTGAATGTGATTAACGGATAGCCATTAACCAATATGGATAATGAGGTAGTCAAAATTAAAGAGTGTATCCAATTCATTGAAGTCTTCAAGAACCCAAAGGAAATAAGGATTTGGTGAATGAACAACTAGCTTAATTTTTCAAAAGCCTTGGAAAGATATAACTTGATTATCATACATTATTTTTATATTATTGGAGTGAATGAATCACTTCATGGGCCATGATGATGCCAATGTCCAAAATTTGTTGCCCGTCTACATATCCCATTCACTTAGTGGAAATAAAGGGATGGAGAAAACACTTGAGATGGTTCATCATGAACTTGGTGATAATATTATAAATGAAATTATAAAGAGCAATGGGGGAAAATATACCAAGCTCATAGGATTGGTCAACATAGGAGAAATATTCAAATAGGTGCAATTAAGGGATGGAAGAAATCATGCAAATCTTCTTAATTCTTCAAGCACCTCCAATATTTCCTCTCTAATAGAAGGCCAACAAGATTGAAATAAATATATATTATGAAGACATATAGACCAAGGGATTTATTTTTTCCTCATATCCCTAATAGCCCATTATACTTCTGCTAAGGAGATTTTCCTTAACAATGTCTTATCCTACTATAATTCAACGAGAGATGGGATGTGCTTGTTCATTTTCATTATTTCCTCCTCTCTATTTTGGTGGGGCTCTAAGAGAAAAGAGTACAGGTAACTAACCAAATCGGTTTTAATTTCTTGATGTTCTAATCAATTTCCACCATCTACACCTTTGAGTGAGGATATGCAATCATGGTGTCAATGTTGCACCACTGACTTGTGAAAGAAATTGGTATTTTTTTCATTCTCATGAAACCATATTATTCTAGAAATATATATCCACATAATTTATTGATGGATCCTGTGCTCATATATATTATTAAGTAGGTATTCCTCCTTACTTGCATACTCCTCCAACCATCCTTCTATAATGATCCATTGTTGAAGTTGGGCCATACGGTCCTTGAGCTCCTTCTTGGATTGAAAGATGTTGTGAAATTCCTATCTATTTCGCTTCTTAATATAGGATGTTAGATACTTGAATTTTTTTTGGAATAAAATTTTCATGCCCTCTATTCAGGCTACTTCCATCCACTAGTTATGGGCCTTATCCAGGCTGGATGGATATTGAAGCTAGAAGATTTCAAATCTAAAGGGCCTATTTTTTGGAGCCCTCCTTGAGAAAGATGGAAGCATCCATAAAGATGTCACCTTCTAAAGGAAACTCCAAGAGTAGAAAGTATTTTAGTTTTTGCATCACTCGATGACTTCCTCCTCTACAATTATTCAATGTAAAGGTACCATTGATTGTACCCAAATCAGTCAACTCTAGTAGATTCATCATGTTTATGAAGTGGTAAGCTTCCACATCTAGGAACCTTATTCCCCCCCTTATTATCCTCCAAAAACTTGATGATACTAAAGTCGCCACCAATAAACCAAGGGATCATATCTACTTGTAAGGGATTAAGGAAGCAAAAGTTTTGAACAAAATAATTTTCCCCCAAGTATATGTGAACAATAAATATTGGATATACATCCAATTTTCATAGAGCCAATAAGATTAAATTATACTGAAAGGATGTGGAGGAAGAATGATATATCGAAAATGATAACCTACCCTATGTTCCTCAAAATGTCAGGCCCTCCCACCTAGCTATTCACATTTATCATTATGGATTAAGAACTTACCTAGCAATGATATATTATCGACACAACTCTTCACTAGAACAGTTTAATTATTGAATTGTGACAATAGATGGATGTTATTATCATATTTTTTTGTAAAGAAAATTGTTCTTACGTTTGCGTTTTCATCCTTTTATATTCTAGGAAAAAAATATTCATTGAGGGTGAGAAGGGTCATAACAGAATGCCTCCGTCATGAGCATGATTTACCCAAAGTTTACCAACACTTATCCAAGCTCTTAGAGCAACTTCTTATTTCTTCTTCTGTTTTTCTCGTTGTCTCTAGAGAACATAGAAGGATATTTAAATGAGCATACGTAGATGCCTAGATTAGAATTCGAGGAGTTCGTACTTGAGGGGTCACAGGATTCCTAGGATTTTGTTCTAAGGCTAACCAGAGTAGATAAACATGATGTTCTAAGATCAAATGAGATTTTTCACCTTTTCATAAAGTTACCATTATAGGGAGTCCTATATCATACATATCCATGCCCTAAATACCTTCTTAGGTGTCTTTATTCAATTCCCCAACCATTACCACCTCCTCCATTGAGGGGATTGAATTTTCTAAAATCAAGGGTTGTTTTGTTGGCTAGGAGGGGTTCACCTGGGTATTATTCTCCTTTGAATATTATGGTTTCTTTTCCTTTGATTCCTTCTCCTCTTTCAAATATAATTTTGATTCATCTCTAGGAGGGTAGGCATCCTATGAGGACAATGATCTAATTCTATTATGTTTCTAAAGTTTTTTACTAGAGGCCTTAGAAGGATAATATTTGGATTATTTGGATTACGAGGGGGATTTTACAAAACCATATTGACCTTCTTGAGAATTAAGGTTTGGATTTTGTTTGATTGGATGGATAATTCAATCCATTAAATGATGGTAATACTCATGGAATTTTTTATATCTAAAGATAATATGATCATAAGAAAGAGATTGCTTCTGCACCATATCTTGATATGAAATATTAACAAAGGATTAAAAAGGATGAGAGATATCCAATAAACATAGATACAAGTGTATGAAGTGTGCATCCCTCTTTTTGTAACCTCTATAATTTTTAAAAAATCCCTGAATGCATTGCCTATGCCCTAAAGTGTTTCCTCCTCCTAGAATTCCTTTGGGGGGAGATAAGCCAAATCCAAACTAGTGCAACATTGAAGTTTTCCTTTCCTAGGCTAAAATGTTTAATATGGAATCTAAGGCATGTTCTAAAAAAGTTTAAAAAATAGGGCCTATTCCAAAATACCCTTATGTGATGCTATAGATTCAAAAATATGATATTGAAAAGGCCTTTTCCCATTGGTTCCACATCTATCTTCCTTTTGGTTTTCCATATCTATGAGGGATCTATGCATCAAACAAATCCTTGTAAACTTTCTAATGAGGGCATGGTCCTGCATAAATTTTAAATTTTGTTGGATTTTACCTCATATTTAGAGTCTTTAGTTGCTTTTGAAAGGCAACAGCTTGGATTGTGAACTTATCAAGCAAATCCCACTATAAATTATGTAGAGGAGAAGGGAATTATCTTTGGGCTCAATCCATTTACTTGCTACATTGAAAGGGGGAGGGGTCACTTTTCTTACCTCCTATAACCACATTGTGATAGGAGGGAGTGCCAGTGCCTCTCGTGATGTGAACCATTCATGCTTTCGTGAAATAACCCTAGTTTTAGAGAGTTTGAACTCTTCGACGCTCCCAAATAAATCAAAAGTTTAAAATCATTATCATCGTGTAGGTTTTTAAATATCTCTTATAATTCTTAGTCATTGATTCATAGAGAATACATTTTAAATGTATTCCAATAATGTACTTATGGTATGGTTTTTTCTTTTTTTAAGAAGACTATATTTAATAAATAAGATGATATACATTCAAATGAGGATTTATAATATTAGGGACTTATCCATGATGTTATCATTGAATTTTTCGTCACTCGTGCTAATACTCATCAAACATGTTGGTCCACACATCTCTTATCGTAGCAATGGCTTATCTGGTTGTTCCAGTCATATTTGTTATAATCATTCTAAGTGCATCTTCTCATTATGATGCTTGAGGAATCCTGCTTTAGTATAACCTTTATTTGAATGTATTTTTTTATGACTAGTTATAAAACATCTTCAACTTAAACTTTACTGAACACCTTGAGAATTAAAATATTTTCAAGACTATTTGTAATTATTATTTTTTCAAGATTAGTTGTAAAGGGATTCTTTAAAAACATAACATATGTGCTCTTGATGGGGGGATTAGATCTTATTTTTCTTTGGATCATTGAATTTGTACTTCCTAAATATTGATTAATGAAAAGTTCAACAAATTTGTGGTTGGATTCATGAAATCTTGAGTTAAGTTGTATCCTTTGGGTTTCTTCTAGCTCCATGCTAAGGAGGAAGCATGCCCCTCTTTAGAGGGTCACTTGTGGTTGTATTTTTTAGTATATTTAGTTCATTTAGTTTGTTGATTACTATTTGAATTTATGTAATTCCAAAATAATATTGTTCTTATTTAGTTTCATTCATTAAAATATTGTTGTTACTATTACTTACATTTGCAAGCGTATTTTACATGAAGTGTGGGTTGTTGTTATTCAAGCATAACTATTATATATTCATGCCACTTTATGTTATTGTTTTGGAAACAAGATCACTAACTTTAATTGTTATTCCTAGATATGTTATTGATGAGATTTTGATAATAAGATTTAGTGAGAAGATTTATAGTTATGATATTTGAGTGATTTTGCTTTTGTAGAGGATAGATTTGTTTCAATTATGCAAGAGTTTTGGATATGTAAAGTGTCATTATTTATGCAAGTGTCGTTTTAGCAGCGTGATTTCAATTTAAGAATAGTGTGAAGAGTGTTTCCATTCAAAAAATTGTGATTTAGTCTACGAGTGTTTGATCTTTGAAGATTTCTTTTGAAAACGTTTTGTTTCTCGCTCAAGATTGTATACTAGCAGATAGTTAAGGTCATATTAGAAATTGTTTCCTGCATATATTATTCATGATAACTTTGAAATAAAAGATGTACCATAGTTGAAAATTAATGTATTTACTCACTGGGTTGTTTTAAATGGACAATTAAATTCCTCAAAATTTTGGCATTGTTGCCAAGGAATTTATTAACGACACAAGAGTACACTGACATTATTTCTCTTGTAGATGCATTTTTAAAATAGAACATGGTGCATGAATATAGAAGAAGAAAGATGAGGTGCCCCCAAAAACATTGACCCTACAAGAGGAAAGAGATATGGAGGAAAAAGTAACCAAGATTTTGGACTGCTAACATTTATTTAGGATTTGATTTCAAAAGTAGAAGTAGAATCATCTGCCTTAGGAGTAAATTTTTGGAGGATGAGATCTCTTGAATCATATTCCTTCGGAGCAACATTTTGGAAGATGGGATCTCATGAATAATATTCCTTTGGAGTAACTTTTAGGAGGATGGAATCTTTTGAATCATCTGCTTTAGGAGAAAACTTTTGGATGAGATAATCTCGTAAATCATTTACCTCGAGGGAAATAATACAACCTTCTACCCACATCAAATCATCTACATCTATAACATAGGTTGAATATCAAGACATAATATAAGGCCAAGGTGATAAAAATTGAAAAATCCCAGAACACCAAGACCCAAGGTTGAATGCTAAGAAAACTCTTGATAACGCAATCCTAGATAATAGGAGTGTTGCAAGACATCCTAAACAACCACGAGAACACCCTCTATAGCTAGAGAAGCTTGTCAGTGGACAGTGAGTGCCCGAGATAATTAAGAAAAATCTCCAAATTTTGTGGCAGAACCAAATGAGAAATAAAAATTTAGATGATATAGTTACTACCATTTTATTTCCTAATGGGAACATTCCTAGACAAGCACCAATAAATAATATTCCTCTCTTTATTCTTCCAAAATTACATGGCATGACTAGTGAACACCTAGACACATTTTCTTTTGAATATATTCTATGTTGGAGCTATGATAACACTCTGGATGCTCATAATTTGAAATTGATCCCTACACTTTGAAGGGAGTCGCATTAAGGTGGTTTATGGGCATTGGTGGTGAATTTATCTCATCTTGGGATGACATGAAAAAAAAACCTCTCTAGGAAAATATCAAGGCTATCGCATAATAGAAGACCAAAGGCAAGATCTTTTCAGGATATCCTAGAAGGAGGAAGAAAGCTTAGAGGATTATATTGAACCCCTCCAATATAACTTGTAGAGATTCAAGCATAGTGAATTGGATAAAGATATCCATCAGACATTCTTAATTTGAGGAATGAGAGATGAATATGTGGACATGTTGAATCTAATGGGAAAATGAACATTATCAATGACATAGTCATTCTATGCATACAAATTTCAAGAGGGTAATCAAGCAATATAACCATAGCATATGACACTTTTGCCAAGATACAGAGATAAGCTAGTGATGGAGTAAAAAGAGCATAAATTGGTAATATATTTGAAAATTTTAATACTTATATTATTATCTCTTTGTCTTCACAATTGGATTTTTTTTGGAAAAAAAATAATTCAGGACAAATTCGAGAAAACGCTATTAATATTTTGTTCCATTTGTAGAAAGCATGCCCTCAAGGAATGCCCACTTTACTATGTGGAAGTCTGTGGCATATGTGAGCACGATCATTTGAAGAAACTCTTCCAATCACTACCCCTATTAAGAGGATTGTTCCATGGATCAAGCAAGGAAATAGAGAAAACATATCTTATTACTTCTAAGAACTCATGGAAAACTCTCCCATCAAGTATAGATCAAGACCCATCCTCATCTTTTATTACCTAGTGTAACATGTATAATTCTTAGTAGGTCCCACAAAAAAATCAATACCCTACATTTCCATGGAAATTTCCTAGCCCTCCCTAGCTTCAATATCCCAAACCATGGCCACAGTGGTCACCTCACCCAAATCAAAAAATTCCATGGCCTCAAGGATGGAAAGAATCTCCTTTCCAAGGGGGGAAGCTCCCTATGCAAACCCAATTAACTGTACAATAGAAACATCTGCAACTCCCTTCAAATATGCCACCACGTAATCCTCCCCTACAACCCTAATTACATGTACAACCTAATCCAAATCCAAATAATAAAGTGATTCAACAAGTCGAAGCACCCATTTTTCCTACTTATTATATCTCTCCTATAGGATGCAATGATGTAAATTTAATATTATGGAGTGTAATAAATTTAGAAACATCATCTTTCATCATGTAGCATGAAGAAGAAAATTTGCTTGAATAAATAGCTCCAACCCAAGAACAATTAGAGGAACAATACACCAATACACTTCATGTTGAAAATCCCACATAGGTCGTTATTTTTGTTACTGCTGAAACTGCTCCAAACCCACCATATCTAGAGAGATTTTCCATGGATAAAACCACTCCATAGCTCGAGTTTTAATTTTTTAAATATAATTTTTTTTTTTAGGATTCTATTATGGCACGTGATCAAGGAAGTCCCAAATTATGCTAAAATAGTAAGGGAGTTGTATGCTAAAAATCCTAGTAGAAAACCCATGGATCCTCCCACTTTCCACAGCATAGAAAGGATATCATAACTAATGTTTGGAAAAATGCAACCTAATAAGTATGATGACCTCGAGAATACAAAATTAAACATCTAGATAAGAAAAATAATTATTCCAAACACACTAGTTTACCTAGGTGTCACAATGAATTATATGCCCAAAGCGACCATAGAACTACTTGGTCTTACCAACCTAAGACCTTCCCACCATGTTGGAACTGGCTAGATGATATCAAACACGAAAAAAAGTCATTCTATAATATGTTTTCATCTCTGTGGACTCCAGGGAGTATGTGGTTGACTTCCTAGTGTTGCATCCAAAAACCCACTTAGGAGGGCATCCATAAATCCTAAGTAGAGCATGGTTACCCGCCCTTGAAATATTTATTAGTTTCAGATCATGTTTTGTGATTATCTATGATGGAAATACTATAAATAATCTTGTCCTTTTATCCCCCTTCTAAATTGAGTATAGACTATGAAAGCCCCTTGTAGGCTAAATTTGAACCAGAAACAGATGTTATGTAGCCACTCCTCTCATTTTGAAAAGATATATATTTTAAGGATGCAACATAGGATGATACCATTAATAGCTTCATCTGTAATCCCCCATATGTTACTCATCTAGAATTTTAGCTCCTAAATTCTATAATGGATGAACCCAACCAAGAAAATTATGTTAACAATTTGATACCTACTAACCCAAACCATAAGAGTGTCCTAATTGAGGTTGATCCCAGAAAAACTTTGAATGTAAAACCAAATATATCTCCCTCAGAAGAAAAATGATTGGTTTAATTGTTATATGAGAAAAAAGAGGCTTTCGTATGGGACTACATAAATATGAAGGAAATTCACCCTGATTTATGCACCCACCACATTTATATAAAATATTATTGTCATCATGTTCACCAATTGCAGTTTCGAATGAATCTAGCCTTGAAGGTTATTGTCAAAAAAGAACTCCAAAAAATGATAAATGCCAATTTCATCTATCCAATCTTCGATAGTCTATGGGTATCCTCACTATTCAATTACCCAAAAAGAACAACAAATGGAGATTTTTTGTTGATTACAGAGAACTAAATAAATCCACACATAAAGAACACTTCCCATTACGTTTTATTGACTATGTCCTCAACACCCTATTAGGCAAGAAGTTCCTTTTGTTCCTTGATGGGTTTAATGAATATAACCAAATCCATATTACTCCTGAGGACTAGGATAAAACTAACTTTACATTCCATTGTGGTACGTTTACATAGTGATTCCTTCCTTTAGGACTTTGTAAAACCCCCATTACTTTGTAGAGAGAAAAATTAGGAAATTTTCATATTTGGATAATGAATGTGTCAAACATTACATGGATGATTTTATGCCATATGGTGATACATTTGACATAGCTTTGGTTAATCTTGAAAAATTGATGAAACATTGGAAGCAAAACTCACTTCTCTTTCAGTACAAAAAAATTTCATATATTGATGAATGAAGGAATTGCAATTGGTCATTATATTTCTTCTATAGGGATACAAGTTGATGTGATAAAAACTAAGGTAATCTTAAGAGTCCCCACTCTAAAACACAAAAATAGATTCATATCTTTTTAGGAAATGTCAGTCATTATCATCGTTTTATTGATTTTTTTTCTAAAATTGCATCTCCTTTTATTCTCATTACTTTCAAAAGACATGAAATTTGTATGGACTGAGAAATGGCAAAATGCTTTTACAAGTTTGAAAATTTGTGTTTCTGAAGCTCTTATCTTACGAGGACGAAATTAGACCGTTCCATTTCATATTTCTACAGATTCCTGTGACATTTTATTGGAGCCATATTAGGACAGTAAGAAGAATGAAATTCATATGGCAGCAAGAATTTGACTCCTGCCAAGCTAAATTAAAAGGTAACCAAAACAAATTCCTTGTTGTTGTGCATGCTATTAAAATTTTTAGCATTAAAATCTAGGATACCAAGTTTTTGTACATACTAATCACTATACCATTAAGTTTCTAATGAATAAACTCATTACCAATGGTAGAGTTAGTAGGTGGTTTCTTTTATTACAAGAATTTGACATCACTATTGTGGATAAACATGCAAAGGGTAACTTCATTGTAGAATTTGTTTCTAGGATTAACAACAATAGTGAAAGTTTTCTTGTTGAAGATTCTTTTCTAAATAAACACCCTTTTGTAGTCTTTACTCACTCATCATGATATCTAGATATGGCCAACTACCTTTCTATAGGAAAGCTCCCGTGGCACCTTTCTCCTAAAGAAAAGAAATATATTATTCAACAAAGTGCCTTACATTATTGGGTAGGGGGTTATCTCTTTTAAATTGTTCCAGATCATGAAATATGGAATTATGAAATGGTTTTGGAATTATGAAAGGGAAGATGAAGTCCAAGACATTCTAAAGGATTTTCACAATGAGCCTTTTGGTGTAAATTTTCATGATAAAAGAATACGACACAAAGTACTTCACATGGGCTACTTTTTCCTACTTTGTTCTAAAAATAAGGATTTGACAATTGCCAATGGATGAGCCAAACCATATGATCAAATGTAAGTGTGTTTCAAGATTAGTTGGTTATTGAGTCCTTTGAGAAGTGGGCTCTTAACTTTGTGGGGCTCATTAATCCCCCATTTCGTTGAAAAGTCCTACAACTTGGTTTGTACGGACTATGTTACCAAATGGGTCGAAGCCAAAAAACTTACCAAAGCTACTAAACAAGTTGTTTCATAATTTTTGTTTAAAGATGTATTTATTTACTTTGGAGTTCCAAGGGAGATAATTACAGGTGGAGGGCCACAATTCACTACCTAGTTGATTAAAAAGCTTACCAAAAAGTATAGAATTCACCATATGATTACTTCACCTTACCACCCATAAGCTAATGGGCAAGTAGAGAGCATTGACAAAGTTATTGGAGCTATCTTTACTAATATTGTTGCTATTCGTTGTCATGATTGGGCCAATCAAATTCTAAAATAACTTTGAGCCTATAAGACTATATGGAAGAACACCATAGGATTCTCTCCATATGAACTTATGTATGGTAAGACTGTCATCTTTCCCATTGAGTTCGAGATTAAAACACCAAGGACTAATTTAGAGGTAAACTTGGATCTAACTACAACACAAAAGTGCTACTTGGACCAGCTCAATGAGCTCGATGAAATGTGCTTGGATTCCTTACATCACGCTATTATTTTTCATCAACAATGCACCAAATGGCATGACAAATTTATCAAAAAGGTGTTTCAAAAAGGAAATTGGGAATTATTATATGATTACATATTCAAGGGGAAGCTTCATTCTAGCTGTCTAGGTCCTTATGAAGTGGACACAGTTTTTGACAATAGGATTGTTAAGTTCACAACCATAGATGGCTTGTAGACTTCTTTGTTTGCCAATGACCATCCTCTCTAGTTTTATCATAAACCACTTTCTATGGATTCATTTGTTTCTCACATTGTTTTAGATTCATACCTTGAAATTGTTGGGGAAAAGGAGCATCTCCCTTCATTGTCATCTAGATGATTTATAAAATTACATATATATAGATTTAAAAGCATGAAACCCCCTTTTGGGGCATGGTTACATAATTGGTAGTTGAAAAATAACTTGTTGGCAGTTGGAAAATTGATTCTTTTTGTATTGTATTATTTTTTGTAAATAATGATGCAATGAATTATTTTCAGTAAGAACTTCATATTTAGGCCTTCAAAATCTCTTCCAAGTGCTACATATCCTCCTAAAGAATTTTTTTTACTATTGCAATTATTGTTACTGTCATAATTCTCAAAAGAGTCGTTGTTACTACTGCAATTGCTATTACTCATGCAGTCCCATCCACTAGTTGATTATTATTGATTTATACAACTCCACCCCCAAAGAGTCTCACTATGCCACGAAACATTTGGACCTATTAGTTTCCCCTTTAACAAGATTGAATAGATCGGCCACATTATGGTTCCAATTTTTCTACATTTGTTGTAGTCATTCACATGCTGAAACTTTGTTATTTTCTACCAGAGGAATTTGTCGACCCCCCCCCCCCCCCCCTCCTCCCAACAAACCACTCATTGCCTTCCGCCACTTCTTCATCTATTTCTTCTTGCTACCAATTTCTCACTACAGTTATTCATGACCATTCCTTCCACTAAATCTAGTAGGTGACCATTGTGCCATTTAATTATCCCGCCAATGTTCAAAAGATTAAAAAAATATATGCCAATAACGCTTAGCCCAACTAAAACCCGTTATGAACACCTCATTAGAAGTTGTTATCCTCTCCAAAATAGATGCTTTCACCATTTATGCATGCAAATAGAACTTCTAGCATGATGTTGCAAGTGAATTCCAACGAATACTAGCCTTCAATCATCGCTATTTTCAGGTGATCATCTAATTGTCCTCAATAATTTTATTTTTCCCAAATGGATATCCATAAAGGAAAGTCTAAAATGTCTGTAGATAATCCTCTATTACCACTTGTGATTAATTTAGATGAATTTCCATTTATTGACACCCATTTCAAAATTATGGAAACAAATTTTGAATTTGACATGTACAAACTTCACAATTAGGCTTTTCAGAAATAGGACAGTTCCAGTGACAAATTTTCCTTCTGGGATTCCTTACTAACCCTGTTATGTTTCCCTTAGACATATCATTTTCCAGACTTTGCCACTTGGTGTGGAGCCCAATATCTTCCCAGTCAGAGCTGTAATTTCTCAAAATAATGAAACTTTGTTCTACATAACCTTTGATTCAATTTGTCAAGCCCTCTAGTTAAACCATCAAGAATCCCTTCACCCTTTTTCCACTGATACTCTCATGGATATTTACCATAAGCATTCATTGAGTCACTTGTACCAGAAAACTCAGAATTTCCCAGAACAAGCCCACCCTATCCCTCTGTAATGTTCCCTGAGATGTCTTGGAAAGTTATTTCTTTAGTTTCATTTCTATTAGAATATCCCAATGATCAATGGGTAAATGAAGTTATTTTGGACTTTTATCAGTGTTTTATTCTGGTAAAATACCTGTAATCATGTTTAATTATAGTTATTTTCTCTCTGACGCAATCCATGATCAATTCTTAAGGTTTAGTTTTGAAGGGTCATTCAAACACCAATCAATTTTGATTTACTTATTCTTGTATCATCATTCATAAAGGTTCAAGTTTCCTTTACAGAAATTGGTTGTTGAAGGCAAACAACAGTTAGTGATGCATAGGACCTCTTTAGTGAGGAAAACTTCTAAAGAATTTTCTTTCAGTGATTTTGTCAATTAATTTTTGTATATGGAAATATATTTGTTAAATAGTGATGTCATTCTCATAGTTTCAATGAAGATCAAAATGATTATGCATTTGAGTGAGCATTCTAAAGTTGGAGACTGGTATTTATACCAAAATTTCATAGAGATTGAGATCTATGGTTACAAGCTTCCACCTCAAAAATTACCAGCGTTCCTCACTATGAGGATTTTTGTACTTGAGTATATTAGGTAGATGATGAAAATGGATGATGTTCATTTTGTTACTAGAAAAAAGGGGCTCAATTTAAACTAAAATCATAGGTTGGCCCATTCATAGTCAACACTAGAGCCACAGAAAAAGAAGTCAATGATTTGTTGAGTCATATGAAGTTTAAATTGGTCATATGATCCATTAGGAGTAATATAATTAATGAGAGTTGGGAAAAATTCTGCACCATTTATCCCCATTGAAAAACCTAAGATTGAACAATATGCCAACAAAGAAGAATGGGAAGAGAACACATTGTAGGAAGTTGAGGAGCTAGTTTCCAGTCAAACAACATTGGAAACTCCAAGTATGATAGAAAAAGAATTGAAAACACTGAGAGAGGGTATATCTCTAGCAAGATCAGAGTTACAGAAGGCAACATTCAAATTGTTCAAGAGGAGAAAAACTATAAATGTTGAAGAAGAATCCTCAGAGGTTCAAACGTTTGAAGAACCTACTACAGTCATACTTTCAGGAGAATCTTTATTTTCATTAGAATAGGTTGAAGAAACCACATTATATTCTCCTTATTCTCCCTCTTCTTCAAGGTAGCATAATATTTTTTCAAGATTCTTAGAGATGAAGAAGAAAAACAGAGCACTAAAAAATTTCGCATATGCAGAGTTCTAGAAACTGTCTTCCACAACTCAAACCAGATTACTTTTTGCCTTAGATAGTGAAAGAGGATAGTTCCAATTAGCATTTTTGGAACCAAAGGTATTTGTGCCTAAGAGTTCTGAGGATTACAAAATTTGTGTGTTTTCATTTGATACCAAACAGTTACATCCTATTGATCAAATTGATCTTCACAAGAAAGTAGGATAAATTATATACACATCATTGACAAGTTCTGTCATGGAAAATTCTAAACTACAAGCATCTCTTAACAATATTCATTCTCAATTGAAGCTTGGAAATATGTATCACCAAAGGATACCAAAATTAAGGGGTTGGAGGATCTAGTTTTAAAGTTAGGATTAAATCCTAAAGATGCAAAGACAATTGAGAAAATAATTAAAAGCATAAATGTAGAAATATAGGCACTAAGGAAACATATAAGATTACCAACAATTGAACATCCTCAAGCACAAGAAGTACGTCAGCTGGAAAAGGAAAAAGAAAAAATGCTTCGGATGATTATGGAGAAAAATATACAAATTCAGAAAATGGAGTCAAAGATGGAGAAATTAATCAAGGAAAGAGAACTCCAAATCCACACTGGGATAGGGACATATACAACAACAATGTCCATAATAAAAACATAGTCTACTAGTCAGAATCCAACAGAAAAATTATCTAAAGTTATGGGAGACCTGTCATTAAAAGATATGGAAATTGAAAAAGCAGAGTTCAGCTGGAGAAGACCAAAGATAATAAAATAAAAGTTGATAATGCATATCTAGCCAAATTATAGAAAAAATTCAGATTGACCAAGAAACTGGAGAAATATAAGAATGAATCATTGATTACAAAGACATTATCTGAAGCAAAAGAAAAGATATGGATCGATATAAATTCAACCGTGACTAAACTTTGGACTTCTATTGAAATCATTTTTCAACAGGAGGAGCTAATGTAGAGGTCAAAGGTAGCCATTACAATGATCAAATAAGATTTAGATCATAAGCCAAGGGAAGCTACCAGAATAATTCAAGTGTTGAATTCTAAAACAAAATAAGAACTAGAGGAATTTGGAATTGAAGACAGGACAAATAAAGTCCTAGAAGTAATAAGGTTTTTGACAAAAAGGAACTTAATGCTATAGTTAGAAAACAAATGTCAAAACTTAGAAGCATAGGTTAAAAGGTTTCACAGGAATTTTAATATTTTGGGCCATAAAGGACTTCCATCTCAATGAGATTCTAGTGGCCAATTGATTCCACTAGAGAATTACCAGCACAAATTGCACGATATGGCAGTAGATAGAGCCGGGTTTTCCAAAGTTAAAGGGATAATCAATGGTAAAGAATTCCTTGAAGGCCTTGAATATGATCTTTTATTCAACATGTAGTTCAACATTTGTTTATCACTAGGCCAACCTTTGAGAAATATACAGAATTTGATGAGGCATATAGAAAAGTAACAAAATTTTCTATCTCAGATGATAAAAGATGGGATAAATTACTTGAACTCATCGAGTGAAACAAAATGCAAAAATTTGGTAGCTAGTTGTAGAGAAAGAAGGAGCAAAAAGCAAGATAGTAGGGGTGGATAGCAGAAAATCCAATTTCAAGCACCAGTGATCAAACAACACCCTCAAATTGTGTGCTAATTACTCAAATTAGTCCAGAAAATCTATTTTTATGTTCTATTTTTGTAATATCCAAATCAATTTTGGATAATATTCCATTTATTTTGCAATTCAAAGAAGGAAGGGTTCAACCATTATGATGATCTAGTAACACCATTGCAATACTCTGAAATATTTCTGAGGATAATCAAAGGATTTTGACTTCATTCTTTACAACTTTTGTGTCCATGTGATTTTTTCCTGTTTATTCATTTATGTTTTCTATAATTTAATTCTTCATATGTTCAAGGTAACATAGGAGTTAGGGTAAGGCTAGATTAAGTATCAAACTCCTTGACAGCCCACTGCAAAGTTATAATCATAAAAGAGATTAATTAACTAAAAAGTTTGTTTAAGTTAGTTATGTTATATCTTTTAATTGTTACCTTTTTTCATCTCTTGAACATATATTGTTTGGCTGTAGAATCTTTCTGCACACATCAACTGTATTTGATTAATTAAATATTCAATATGGATGTTTGATTATCATATATTTTCTTAATTTCTTCTTTCAAACTCAGCTTAAAGATTTACTCTGTTATCAATGAAAATCATCCCTTTGGGATTCTTAAAAATATTTATATTTTACAAGTGTTAAAGGTTTAATACATTGGTCATCCAATTCAATTAAACCCTTACTTATATGCTTTGTCAGAGTTCCCCAGCCTAGAACTATCTATAAAGATACAACATTATATTGGCGTTGTTGCTAGGGAATGAAGTTTGAAGTTTTTCCCTTGGACCGCGATTAGACTTTCCTCTTAATGGTGAATAAGAGGTCAACACGCTAAAAATTTTCACTGGCGATTTCACTACGTAAATTTGGCTTCACGTAGGTATACCAAATCTAATTTAGATCCAGAGCTCTTCTCTCCTTTATCAGATCTAGAGAGACTTGTGAGAATTTCATCTATCATATGTAGATTAGAAGCATCCACTTCTATTTTTTCCTCTCTTCCACCTAAGATACCCTCACAAAATGAGCCTTTTCAATCAATTCCAATACCTACTGAATTATCAGATTTTCCACCTAAAGTTTTAGAACTCCTTTCTAAAGGAGTAGATCTTCAATCAGCATTGCTAGTTCATCAGCTTGAGACCTTTGAGTTTCCTACTTCCCATTTAGAACCATCTGATACTGAAGTAGATCACGAGCTTTAATTTCCTGAATTGAAACCAACTGATTTCATTTCCTCCCTTGTACATACTCATCCTTCAATTTCTGCCAAGATTGAAGAGGAAATTAGAATTTATACCAATCCTCTATCCTTTGAAGATCAAGAGAAAATAATACCTAAAGTCCAGAAGTTAGTTTTCCATCCTCGGTTTTTCAAGAAATCTAAACCTTCATCTCATCCATCTTCAAGTAAAGTTGTCTCTCCAACACATACACTTCCATTACAACACCAAATGGTTGGATTTAGGCCAATTGTAACAGCTCGATATGCAACATTAGTGCTTCCACCAGCAACCCAACTTCATGATTTTTCTTAGGGGTATTTGAAACATTTTCCTAGATTTAATGGAGAATCTAGGCCATCTGCAAAAGACCACTTGGAAGCATTTCTTGACTTTGCAGATAATATGAACATTGAACATGAGGATGTTTACATCGGAATTTTTGTTCAATCATTACAAGGAAATTTCATGATAGGGTTTAGATAACTACAAGAAAATTCTATAAAATCATGGGTTGAATTAACCAACATATTTAAGAATCAACGGGGAATTAAAAAGGATCATGTTTACTATTTAACATATTTTGAAGATTTGAGAAGAAACCCTGGTGAACCTATTGCAGACTTTATCAAAATATTCAATAATATTTTTAACAAGATGCCATAAGATTGTAAACCCCTAGTCACTGTAGCTAAATTCATATTTTCTAAAGCATTTGATGATGATTTTTCTATACTCCTAAGGGAGAGAAAATCTGAAACCTTAGTAGACATGAAAACTAATGAAATTGAAGTGGAATCAAATAGGTCAACATCCAGTAAATTGAAAGAAAAGGCAGAAAAGGATGAAAGGAAAATGAAAGCTAGAGAGGAAAGTACTTCATCATCAAAGACTAAAGATGAAGAACATAAAATTGATGAAATAACCTCTTTATTAAGAAATATGTCTAATAAAATTTCAAGAATGGAAACTCAGCCTAGAGTAACCCAACAGGTTGTAAATAGACCTCCAGTCCAATATAGAAGACCTTTCCAACCTCAAATTTTGCAAAGACCAAATATTGATCAACAAATTCAACCTCCATTAATGATTGATGATCAAGACCCTAAAGAAGTTGTTCCTATTGTTACAAATGATATTAATTATTTTGAAGATCCATCATCTCAAAATGTTATTGTCCCAATTAGTTAGGACTAGCCTATAGCTCAAAATCAAGAGTCATCCCAAGTTTCCAAATATCAAGCTTTTTCTAAGTTTCTCATTGTTGAACTGAATAGAAGATATGACCTAATACCTAGACAAGGCCTTGGTAGACCTGTAAAAATGGTTACCTTTGATGAACCTAAAGTAAAAACCACTGAAATACCATATGTCCAACCACCAAATCAGTTACAAGAACAGTCCACTACTGAAAAACATGTTCCAACTATTTTTAATGTTGAAAAAGAATTAGAAAGGGTTAAAATTCCTATTCCCTTATCTGAACTTTCCAAAAATTCAGGTTATAAACAATAAGTCTCCAAATGGGTGTCATTATCCTACAAGATGAAAAACATTCAGTTGGTTTTGGACCTAGTTCAGATATGATTGATGAAAGTGTGACACCTTTCTATGTTACATTGAAAGTTCATGATTTCCTTTTGTACAATTTTATGTTAGATTCTGGTGCCTCCCATAATCTGATGCCTAAATTTATCATGGACCAACTTCAGTTGCAAATCACCAGGCCATATCATGATCTATACACTTTTGATTCAAAGAAAGTTCCTTGTCTGGGATTAATCAAAGATTTAGTTGTTACACTTGCTCAAATATATATGACAAATATAGTGTTGGATATAGTTGTTACAAACATTCCACCAAATTTGGCATGATGTTATCAATATCATGTTGTTCTAAGCTTGGAGGAATCTTGCAGATGGACATGTCCTATGCTACAATCCCAGTTTATGGAGGAGAACATTTAAGACTATACAGAGAAGTAAGATTCATTAATATTGTCTGTAAATATAATCAAGTAATAAATCATCCAATTTATGTTATTGATCAATATTTTGGATGCTTTACTTTGGTTACAAGTGATCTCTCTAATCCTCAAACCAGAATTGAAGATATTGTCAATATACCTCAGTTTTCAAGTTTTCAAATTGTGACATTTGGAAAATGTATTTTGATGGAGAATTTTCTAAGGATGGAGTTGGCATAGGAATTGTACTCATTTCTCTTGATAAGAAAAACATAACCCAATCCTTCAAATTATATTTTGAAGTCACAAATAATGTGGCAAAATATGAAGCCTTAATTTTAGGATTGGAATTAGCTAAAAGTTTGAAAGTACAAAATCTTGCAGTATATTGACATTCGTAATTAATTGTGAAACAAATGAAGACTCATTGTCAAACAAAGAATCTTATACTCAGAGCTTATAGGAATTAAGTATGGGACTGTGTGGAAAACTTTTTTTATGCTTTCAATATCTCATAAATTCTGAGAGAAGATAATATCCATGCAAATTCCTTGGTAGTTTTTGCAAGTTATTTTAAAACACCTGATCCTTTGCAATTACATTACCAGATTGAAGTAAAGTACAAACCTTCCATCCCAGATAATTTAAGACACTAGCAAGTTTTTGAAGATGATGAGAAGTTGAAGAATTTCTTATAGGAAATTGATGAATTTTCTGGTTTACATGTTGAAGAAGAAAACAATGATGAAATGAAATCAAATGATGGTGACTTAGATTTGAACTTAAAACAAAAAATTGTTGATCATGATATCATTCAGTTATCAAATAATTATATTCCAAAGGGATTAGTTCCCCTTGAAAAACTTTTTTATCAGAATGATGTATCAAAAACTTCATTGCTAAGTTCACAACAAGAAGATGTACATGACTGTAATATTGGTACTACAAAAGAAATTAGAAATGTCAAAATCTCAACTTCTTTGCCTCAAGACATAAAATAAAAATATGTCAGTTTGTTTAAGCAATACAAAGATGTGTTTGCATGGTCATATGAAGAATCAAAACGCTATGAAACAACTATTATTGAGCACAAGATTCCTCTTAAGCCAGGAGCTAAGTCGTTTCAGCAAAAAATAAGAAGAATTAACCCAGTCTTACTTCCTATTATTGAGAAAGAAGTAATAAAAAAGTTGGATGCTAAAATAATTTTTCCCTTAAGACATTGTGAATGGATAGCTAACCTGGTACCTGTTAGGAAGAAAAATGGAGAAATAAGACTATGTGTCTATTTTAGGAACTTGAACAAATTATCCCTGAAAGATAATTATCTGTTACCAAAAATGGATCAATTGCTTCAAAGAGTATTAGGTGTTGATGGGATTTCAATATTAGATGGTTTTTCTAGATACAACCAAATTCTGGTTAGTGAAGAAGATAGAGAAAATTTGCATTCACAACTCCGTGGGGTACTTTCATGTATGCCAAGATGCTATTTGGTTTAATCAATTCTGGAGCAACATTTCAAAGGGAAATGGATCTGGCATTTGTTGGTAAGGTAAATAAATTCATAGTCATTTACCTTGATGATTTGATAGTGTTTTCTAATTCTGATGCTAAACACATTAAACACTTGAGAAAAGTTTTTGAAAGATGCAGAAAATTTGGGATTTCTCTTAATCCTAAAAAGTCACTTTTTGCAATGAGGGAAGGAAGATTGTTGGGGCACATAATTTCAAAAGAAGGAGTCATAATTGATCCTAAGAGAGTTTCAACAATTCAGGTAATCAATTTGCCTAGAAATAAAAAAAGATTCAATCATTCTTAGGGAAGATAAATTTTTTAAGGAGGTTCATACCTAATTATGCTGAAATTGTTAAAGATATTACTAATATGCTCAAGAAATATAATGAAGTTAAATGGAATGTCCAAGCTAGATACTCTTTCTCACAAATCAAAAAGGCAATTTCAAAAGCCCTAGTGCTAGCCAGCCCAAATTATACAAAACTTTTTAGTATTTTCTCCTTTGCCTCAGATACTACCATAATAGTTGTTTTATTGCAAAGAAATGATGATCAACATGAGCAGCCTATTGCTTTATTTAGTAAGGTTATGAGAGATGTTGAACTAAAATATGACATCATAGAAAAACAATCTTATGCCTTGGTACAAGCTTTGAAAGCATTTAGGATTTATGTTTTACATTCTCCTATAATTTCTTATGTCCCTAACAATGCAGTAAAGACAGTGTTGACTCAACCTAATATAGATGGAAAGAGGGGGATATGGATTGCTAAGATACTTGAGTTTGATTTAGATATTACAAATACAAAGTTGGTGAAAGGACAAGGTTTAGCTAAGTTGTTGGCAGAATCAAACTACAAAATACTTGGTATTAATACTATAATGCAGATTTCAGGTGAGAAGAATCCACAATAACCTTCTCAACTTTTAGGTGAGAAGAATCCAAAAGAACCTTCTCAGATTTCAGGTAAGAATAACCCACAAGAAGTTTCTTCCTGTGTAGTTCCTATTCCTCTTACTTTACACATTGATGAAATTTTTTTACTATCAGATTGGTACAAAGACAATACATTTTCTACGTGATTTTGAGTACCCTCTTGACTTCAAAAAGAATAAATGTAGATCCCTCAAACTCAAGGCCATGAAGTACTGTATAGCAAATGAAAATCCATATTGGAAGGATCTCTTAAATATCCTCTTGTTATGTTTGACTGAGAGTGAAACAGAGGGAGTAATTGACTAGTTTCATGAAGGAGTTTGTAGAGGAAATTATGCTTGGAAGACAACTGCATATAAAATACTAAGAGCAGGTTTCTATTGGCCAAAATTGTTTGTACTGGTTCGAGAAAAAGTGAAGAGTCATATCCCTTTTTAGATATTTGCAAGAAACAGAGGTTAGCAACAATTCCCCTTATCCTAGTTTTAGTAGAAGCCCCTTTCTTGTAGTGGGGATTGGATTTCATTAGTGAAATAGTTCCAGCTTCCAGAAATCAACACAGATGGATATTAACAGCCACTAATTATTTCACAAAGTGGGTAGAATCAATTCCTATTAAGAATGCAACTGACACAATGGTGATAAAATTCATTGAAGAAAACATTTTGTCTAGATTTAGTTATCTGAGACAAATAGTTACAGACAATGATCAATATTTCAGTACCATAAAGATGATAGAATTATGTCAAAAATATCATATTATTGTACATCACTCTACACCTTATTATCCACAAGGTAATGGGCTGGCATAATAATCAAATAAAATTCTGATTAAATTCATCAAGAAAGTGTTAGAAGATCATAAAAGTAGTTGGGACAATCATCTCAAATATGCAGTATGGGAAAATAGGGTTTCACCTAAAAGGTCTACTAGTAAATCTCCTTTTCAACTTGTTTATGGAATAGAAGCTATCTTCCCTACATAGTTAACATTTCTAGTCATGAAGTTTTTGCAGGAATCATATGAAGAAGTAGATGATTTTTCAAGAAGGATTAATCAAATCATTGAGCTAAATCAAGACAGAGATGAAGTTCAGCATAAACTTTGACAATATCAAGACAAGATGAAGAGTTTATTTGACATAAAATCTAGGGAAAGAGATTTGAGACAATGAGATTTAGTTTAGATAGGATGCATGAAGAGAAGAAAGAGGAAAACATGGGAAGTTTGATAACTTATGGTTGGGACCTTTCAGCGTTGCAGAAGTCAAATGCAATAATACATTAATCCTATGCAATCTGGAAGGACAATATTTCTCATTGTCAGTCAATGGGAAATACCTCAAGAATTATATTTAGTATTGAGTGTTTTTAAATCATCATCATTGTAAATTTCCAGTTTTTCTTTAAATTTCCAGAGCAAGTGTGATTTTCACAGCAAAGACTCTATAGCCCGAGGAGAAGGCACATGGATCTGCAAGTTCTCTGCATCATGCAGGGGAAGCAGTCCCCAGATGGAGCCGATGTTGTAACTTATTTTTACCCTTGTAATAGTTTGTAATTTTCCTTTATTTAAAAAAAACAAGAGAAAATAGAGAAAAAAATAGAAAAAAAATAAAAAGAAAGAGATAAAAATAAAATAAAAAGGGAAAGAAAATATTATGTCCCTAAAATCAGTGAGCATGTTTAAATATCGCTCTTTTAGTTTTATTATATTCAACATTTCAAATAAATTATTTTATTTGTAATAACATCGATTTGATTGATCGCCCGCCGAGAAATTAGCTTTCACGCAGCCTTTGATAGACACGATTAGGCATGTAGATATCAATGGCCTCCGAAGCATTGTGGTATCCCCCGCATTCCCAAAAGTTAATAGGATGGGGTGAAGGGGGCAGGTTCCTCAAAGCGGTTTCGCCCTACTCCACTTTTGATAACTGGAAAATTCTTATGATTTGCGGTACCCCTCCACTCAAAACATTAAACCACTGCCACCCCCCTTGCAAACTGCTCATTGTCTTCTGCCACTTCTCCTTCCATTTATGCTTTCCACAAATTTCCCACTATGGTTAGTCATGACCATTCCTTCTGCTAAATTTAGCAGGTGACCATTACACCATTTAATTCTCCCGCCAACGTTCAAAAGCATTAAAACTTCCACACCAATAACAGTTAGCCCAACTAAATTTTGTTATGAACACCTCAATAAAAGTTGTTATCCTCTCCAAAATAGATCCTTTAGCAATTTTTTCCTGTAACTAGAACTTCTAGCTCGACGCTGCAAGTGAATTCCGGTAAATACTAGCATTCAATCATCATTATTTTCGAGTAATTACCAAATTGCCCTCAATAATTTTATTTTTCCCAAATGGATAGACATAAAGGACAGTCTAAATTGTCTGTAGATAATACTCTGTTACCACCTGTGATTAATTTAGATGAATTGCCCCTTATTGACACCCATTTCAAAATTATGGAAACCAATTATGAATTTGACTTGTACGAACTTCACAATTGGGATTTTTAGAAATATGAAGATGCTAGTGACAAATTTTCCTTCTGGGATTCCTTACTACCCCAGTTTGTTTCCCTCATACATATCATTTTCCAAAATTTGTCACTTGGTGTGGATCCCGATACCTTCTCAGTCAGAGTTGTAATTTCTCATAATAATGAAACACTGTTCTACATAACCTCTGAGTCAATTTGTCAAGCCCTCTAGTTAAACCCTCAAGACTCCCTTCACCCTTTTCCTATTGATACTCTAATGGATATTTACCAGAAAAATTATTTTTCACAAAGTTCCCATATCTTTGAGTCGTTTTTACCAGAAAACTCAGAATTACCCATAACAAACCCACCTTATCCCTCTACAATGATTCATGAGATGTCTAGGTAGGTTATTTCTTTAGTTTCTTTTATGTTAGGATATACAAATGATCAGTGGGTAAATGAAATTATTTTGGGATTTTTATCAGTGTTTTCTTCTGGTAAAAGACCTTTAATCATGTTAAATTACAATTAGTTTCTCTTAAGGTTCAGTGCTAAAGGGTCATTCAAGCACTATTCAATTTTGATTTACTTATTCTTATGTCATTAGGAAGAAAGGTTCAAGTTTCCTTTACAGAAATTGGATGCTGAAGGCAAACCATAGTCAGTGATTCTTTGGACCTCTTTAGGGAGGAAAACTTCTGAAGAATTTTCTTTCAGTGATTTTGTGAATTAATTTTTGTATATAGAATTTTGTTTGTTAAATAGTGATGCATTTCCTAGAGTTTCAACGAAGATCAAAAGGACTATGCATTTGAGTGAGCAGTTTAAAGTTGGAGACTATTATTTATACCAAAATTTCACAGAGATCAAGATCTATGGTTGCGAGCTTCCACCTTATAAATTACCGTTGTTCCTCCCTATGAGTGTTTTTGCACTTGAGCATATTAGGTAGATGATGAACATGGATGATGTTCATTTTGTTTCCAGAAAATGAAAGGCTCAATTTAAACTAAAAGCACAGGTTGACCCATTCATAGTCATGTAAGAATTTACAGGGTAAGTTCCTCAGATATAACACCAAAGGACACCGCTCACAAATAGATCACAGATCAATACACCAGTATTTTTGACGTGGTTAAAACCCTCAAAGAGGGAAACAGTCCACAACCTGAGCCAACACGGCCACTTCAGGCAATTTATTAATAAAATAAATAAAATTTACATAAGCTTCTCTCATGAATGGCCACCCTACAAATGACCCTCCATGCTCTTTAAATAGAGATCATGGACCAATCGAGTGTTAAGCCATGGATCAAGAGTCGGTAATACCGAGGAGAGAATGAACCATCGGATCACTTAATGTCTAGAATATACCGTGACCATCAAATTGTAAGTTACAAAAGTACATAGTAAAGAAACACACTTTACCTAACTCTACACTAGACCAAGTTATACTTAACTATTTCCTATGTGTCGAAATATCCTAACATCCCCGCTTAAGAACAACTTGGGATAGGATTGAAGGATGTACAAATATGACACAATAGGAGAAGGAAGGAGGCATTAGAGTCTATCCCCCCTTAGTGACAACTTCCTGAATTCCAACCATAAAACGAAGTTTAGTAAACTTCGCCTTTGTGAGAGCCTTTGTAAATATGTCTGCAACTTGATCATCGGTCGAACAATATTGCACTTCAAGAACATGGTCATGAATGAGCTTTCTGATGAAGTGCATGTGTAGTTCAATGTGTTTGTTGCGCTAATGTTGGATTGGATCTTTGCATAGTTGAATGGCACTTTGATTATCACACCAAAGTGTAGTCGAATGTTGTTGTTGAAAACCAAACTTTGAGAGGATCTGACGAAGCCACAAGGATTCCTTACTAGCTTCTATGGTGCCACAATACTTCTCTTCTACTGAAGAAAGAGAAATGGCACTTTGTTTCTTACAAGCCCATGTAATAGGTCTAGAACCAAGAGTGAACACATAACCTGCAATAGACTTCCGATCATTAGGGTCACCAACCCAATCAGAATCAGTGAAACCAACCAATAGAGGAGATGCTTCTGCACTTTAATGAATCCCAAACTTAATTGTACCTCGAACATAACGAAGTATTCTTTTAGTTGCTTTCCAATGAATTTCATGTGGTTTCTGCATAAACTGAGAAATAAGGCCAACAACAAAGGAAAGGTCAAGACGGGTATAGGTTAGATACAAACCTTTTCCTACAAGTTGATGGTATAAGGTAGCATCAACTTCAGGGGAAGTACAAGTAACTTAAAGTTTGACTCCAGACTAAAAGGGAGAAGGGGCTGGCTTACAGTATTCCATGTGAAAGTGGCATAGAAGATCACAGGCATACTTGGACTGGGAAAGGGAAATAGCTTCCTTGGATTGCAAGACTCGAAGACCAAGAAAATAATGGAAGTGTCCTAAGTCTGTCATTTCAAACTGCTTTTTAAGGTTGGAATTCACATGGCTTATAAGGTTGGGATCACTACTAGTAAGAATAAGATCATCAACATAAAGAACAAGAATGATAAGAGACTTACCCACTTTCTTGGTGTAGACAGTATTATCAGAATGACACCTAGAAAAGCCAATATCTAAAAGAAAGCTATCCATTTTGGCATACCAAGCCCGAGGGGCTTGCTTGAGACCATAAAGGGATTTCTTAAGCTGACATACAATGCTGGAGTCTATTTTTATAAAGCCAGGAGGTTTTTCCATATAGATTTATTCATGCAAGTCCCCATGCAAAAAGGCAGATTTAACATCCATATGATGGACTTACTATTTGAAAGAGGCACAAGGGAAAGAACAAGGAGTTCATTTTGGCAACAGGGGAGAAGGTTTCAGTATAGTCAATGCCTTCAACTTGTGAAAAACCCTTAGCAACAAAACGAGCTTTATGTTTATCAACTTTTCCATCTAGTCCAAACTTGGTTCTGTAAACCCATTTGCATCTAATAAGTTTTCGTCCCTTTGGAAGAGGAACAATCTCCCATGTATCATTTTCCAATAATGAACGATATTCTTCATTCATAGCTGCATCCCAATCTGGATGGCCTGAAGCTTCTACAAAGGTGTCAAGATCATAATTCGCTGAAGCTTGAGCCAATAAAGAAGAGGCTCTATCGAACTCAGAATGTGTACATCGTTGATTTGTAGGATCACATACAATAGCACCTGCTACATCTCGAGTAGCACAGATGGAAGTTGAGGAGCTGAAGGAGGATCCTAAGAAGGTGGGGGAGGATTGTCATCCTCGTTGTCATCATCTAAAGAAGAAATATTTTTAGAAGTAGAAGGGATAGAGAGAGGTGGCACATCCGTCGAACTAGGCTCATAGGCCGATATTTTTTCAGCAAAATTTACATCTCTTCTAATGATAACATTTTTGGACTTAAATGGAATAAGTCTATATCCTTTGACATCTTCATAATATCCAACAAAAATACATTTTTCACTCTTAGGTTCTAAAGCTTTATGTTTCTCATTTGGAATATGGGCCCATGCTTCACTTCCAAAAATACGAAAGTGACTTACATTTGGTTTAATTGAGCTCCATGCTTCTTCTGGAGTGATATTCTTTAAAACCTTAGTAGGAGTGTGCTTTACTATGTAATTTGCACAGTTAATTGCTTCTACCAAAAAATTAAGACTACGTCCTTTATATTGAAGCATACAATTAGCCATTTCCTTTAAGGTGCAGTTTTTCCTTTCACCTACACCATTTTGTTATGGAGTATATGGAACGGTATGTTGCATTTGAATCCCATGCTCAGTGCAAAAGTTGATGAATTTGTTGTTAACATATTCTCCGCCACTATCAGATCTTAGTTTAAGAATTTGATGTCCAGATTGTTTCTCAACAAAGGCCTTAAAAGCCAAGAAGATGTTAAATACTTCACTCTTGAGTTTTAAGAAGTATACCCAAGTGCATCTGGAGAAATCATCAATGAAAGCTAAGAAATACTTGTAGTCAGAGAATGAAACAACTAGAAGTGGATGATAATGTTATATTTAAAAAAAAAATCCCCCCCTTTCCAAACTTAATCTAATTAGCTCACTTTAAAAAAAAAAATTATGTTACCCACTTTTATAAATAAGTGAAAGTCACTTTTACAATGGTATTTTATGAGCTATCCACTAAATTGTAACTTAAATAAAAGATAAAGAGACTTTAGAACTATAAGTGACTCACTTTTTATAATGGGTGAGAACACTTTTACATAAAGTAACTTTAAAACATAAGTTACATGTGCTTTTAGAAAAAGTAACTCAACAAAAAGAAAGACTTGAACTCAAGACCTCTATTCTCATAAATTAACTTTTGACCAAGTGAGCTAGTTTAAAAGGTTAGTAATTTTTGGAAAAGAAGAAGGTTTTTTTTTTTTTTTAGTCACTGAAGCTTTGGGGTGCGTGCTTGCTTGCAAAAGGTCTTTTTGCCTACAAAACAAAAAACCACACAACCCAACATGGACATACAAAAAAACCAAACCTTAATGGCTTGAAGTTAGCTTTTTCCAGAAACTAAATATTTTCCTCTATGTTTCTGATTTTCCGAGATCACACTAAGGGGCGGCGGAAAAGAACATACGCATGAGAAAAATCCTTCCTTTCTGTTTTTTATTTACCCAGATCACACAGAGTCGCAGGGCAAAGAGCATACGCAAAAATGAAAGGTATAGATCCAGTAATAAAAAAAAATACAGATAAATATATCGAAATAAAGAGAGAGATAAATAACTAAAACTACAAATAAAGATTGTATACCTCCAAATCTTAAAAATGGCATAGCTAGGGCTACCGGAAACCTTTTCGCGTGAAATGAAAGGGGTTTCTCACTGGAATATATGCTCCTAACACAATAGAGCAGTCATCTCAGCCCGAAAGTGGTTAGAAACAGTAGATCTAGGAAACGAAAATCGAATGTAGTTGTACCGGCTTCCGAATTGGATCACCAACGGATGCAACCCTCAAATAGCTTTGATAACATGTAGGAATTTACATGGTAAGTTCCTCAGATAGAAAACCAAAGGACACCGCTCACAAACAGGTCATAGATCAATACACCAGTATTATTGACGTGGTTAAAACCCTCAAAGAGGGAAACAATCCACAGCTTGAGCCAACACAGCCACTTTACACAATTTATTAATAAAAGAAAGAAAATTTACATAAGATTATCTCATGAATGGTCACCCTACAAATGACCCTCCATGCCCTTTAAATAGAGATCATGGACCAATCGGGTGTTAAGCCATGGATCAAGTGTCAGTAATACCGAGGAGAGAATGAACCATCGGATCACTTAATGTCTAGAACATATCATGACCGTCAGATTGTAAGTTACAAAAGTACATAGTAAAGAAACACACTTTACCTAACTCTACACTAGACCAAGTTATACTTAACTATTTTCTATGTGTCGGAATATCCTAACAAGTCAACACTAGAGCTGTAGAAAAGAAATCAATGATTTGTTGAGTCAAATGAAGTTTAGATTAATTTTCAGTTGGTCATATGATTCATTAGGAGTAATATCATCAATGAGAGTTGGGAAAACATCTGCACCATATGTGCACATTGAAAAACCTAATATTGAACAATATGCCAACAAAGAAGAATGGGAAAAGAACACACTGCAGGAAGTTGAGGAGCTAGTTCCCAGTCAAACAACATTGAAAACTCCAAGGATGGAAGAAAAAGAATTGAAAATAATGAGAGAGAGTCTATCTCTAATAGGATCAAAGTTACATAAGGCAGCATTCAAAGTGCTAAAGAGGAGAAAAAATATAAATGTTGAAGAGGAATCCTCATAAGTTCAAACTTATAAAGAACCTACTACAATGATACTTTCAGGAGAATCTACATTTTCATTACAACAGATTTAAGAAACCACACTAGATTCTCCTTCTTCTCATTCTTATTCAAGGAAGAAAAGTAGTTTTTCAAGATTCTTAGAGATGAAGAATAAACACGAAGCACTAATAACTTCCACATATTAAAAGTTCTGGAAATAGTCTTCCACAACTCAGACAATATTACTTTTTGCCTTAGATAGTGAAAGAGGACAATTCCAATTAGCATTTTTGGAACCAAAAGTCTTAGTGCCTAAGAGTGATGAGGATTACAAAACCTCTATGTTTTCATTTGATACCAAACAGATACATCATATTGATCAAATTGATCTTCACAAGCAAGCAGGAAAAATGATATACACATAATTGACAAGTTCTACCATGGAAGCTTCTAAGCTACAACAAATCTGAACAATATTCATTCACAATTGAAGATTGAAAAGATGTCTTCTCTAGCAAAGGATAGAAAAATTAAGGGGCTGGAGGATCTAGTTTTAAAGTTAGGATTAAATCATAAATATGTAAAGGCAACTTAGGAAATAATTAAAAGAAGAAATGCAGACAGACAAGCACTAAGGAAACACCTGAGATTACCAAAAACTAAACATCCTCAAGCACAAGAAATAGGTTAGCTAGAGAAGGAAAAATAAAACATGCTTCAGATGATTCTAAAGAAAAATATACAAATTCAAAAAAATGGAGGTAGAGATGGAGAAATTAATCAAGGAAAGAAAACTCCAAAGAAGCACTGGAGTAGGGACATCTATAGCGGAAGTTTCCACAGGAGAACCAAAGTCTATTAGTCAGAATCTAGCAGAACAACCATCTAAAGCTATGCGAGAACTGTCATTAAAAGATATGGAGATTGAAAAAACTCAGAGTTCAGCTGGAGAAGACCCAAGATAATGAAATAAAAGTTGATAATGCATATCTAGACGAAGTACAAAAAAACTTCAGATTAACCAAGCAGCTGGAGAAACATGAGAATGAATCAGTGATTGCACAGAAATTATCTCAAGAAAAATAAAAAATATGGATTGGTATAAATTCAACCATGACTATACTTTGGAAATCTATTGAAATCATTTTTGAACAGGAGGATCTAGTGGAGAGGTCAAAGGCAGTCATTACAGAGATCAAAGAATGTTTAGATCATAAGCTAGGGGAAGCTACCAGAATAATTAAAGTATTGAATTCTAAAACAAAAGAAGAACTAGAGGAAGTTGGAATTGAAGACAAGACTGATACAACCCTAGGAGTAAGAAGGTTTTTGACAAAAAGGAACTTAATGTTATAGTTAGAAAACAAATCTCAAAACTTAGAAGAACATGTTAAAAAGTTTCATAGCAAGTTTAATCATTTGCGCCAGAAAGGGCTTCTAGCTCTACAAGATTCTAGTGGCCAATTGATTCCACTATAGAATTACGAGCACAAATTGCATGAGATAGCAGTAGAAAGAACCAAGTTTTCCAAAGTTAAATGGATAATCAACGGTGAAGAGTTCCTTGAAGGCCTTGAATATGATCTTTTTATTCAACATGAAGTTCAACATTTGTTTACCACTAGGCCAACCTTTGAGAAATATATAGAAGTTGATGAGGCATATAGAAAAGTAACAAAATTTTCTATCCTAGATGATAAATGATGGGATAAATTACTTGAACTCATCACGTGAAACAAAATTCAAAAATTCAGTAACCAGTTGCGGAGAAAGGAATAGAAAGCAAGATAGCAAGGGCAGATAGTAGAAAATTCAGTTTCAAGCAACCGACATCAAATAACATCCTCGAATTGTTTGCTAATTACTCATATTAGTTTAGAAAAGATATTTTTATGTTCTATTTTTGTAATATCTAAATTATTTTGGATAATATTCCATTTTTGTAATAAATTTTATTAGATCTAGATATTTTGAATTACACTCTATAAGTATTTTGTAATTTGAAGAAGGAAGGGTTGAACCCTTGTGATGATCTAGTGACACCATTGTAATACTCTGAAATATTTCTGAAGATAATCAAAGGATTTTGGCTTCATTCTTAACAAATTTTGTGTCCATGTGAGTTTTTCTTGTTTATTCATTTATGTTTTCCATAATTTAATTTTGCATATGTTCAAGGTAACATAGGAGTTAGGGTAAGGATAGATTGAGTATCAATCTCCTTGACAACCCACTACAAATTTATAATCATTAAAGAGATTAATTAACTAAAAAATTTATTTAAGTTAGTTCCTTTATATCTTTTAATTGTTTCCTTTAGTTATCTCTTGAAAATATACTATTTGGTTGTAGAATTTTTTCTACACACATCAACTATATTTGATTAATTAAATATTCAATATGGATGTTTGATTATCATATATTTTATTAATTTCTTCCTTCAAACTCAACTTAAATATTTATTCTCTTATGAATGAAAATCTGCCCTTTGAGCTTCTACGAAATATTTAGATTTTACAAGTGTTAAAGTTTTAATACATTGGTCATCCAATTCAATTAAACCCTTAGATGTTTTGGCGTAGTTCCCCAGCCTAGAACTGTCTACAAAGATACAACAATGATATTGGGCACACAACAATAAAGTAAAATAACAAAAAAACTACCAAAACATAACTCTATTTGTAATTTTCATTAATGTTTGAAATTATACATATACTATTAGTTACTATTCTCCTACAACTACTTCATTGTAAAACATACTCATGTTGCATAGGATTTTGGTTTGTTTTCTTTCATTAAGAATTTAGTTTATTTTGAAATTTTGTAAATGGTATCAAATTTTTATTTTCCCTATGTAATAGTTATACTTTTTTGATGAAAAAAAGAGATAATTTTATTCTTTAATTAAAAATTTAATGGTTGAAAATTTTAAATTTAACCTTTTTTTTAAGTGCATCCTATATGTTCAACTTATATTTACAAGTAGTAATTTTACCAATTTTAGCATTATTATGCACTAATATCAATAAGTGAAATTTAATAAATTAAACTTTTATGTGATTGCTAGGTCACTCCTATGGATGCACCAAAATTAGTACTATAGTAAATCTTGAAGTATATTTTCAACTCAAATTTAATTATAATAAAAATTCCATTCTTTACATGTGTGCTTTCAAATATATGTATCCACTACGTGTGGTACTACATTACATCTTATGTGTATCGACATGTTAATCAACTAAATTCTTGTACACTTGTCATGTGACCAAGTATTTATGCACCATTTGTGGTGCTCTTGTAAACCTTTAGCACATTGTAGGGTTAATTTTAATAAATTATAGCTTCCCTCACTTATTTGTATGATCGTTATTATGTGGATGTGTGGACATGGTGGTGCATTAAAAAGAAAGGATCTCTAGTGCACTAATATGTATTGTAATGCACATCTAATAATATTAGCAATTGCACCGAGAGGTGCAAAGGAACGCTGAAGGATGAAGAAACCAGTAACAAAAACACAGGGGAAAAAATTGAATTATCGTCTGTGTTGAGGTGATGTCAGTATCGAACCCTGGACCCTCCTGGCCCTAATGTGCAAGATGTAGATGAAAATTCCCAATGGTGTTCTTCTATTTGAAGGCTTTGTTGCAAGATTGTGGTGTACTACAATTGGAAGCCAGTGTTGTGTTTCATTCCCAGTTTCTCATAACCCCTGAAGTAGATAGAGACGATTGGTCACTCTCCCACTCCTTTCAATCGCTCCTCATCACAAAGAATCATCACCTTCCACTTCTTGCGTATCCAACTTATCCAGTAGAGAGAACAACGACAATGAAAACAATAATGACATGTAGACATTATACAACAATGAGCGTGGCCATTTTATTTGATGAGTGGTCCCAAGATGAGCTTTGACCCTTCCCTTGCCCTAGTGCCTGCACTGCTTCTGGACATATCCTTCTTGGAACACATATACTGCGTGATCTGACTGGGATAATTAGTTTACTATAATAAATTCCTTTTCAAATTATGTTAAATATGCTTAAGGATTCATGAGGTTAATTACAAGTTTAAACATGAGTTTTTGAGTGCTTTTAGGTAAATTTTATGTGCAAATTAACATAAACAAATGATTGAACAACAACATATAACAGACATAAACATCACCATAAACAGTATCACAGTAGCACATGATGAAGGATTTCACCCTCCTAGGCCACGTCTCCTTGGTCCAACTTCCAATGGCTTAGCCCTCTCTATTATGCTAAAAAAAGTGAATACATCAGTTTACAATAGTCATAAAGCTCTTAAACATGTTCCATTGGCTCCAGAATGCCCAAAAATGCCTGTGTAGCCTCTTTCTACTCCTGATTCATAAAAAACTGAAGAAGTTATGGCCTTTCGAAGTTTTTTAATAATCACATTGCAAATTCCCCAAAATCCTGCACCATCCTACATATTCGCCCCAAAATGCACTGATGGAGCGACAATTTCGCTGATTTTCAGGTGAAATTGTCAGACACTTTAAATGTCAACTAGCGTCTTAAATCCACAAATTGTGGCCACATGGGGGCCACGTGCCCCGGGGTAAGGCCAACGGCCTACCCCCACTAATTGGACCACCGCACTGCTTCATTGGTGGTTGTATGATGGTGGCGCAACTAAGGGTCAGCCCCCCGTGGGCTGGCCCCTCCCTGGACTGGCGCGCTCATCATATTTAAATATAACTGGAAACCTATTTAGGTTAAGACTCATTGTGATAACACATTAGTGGAAGGCTTTGCTCGTTGTTAATTGGTCGCCAGTTCGACCCCCACTACTACTGCCTAGGCCTCGACCCAAAATTTTGGTGGCCCTTGAGCTACCACATGGTGGCCTCTAGCTGGGCCACATGTCAACCCATGGTTGGCCACCAACCACCCAATAAAAATCTGACAACTGCGCCCAATCCAAAACTTCCACTTGGCACAACATGATTCATTGAGCACGTTGACTAGTCAAACCTGCCATATAGACCTACACAGTTAGTGCCACGTCAGCAATACGGATTGCTAACTGGGCTATCAAATTTTTGCAAAAAATCGCCTGTTTGGGAAAGTGAATAGAACATGATTATGGGAACATACTATGTCTATTTTGCGTGAAACGATTTGCGCCAGATTTAGGATGACAAGACCTACACGGTCATTCAAGTTCCACACTGATCCAACAACTTTTAATTTTGAGCTATTTTTTGAGCACCTAATCATTCCTCCCCACTGGAAGCCTTTTGGACCCCAAAAGATCACTTTCAGTTGTCCAACAGGTGAGGGTACAATTCCCTCACCTTTCCAATCTCGATCCATTTGGCCTTTGAAGGATTTGTTCCCTTGAGCCCCACTCGAAGGTAGTCCACACTCCCTCATTTTGAAGACCTTGTTCTTCTGTCAAGAATGGTGTCTTTCTGTAGTTCATCAAGGTATTCAAGAGAAAAATCCTCAATGGAAGGAATTTGGACATTTTCTCCTTGATCTTCAATTAAAGGAGGTTCATACAACCTTAAGTTCTCAACATTAAAAACAACATAAATTTGCAAATATGAAGGAAAATCCAACCTGAAGGCATTGTTACCAATCTTTTCCAGAATTTTGAATGGGTCATATCTAATTGGTTTCAACTTTTTACCTTCTGCTTGAAGCCTCTCTTTGCTAATGTGAATCCAAACTTCATCATTGACTTGGAACTTGTGATCTACATGATTCTTTTTGTGCCTTGCTTTGTACTTTCCTTGGCTCTTTTCCAGTTGTTCTTGAACTCTTTGGTGTACCAATTGGATTTGTTCAATGAACCTCCCTTCTTTTTCTATGTCACTATAACCATCAATAGCAACATCCTTTCCAAAAATCAAATCCAAAGGAGACTTAATCAAGTATCCCAAACATGCCTCAAATGGTGATGTTTGAGTTAAAGAGTGCTTGGCCCAGTTGTAAGCATGTTGAGTGTAGTGCAAATGTTCATCCCACAACTTAGGATTTTAGCTTAAATACCCACGAAGAAGATGTATCATTGTCCTATTCACCACCTCTGTTTGACCATTTGTTTGTGGATGAAATTTTGTACTCTTTTTCAATTTGGTATCCACGAATCCCCACAAGCTTGACCATAAATTCCCAACAAAGTGAGAATCTCATTCACTAACAATGGATGTGGGAAATCCAAAATGCACCCATATGTTCTGAAAGAATAACTAAGCAATTTGTTCAGTTGTAGTTTTCTTTTTACTTGGCATCAAAATACACATTTTGTTGAACCTATCCAGAACTACATACAAATAATCATGACCTGTTTTTGACAATGGAAGACCTCCTAAGAAATCCATAGAAACACTCTCCCCTGGTCATGAATTAACCAGAAGTGGTGTGTACAATCCTATATTCCTATTGCTAGGCTTACTTACTGCACATAATGAACATAGCTTAATAAAAAGTGACACACTTTCAAGCATATGAGGCTAATAACAATACCTCTGTAGATGTGCCACCGTCTTACTTACACTGAAATGACCAACAATAAGAGAATTATGTGCCTCTCTTATGATGTTGACTCTTTCTCCCTGTGGAATACAAAGCTTACCAAGATGGTACAACAAGTTATCATGCAAATGATAATCCAATTCCTCTACTTGGTTACCTTGACTCAAGCTTGCATAAACATCCTAAAAGTCATTGTCTAATGCATATTGCTCAATAAAGCTTTCATGCAAAACATAATTATGATTGAGTAAAGTAGTTGCACTAATAATAGGCCTAGAAATCATATCAACAACTTTATTGTAGATATATTCTTATACCTTATTACCAAGTGGAATTATTGAAGAAAACCCATCCATCGAAAGTGCCTTGACTATTGCAACTTTGATTGAGACTACAAGTATTGCAATGGCTGATGATCCGTGTGAATGATTGTTTCCTTACCCATCAAGTAGTGTTTCCACTTTTTCACACTTTTCACCAATGCATACAATTCCTTGTCATATGTAGGATAATTAATCATTGCACCACTGAAAGTTTCTGATTCAAAACAGATAGGCTTACCATGTTTCATGAGGACTGCACCCATGGTGTAGTCACTAGCATCAGTCTGGATCTCAAATGGCTGTCTCAAGTCTGGAAGTGCAAGTACTAGAGTTGAACTAATCTTTTCCTTAAATGCATCAAAGGCCTTTTGTTTTCCTCTCCACTGAAAAACCTTTTTCACACTTGACAATGCATGCAAAGGAGATGCTATAGAAGAAAAGTTAGCAATGAATTTCCTCCAATATTGAGCTGCTCCCAAAAAACTTCTTACCTCGATAGCTATCTTGGGCCTTACCCAATTCCAAATAACATCAACCTTGGAGGGATCTATTTTCAACTCACCTCCTCCAACAATATGACCCAAGTAAGCTAAAGAAGTTTTTCCAAACTCACACTTTGACATATTTAAATACAATTGTTCTTTCTTTAAGACATCAAGTAGTTTCCTCACAGGCAGGACATATTCATCACGAGATTTACTGAAAATTAAGATGTCATCTAAGTAGACTATAACAAACTCATCAAGAAATGGCCTCAACACATCATTCATCACACGCATGAAGGTAGCAGAAGCATTACATAAACCAAAAGGCATAACTAGCCATTCAAACAAAACTTGTTTTGTTTTGAATGTTGTCTTCCAAATGTCCCCTTCAAAAATTCTAATTTGATGGTAGCCACTCCTTAAGTCAAACATAATAAAATACTTTGCATCTTTCAATTGATCAAGTAAATCACCTATTCTAGGAAGTGGGTAATAGTTCTTTACCGTAATCTCCTTCAACGCACGGAAGTCCACACACATGCACCATGTTCCATCCTTCTTTGGCACTGTTGGGGAAATTATATGTGTTATAATTCCAACATTAAATTATCAATCCAAGGTCGTAAGACTTAGAGGCACAAGAGCAGGTAACGCAGGATCAAAGCATCTAACCTAAATTAACATCAAATTCCTATTTTTGAATTAAGTACAGAATGCAAATAAACAATTTTAATCTCAATCTAAGTAAAATAAATCAATCAAACTTATTCTAAATGCAAGTAAAACTTAACTGCAATTCAAACAATAAACTTTAGAACTTTGAAATCAAACAAAACTAATTATCATTTGAATGATTTCAATCTTAATCTAAGTAATGGAAATCTTAAATCAAACACTAAGATCTATTTAATCTAAATGCAAGAATCTTAAATCAATCGATACTAACTCAAAAAAACATCAAACTTATGCTAAATCTTAATCCAACAGAATTCACTTTCACTCAAACGATGTTAAACTAAGGCAATAATTCAAAATGAGATTGCAATTAATCTAATTCTCGGGATCACACAAATCAATAAGTAATCAAACTTTAACCTCTATCATCACTTTGCAATTTCTTCAAAGGAATATAAGTAAACCAAGATTCTAATTGACATGCTTTCATATTTAAAAGACTACAAAATAAGAAATTATTTTATCCTTAGATTACTTAATCAGACTCAAGAAATCATTCAAATATAAGCACATTGACTAATGGTTCTACCAATAACTAATTACAATTATACTGAATTTCAAAACTAAACTACTAATCCAAACAATGATTTAATGGTCTCGTTGCATTGCTTTCAAATACTTGATTGCCAAAACACAATGTTACAAGAAATCATAGTGAATCAGTAAGGCACATTATCGATTTTAATCCATATTTTTAAAAAATAGAGTTATCGATCTCTTGCTTATCCAATTAATAAGAACCTTTGAGTATTCCAAATGTAAACCTGTAGCAAGAGGATTATTCATGCAATAAAATCATTGATCAACACCATTCATTAGCTTGCAATGCATTGAAGATGATATGTCTATTTAATTTCAAGAAAAAATAATTACAATCTTAAGTACAGAATCGAAATTATGAGATCTAATTAACAAATGCTTTCAAAATAAAATACCTACACTTAGATCTAAATCAAATATGCTACCTCTATCCTGTGATGTTTAAAAAACCTGCTTCCAGATGGTGGTGAGCTCTTGCCACTCCCAAAACAAGTTTAAATTAATGCAATACTCATTTAAAAATCAAAAACACATTAATACTTGCAACAAATTGAGTGTAGAATCAGAATTGTATTAAAGTTCAAAATAGAAATTCATATGCATACATCCTTGTTAGCCCTTCTGAGGCAAAGACAAAAACGTATTACAATAGTCCTTTCTTATATTCTATCCTTACATTTTCTCACACAGTCCATGTCTAAGCCATTTATAAAATTTACAAGGCGAATTTGTCATTTTCCTTAATTCTCGAAAATTGCATATTTTTAACAAATTGGCCTCAAAGATATTGGCATATCTTCCTAAACATGGAAAAGTTTTGAAACTGGTTTGGAGGGAACCTAATTTGTCATAATTTCAACAAAAATGTCTCTTATATTTGTCTCATTCAACACCATATCCTCAGAAAGCATGCCCGAAGTTGGTTGTTTGGCTCTTTTTGCAAGATTATAGAGTTTTGGAAAAGCAATGTTTTTTTTATGAAACTGCTTTAAAGACCTGCATGTAACTTTTCAACCAAACTGAATCTTGAAAAAAAAAAATGGTTATAGATAATTTGTTACATTTTAAAAAAAAACCCATTTTCTCATATTTTCCAAATTCACCTCAAGTTGTACGAAAATCGAAGTCAAACTTGGTAGTTTGAAAACTGTGCGGATTTTGAGCAGATTTGTTGATTTTCTTCTAGAGACCCACATGTGTGACTTGGGTGAAATCCAACTCATGGGAAGGTGTTATAACATCATTTTGGACAATAACCTTCCTTGTTTTTCCCCGGAAGCGTGTCGAAACTCCAAATTGGATATTTTCACCTACAGGCTTGTGAAGAATTTTGGCAATGGAACCCTGCGGCAAATGAACTTAGCAAAAACCGTCATTAGTAAATCATGACTAAATCATCTCTAATCATATAAAATCTAAGAAAACTAATGATAATCAACCATGAAGTGTAGGATATGAATTGGCGATAAGTGATGGAATTATGGTGTGAAATGAGTGTAAAAGTGTCGAAATTTGGGTTATGAATAATGGTTTTGTATGATCGAAAAATAGGCATATTTGAGGTCCAACATCCCCCCATGCCTAAGGGTTTTCAAGTCCTCATGAAAACAAATCTCTTTCTCATTGACATATTCTTAACATTGTTTCGTAGATGTTGGTTCTTGTGGAGCAACATTGCTTGAATATTTGGGGGTGCTAGTCCTTGTGGAGCAACACTGCTTGAACACTTGGAGGTGCTAGTTCTTGTGGGGTAGCACTCTTCATATTAACATATCATACTGAATTCAGAGCAATACAAATTGAGGACAAGAAATGAATGGATGTGGAAGAGATGATGGATGAAATGAGGTGGTGATGGATATGGTGAATGGGTGCTTGCATACTTTGTCTTCGTAAGACCAATGTCTATAGGTGGTTTCCTTTATAATTTCATGGCTGTAATGACTTCATCCTATGAATAGAATGCTTGGAGAAGACATTATAAAGACTGCCTTTATTAATACACCATAAGGCTTTTGCTTTTAACATGGTCTTCTAATCGAAGTATATGTGTAATGAATGGAAGGAAATAGAAGGATAATGGTTTATGAAATATGAAATGTGTGGAATGTGAAGTGGTGAATCATTAGGCTTCTTTAACTTTATAATGAATTAGAGAATCATAATCCAAATTTACCTCAAGTTTTACCTTTGTCGTCGATGTGCTCGGTGCTGCAAAATAAAGTGGAAGATGGAATGCCTGGAGCTGATGTGACTGCTGATCTGATATGTTGAAGAAGCTTGAAGGAAGAACTAAAGATACCCTTCTCTCCCATGCCTGAGGAGTTGTATGTCCCCAAGCAACTAAGTAAAGGTGACTGCTACTACAAATGACAATGGAAATGATGATACAAAAATCCAAACTGCTGCAAACCTGTGTTGAGATCTCAAAACCATATAGTCTTCAATCACTACACACCCATGTGAAATATTTCATATGTGAATAAACGGTGTCGATGTCAAATATAGGCAAGAACCATTGGATTATCAACCATTGAGGATGTCTTTAACCAATGCGAGATATCCCATTTTTGATGTCAATGGGAATCAAGGCACTAGGTACATTCTACTAGCCATGAATGGATTTGTCGAAGTCAAATGGACTGTAGAATTCACCCACCAAGAAACATTGATGTATTTCCTTAGTATATCACAAGGATACCTACCATTAAGGCATGCAGGCTCCCAAGTACCTTATCTAACCCTAACCTTGGTCCCAGATAATTTGTTGATGTCGATGGGACTAGGCTTGTTGGCAGGCGGGCCTTAAGGGATCCCAAATCAAACAACATGAGTACAAGACATAATGAATTGAAAGATACATGATTTGAAGAACTCATACAAATTTAAAAACTTCATTGAGAACTTTTCCTGCCTATTACCTGGTTTTCAAGCAAAGTCCCTGTCCAGTTGTGCCAGACAAGCTTGTTTTCAGAAAAGGACTTATTTTTCTCTTTACTATTTTCATTTATTTATTTACAATACTAGATTACCTACTATACTAGAGAAAAGATGTATTCCTTCAAGTGAAAGAGAACTTCCAATGAAGCCATGTGCGGATCAGGTACAAAGATATATTCATGCTCACATTTAACATATAAAATTTAGAATATACATGAGCATGAAATATCAGTATCTTTGAAAGATGTGATACAAAGAGTACTTAAAGATGAGAGTGGTACTTTGATTGGATTGTGATATGGAACCAATGCTCAATGTAATCCTGGTGGTATTGGTCCATTTCTTCATTTGAACCACTAGAAAATCCTCTTCGGTCATTCTAGGCAAACTTGGATAATTGGTCTCTGGAATGCATACAAGGCTTGCTGATGGGAATGGTAAAAGTTCTTCGATCTTAGGTTCAGTTGGATACTCCCCATCAGATTTGGTACATTAGTTATCGATCTCCTTAGTAGATAGGCAAGAGGAATCAAGGGAGACTTCCAAATCCTTTTTTGGTTGTCTTGAGATAGATAATTTCCTGAATGTGGTCAGGATGAACTCTTCTTGAGAGGCAGATATCCCAGCTACTGCTAGAATTTGAGAAAGTACTTCGAGGGGCATTCTTCAAGCTCTCAATCATTCTTTTAGTTTATCATGCTAGTTGTTGATACATGTCTCGCAACATGGATTAGTACACAGGGGTTCTTACAACACCTGAAAAATGTTTTATCTTTCAAGAGATTGAATTTTTAATCTAGATGAATAAAAACTGCTAATTGCAATAAAACTCACCAAACATGCTTACTTGGACAACTAGACTTTAGAAAGACCCCAAACCAAAGCAGATGTGTGGCTCTTCACTCACGTCTTACTGTCTTCTTCGCCTTCTAATTGCCTTGCAACTAAGATCACGCCAAAAACCTGTGAAAGAAACTACGCTCTAATCCCTTTAGCACCTCCCCAGCAACGACGCCAAAAATGTTAGGGAAATTATATGTGTTATAATTCCAACATTAAATTATCAATCTAGGGTCATAAGACTTAGAGGCGCAAGTGCAGGTAATGTAGGATCAGAGCATCTAACCTAAATTAACATCAAATTCCTATTTATGAATTAAGTACATAATGAAAATAAACAATTTTAATCTCAATCTAAGTAAAGTAAATTAATCAAACTTAATCTCAATGCAAGTAGAAATTAACTGCAATTCAAACAATAAACTTTAGAAATCTGAAATCAAACAAAACTAATTATCATTCGAACGATTTCAATCTTAATCTAAGTAATGGAAATCTTAAATCAAACACTAAGATCTATTTAATCTAAATACAAGAATCTTAAATCAATCAAGACTAACTCAAAAAAGCATTAAACTTATGCTAAATCTTAATCCAACAAAATTCACTTTTAGTCAAACAATGTTAAACTAAGGAAATAATTCAAAATGAGATTGCAATTAATCTAATGTCCTATATCACACAAATCAATAAGCATTCAAACTTTAACCTCTATCATCACTTTGCAATTGCTTCAAAGGAAACTAAGTAAACCAAGATTCTAATTGACATGCCTTCATATTTAAAAGATTACAAAGTAAGAAACTATTTTATCCATAGATTACTTAATCAAACTCAAGAAATCATTCAAACATAAGCACATTGACTAATGGTTCTACCAATAAATAATTATAATTATAATGAATTTAAAAACTAAACTACAACTCCAAACAATGATTTAATGGTCTTGTTGCATTGATTTCAAATACTTGATTGCCAAAACAAAATGTTACAAGAAATTATAGTGAATCAGTAACGTACATAATCGATTTTAGTCCATATCTTAAAAAAATAGAGTTATCGATCTCTTGTTTATCCAATTAGTAAACACCTTTGAGTATTAACCAATTGTAAACCTGTAACAAAGGAATTATTCATCTAATAAAATCATTGATAAATACCATTCATTAGTTTGCAACGAGTTGAAGATGATATTTCTATTTAATTTCAAGAAAAACAAATTACAATCTTAAGTACATAATCGAAATTATGAGATCTAATTAACAAATGCTTTCAAAACAAAATCCCTGCACCTAGATCTAAATCAAACGGGCTACATCTATCCTGTGATGTTTACAAAACTTGATTCCAGGCAGTGGTGAGCTCTTTCCACTCCCGGAGCAAGTTTAAATTAATGTAATACTCTTTTAAAAATCAAAAACACATTAATACTTACAACAAATTGAGTGCAGAATCAAAATTGTATTAAAGTTTAAAATAGAAATTCATATGCATACATCCTTGCTGGCCCTTCTAAGGCAAAACAAAAAACGTATTACAATAGTCCTTTCTTCTTTTCTATCCTTCCATTTTCTCACACAGGCCATGGCTAAGCCATTTATAAAATTTACAAGGTGAATTTGTCATTTTCCTTAAATCTGGAAAATTGCATATTTTTAACAAATTGGACTCAAAGATATTGGCATATCTTCCTAACCATGGTGAATTTTAGAAAAAAATTTGGAGGGAACCTAATTTGTCATATTTTCAACCAAACCCTCTCTTATATTTGTCTCATTCAACTCCATATCCTCGAAAAGTGTGCCCTAAGTTAGTTGTTTGGCTCTTTTTGCAAGATTCTAGAGTTCTGGAAAAACCGTTTTTTTTTTTATGAAACTACTTTAAATACCCCCATGTAACTTTACAACCAAACTGAATCTTGAGAAAAAATTTCAGTTATTGATAATTTTTATATTTTTAAAAAACTCGTTTTCTCATATTTTCCAGATTCAACTCTAGTTGCACGTAAATCGAGGTCAAACTTGGCAGTGTGGACACTGTGCAAATTTTGAGCACATTTGTTGATTTTCTTCTAGAGACCCACATGTGCGACTTGGGTGCAATACAACTCATGATAAGGTGTTATAACATCATTTTTTACAATAACCTTCCTCGGTTTTTTCTCGGAAGCGTTCCGAGATGTCGAAACTCCAAATTGGATATTTTCACCTACAGGCTTATGAAGAATTTTGGCAATGGAACCCTATGGCAAATGAACTTAGAAAAAACCGTCATTATTAAATCATGAATAAATCATCTCTAATCATAGAAAATCTAAGAAAACTAATTATAATCAACCATGAAGTGTAGGATATGAATTGGTGATAAGTGATGGAATTATGGTGTGAAATGAGTGTAAAAGTGTCGGAATTTGGGTTATGAATAATGGTTTTGTATGATGGAAAAATAGGCATATTCGAGGCCCAACATCCCCCCATGCCTAAGGGTTTGCATGTCCTCATGCAAACAAATCTCTTGCTCATTGACAAATTCTTAACATTGTTTCGTAGATGTTGGTTCTTGTGGAGCAACATTGCTTGAATATTTGGAGGTGTTGGTTCTTGTGGAGCAACACTGCTTGAATACTTGGAGGTGTTGGTTCTTGTGGGGCAGCACTCTTCATATTAACATATCATACTGATTTCAGAGCAATACAAATTGAGGACAAGAAATGAATGGATGAGGGAGAGATGATGGATGAAATGAGGTGGTGATGGAGATGGTGAATGGGTGCTTGCATACTCTGTCTTCGTAAGACCAATGTCTATAGGTGGTTTCCTTTATCATTTCATGGCTATAATGACTTCATCCTGTGAATAGAATGCTTGGAGAAGACACTATAGAGACTGCCTTTATTAATACACCATAAGGCTTTTTCTTTTAACATGGTCTTGTAATCAGAGTATATGCATAATGAATGGAAGGAAATAGAAGGATAATGGTTTATGAAAGATGAAATGTGTGGAATGAGAAGTGGTGAATCATTAATCTTATTTAACCTTCTAATGAATTAGAGAATCATAAGCCAAATTTACCTCAATTTTTACCTTTGTCGTTGATGTGCTCGGTGCTGCAAAATGAAGTGGAAGATGGAATGCCTAGAGCTGATGTGACTGCTGATCTGATCTGCTAAAGAAGGCTAAAGGATGAACTAAAGTCCTCTTCTCCCCCATGCTTGAGGAGTTGTATATCCCCAAAAAACTGAGGAAAGGCGACTGCTACTGCAAATGACAATGGAAATGCTGATACAAAAATCCAAACTACTGCAAACCTGTGTTGAGATCTCAAAACCATATCACCTTCAACTGCTACACACCCGTGTGAAATATTGCATATATGAATAAATAGTGTCGATGTCGAACATAAGAAATGATCGTTGGATTACCAACCATTGAGGATATCATTAACCAATGCGAGATATCCCATATTTGATGTCAAATGGGAATCAAGGCACTAGGTACATTCTACTAGCCATGAATGGATTTGTCGAAGTCAAATGGACTGCAGAATTCACCCACCGAGAAACATTGATGTATTTCCTTAGTATATCACAAGGATACCTACCATTAATGCATGCAAGCTCCCAGGTACCTTATCTAACCCTAACCTTGGTCCCATATAATTTGTTGATGTCAATGGGACAAGGCTTGTTGGCAGGTGGGCCTTAAGGGATCCCACATCAACCAACACGAGTACAAGACATAATGACTTGAAAGATACATGATTTGAAGAACTCATACAAATTTACAAACTTTATTGGGAACTTTGCCCACCAGTTACCTGGTTTTCAAGCAAATTCCTTGTCCAGTTGCACCAGACAAGCTGGTTTTCACAAAAGGACTTATTTTTCTCTTTACTATTTTCATTTATTTATTTACAATACTAACTTTCCTACTATACTAGAGAAAATATGTCCTCCTTCAAGTGAAAGAGAACTTCCAATGAAGCCATGTGCGGATCAAGTACAAAGATATATTCATGCTCAGATTTAACATATAAAATTTAGAATATACATGAGCATGAAAAATCAACAGCTTTGAAAGATGTGATACAAAGAGTACTTGAAGATGAGAGTGGTACTTTGATTGGATTGTGATCTAGAACCAATGCTTGATGTAATCCTGGTGGTATTGGCCCATTTCTTCATTTGAACCACTCTGAAAGTCCTCCTCGGTCATGTCAGGAAAACTTCGATAATTGCTCTTTGGAATGCATACAAGGCTTGCTGATGGGCATGGTAAAAGTTCTTCTATCTCAGGTTCAGTTGGATGCTCCCCACCAGATTTGGTACATCAATTCTTGATCTCCATTGGGTAGCAGATCCCCCCATAGTGGGTTTTTGGGGCTTAAAGCCCAGAATTTGCTCAAGAGTAATGTAAATACCCCACGAAACGCGGGCACGGAGTGCGAGAGTCTAGGGTTGTCCATCCTAAAATAATGTAATTTAATGTAAAGTGTGTCGGCCTACCCATGGTCTGCGGACAATGGGATTGTATAAATAGAGCGAGGCTCTAAGTGTAAAGTTAGTCTTAAGTCTTATGATGTTCTTTTGGATGATGAATTAAGCTCTAAGTCTGTAAGTCAAGTCTTGGGTTGTAGTAGTAGGAAGAGGCTCTACAGCTGTGTGCGCAGAGGCCTGATAGAGTTTGCAGCTGTGTGCGTGGACCCCTACAGCTGAGTGCACAGGGTGGAGTTGGGATTGTACTAGAACAAAGGATTAATAAAAGATAAGTTGATTCTGAAATACTATGTGCTTATGCTTCTGTTATATTTATACATCTCTTTACAGTTTTATGATTGCACACACTTGTTATGAATGTTGAATGGTTAATCAGAATATTGGGTACACACAACTAAGTCAAGATCTATAATAATAGCACAGTAAGGATAAGGGATCTAGATAGCACCTATTCACACTCTTTACAGAGCTGCACGGAAGTAGTTGCACAATCTGCCAAGGATAGACGGTTGCGCGGAGCAGCGCAAATGCGCAGGTTCGGTTCGCGAGCTTCCTAGACTTCATCAAGACATCCCTAGGGTGCGGAAACCTGGTTCCAGCACCCTCCCATACTACCTCAAGTGAGACCTCAGTCCGCACACCGCGAGCTGTTGCCGAAAGGGCCGGTAGTTTCAGGATTTGTTTGCTTGTTGGGGCCTGACCCAGGTTCAGAAGTGATTTAACCAAACAAGAAAGAGCAGTGACTTGGGCCTCGCTGAAGCTATAAAGGCCAAGTATAAACTAGAAAAGAAGAAGCGGGGGTATGTAATAGTAAGCATTAAAGACCAAGGGGTGCACGTAGCCACCCAGCTGCTGATCAGCAAGCTAATGAGGAAACGTCGTGCTGACGAAGTACCAGCGTTTGTGATTGTGTTAGCAGAGCAATGCGTAGAGGGGCTCCAGTTCAACTGGGTGCAGTTCCTATGTGATGAATTCTTGACGAACTACAGGGAGGCCTAGGAGCAGGGTAAGACCTTCCACTATGCGTGGTTTCTCTTATCCATTCTGTTGGTTGCAAGGGAGCTGCCGGCGGATAGCCAATTTCCCACTACTGAGGGTGACCTGCCCAAAGCCACAAGGTACACCTCGCTCTGGGCTACAAGAGACACGAATAGGATTCACAAGATATAGGTATTCTTGGTGCTTGTAGAGGCGAGCATCCGAACATGGATCAACCGCAGGCTGCGCTTGTCCCCTATAGTTCATAACAGTTTGCAAAGTTCAACAGAATTCAAGGCAGATATGCATAACCTGTATATCCGGGCACGCAAGGATCTAGTACGGAAATGGGAGAAGCTTCCATTCATTGTAATGGACGATGCAATCTTCACAGTGATGGAGTCATGGCCTCCAGAGTGGCGCGCTCCGGACTTGGCGGAAATGGAGAAGGTCGCAACTCGACAACAAAAGAAGGAAACCAAGCTGTGCCTCACGTAGCTAGCTGAGAGGACACACCAGGAACAAGAAGCAGCCACATGGCAAAAGGCAGTCGATACAGTAGCAACAGCACAGATGGCAGAAACCATAACCGCGCCTGCCAGAGAGGCTGAGGAAGGCCAGGAGATGTCCTCAGAGCAACAGACCGAGGAAGTGGAGAGGGAGGAAGACCACGTGGACCCCAGTACAACATCAACACAACTCAAGTGGCCGCATGACCCGGAGAAAACCATCCCCGGAAAGAAAGGGAAAGTCACAAAGATGTTCGACAACTTGATCACGCTCATGGAAGGTGATCTATTAGATATCAGCAAAACAATTCGGGCAATCATGGAAGGGGCGCTCCAGGGATTGCAGATGGAGCAGAACACTATGTTGGGGGTGCTCAGCATGTAGCTACAATTTTTGTAGGTACAGCACCCCCAAACAGGTACAATGGCCTAGTATGTCGCAGCAGGAACCGCTAAGGCCGAACAGACGTTGCATGCCCGTATGAGTAACACCTTCATATTGCCCGACGACGCACTAGTAGCAGCAAACGAGGAGGACCAAGCTACGATGAGCAACATGAAAGGGGTTGGCTTAAACTTGGCCGCCATGCCACGCAAAGTACTATACCAACTGTAGGATGGGGTCATCACCAAACTCCGCGCCTGAGAAGGCCGAGCGATCTAGGTCCTGCATGAGCAGAAAATCAACATGGACCAACTCAACATCCAGAGGGATGAGTTGGTTGCATAGGCTAGCGAATTGGAGCAGGAAATAGAGGATTCATGCAGGAGCATTCCAGAGTTGGTCATACCGGCAGAGCTACCAGTAGTAGAGTAGGTCCATAGATTGGTAGCCAGAGTCCGTGAGGCCCGGGAGGAAACAGCAAAGGTTCAGTTGGAGTTGAACCTACAAATTGCCGAGCTGTGATTGAAGGCGCAACCCTCCACACCTCCAGAAGTCAGAGAGCAATGTGCCCACGCTATCCAGATGGGGTTGGAACGAATTGGCCAGGCGACATAGCGGTGCACTGGGATGTTGGAGCAAGCACTCACCATACTTACACATCTACAGGAAGACCCGAACCTATAACGCCTAGAGACAGAAGTGCACGAGTTGCAGTAGGAGTACGACAGTGTCCGGGGCACCGTGCAGATGGTTTCCCTTACTCAACAACTCACCAGACTACAGCAGGCAAGGGCACTGAAGGACTGATTATATGCCGCGCGCCAAAAGGAAGCCCTGTTTAAAGCATGCATCCAGCCATGGATCGATGAAGCGTTCACAATCACAACTACCATTGAAGGGAAGCTGGCACATATGCAGGAACTGTACATGGTTGGACAAGAATGTGACCCGGCACATGAAAGTTCAAAGATACGCGTGCAACAAGTACAACAGGCGGCAAAATAGTGTGTTGTAGACACCCAAGCTACGCAAGACTTGCTGCATGGACTTCGCGCAAAGATCGTTGCACCCGCAGAGTGACTCGGGATGAGTCACGATAATTGTGTTGGGGGCCTGTTGGGCAGTGGATCCCCCCATAGCGGGTTTTTAGGGCTTGAAGCTCGGATTTTAGTCAAGAGTAATGTAAAGACCCCGCGAAATGCAGGCGCAGAGTGTGAGAGTCTAGGGTTGTCCACCCTAAAATAATGTAATAAATGTTAAGTGTGTCGGCCTACCCATGGTCCGCGGACCATGGGATTGTATAAATAGAGCGAGGCTCTAAGTGTAAAGTTAGTCTTAAGTCTTATGATGTTCTTTTGGATGATGAATTAAGCTCTGAGTCTGTAAGTCCGAGTCTTGGGTTGTAGTAGTAGGAAGAGGCTCTGCAGCTGTGTGCGCAGAGGCCTGGTAAAGTCTGCAGCTGTATGCGCGGACCCCTACAGCTGAGTGCGTAGGGAGGAGTTGGGATTGTACTGGAACAAAGGATTAATAAAAGATAAGCTGATTCTGAAATACTGTGTGCTTATGCTTCTGTTATATTTATGCATCTCTTTATAGTTTTATGATTGTGCACACTTGTTATGAATGTTGAATGGTTAATGAGAATATTGGGTACACACAATTAAGTCAAGATCTATAATAATAACATAGTAAGGATAAGGGATCTAGATAGCACCTATTTGCGCTCTTTACAGAGCTGCGTGGAAGCAGTTGCACAAGCTGCAAAGGACAGACAGTTGCGCGAAGCAGCGCAAACGCGCGGGTTCGGTTCGCGAGCTTCCTAGACTTCATCAAGACATCCCTAGGGTGCGAAAACCTGGTTCCAACACCCTCCCATACTACCTCGGGTGAGATCTTAGTTCGCGCACCGCGGGCTGTTGCCAAAAGGGTTGGTAGTTTCAGGATTTGTTTGGCTAAATCACTTCTGAACCTAGATCATGCCTGAACAAGCCAACAATCTCCTTGATAGATAGGCAAGAGGAATTAAGGGAGACTTCCAAATCCTTTTCTGGTTGTGGAGAGATAGATAATTTCCTAATTGTCGTCAAGATGAACTCTTCTTGAGAGGTAGATATTCCAACTACTGCTAGGATTTGAGAAATTACTTTGAGGGACATTCTTCAAGCTCTCAATTGTTCTTTGAATTTATCCTGTTGGTTTTTGATCCCTGTCTCGCAACATGGATTAGTACACAGGGGTTCTTACAGCACCCCAAAAATGTTTTATCTTTAAAGAGCTTGAATTTTTAATCTAAATGAATAAAACTGTTAATTGCAATAAAACTCACCAAACATGCTTACTTGGACAACCAGACTTTGGAGAGACCCCAAACCAAAGTGGATGTGTGGCTCTTCACTCACATCTTACTGTCTTCTCTGCCCTTTAATTTCCTTACAACTAAGATCACACCAAAAACTTGTGAAAGAAACTATGCTCTAATCCCTTTAGCACCTCCCCAGCAACAACACCAAAAATGTTGGGGAAATTATATGTGTTATAATTCCAACATTAAATTATCAATCCAAGGTCATAAGACTTAGAGGCGCAAGTGCAGGTAATGCAGGATCAGAGCATCTAACCTAAACTAACATCAAATTCCTATTTCTGAATTAAGTACAAAATGCAAATAAACAATTTTAATCTCAATCTAAGTAAAGTAAATCAATCAAACTTAATATCAATGCAAGTAAAACTTAACTGCAATTCAAACAATAAACTTTAGAAATCTGAAATCAAACAAAACTAATTATCATTCGAATGATTTCAATCTTAATCTAGGTGATGGAAATCTTAAATCAAACACTAAGATCTGTTTAATCTAAATGCAATAATCTTAAATCAATCGAGACTAACTCAAAAATACATCAAACTTACGCTAAATCTTACTCCAACAGAATTCACTTTGACTCAAATGATGTTAAACTAAGGCAATAATTCAAAATGATATTGCAATTAATCTAATTCTCAAGATCACACAAATCAATAAGAATTCAAACTTTAACCTTTATCATCACTTGGAAATTGCTTCAAAGGAAACTATGTAAACTATGATTCTAATTGACATGCTTTCATATTTAAAAGACTCCAAAATAAGAAACTATTTTATCACTAGATTACTTTAATCAAACTCAAGAAATCGTTCAAACATAAGCACATTGACTAATGGTTCTACCAATAACTAATCACAATTATAATGAATTTCAATACTAAACTACAACCCCAAACAATGATTTAATGGTCTCGTTGCATTGCTTTCAAATACTTGATTGGAAAACACAATGTTACAAGAAATTATAGTGAATCTGTAAGGTACGTAATCGATTTTAATCCATATTTAAAATAAATAGAGTTATCAATCTCTTGTTTATCCAATTAATAAGCACCTTTGAGTATTCCAATCGTAAACATGTAACAAAGGGATTATTCATGAAATTAAATCATTTGATCAACAACATTCATTAGCTTGCAATGACTTGAAGATGATATGTCTATTTAATTTCAAGAAAAAAAAAATAAAAAATCTTAAGTACAGAATCAAAATTATGAGATCTAATTAACAAATTCTTTCAAAATAAAATCCCTACACCTAGATCCAAATCAAACATGTTACCTCTATCATGTGATGTTTACAAAAATTTATTTCAGGCGGTGGTGAGCTCTTTCCACTCCTAGAGCCAGTTTAAATTAATGCAATACTCTTTTAAAAATCAAAAACACATTAATACTTATAGCAAATTGAGTGCAGAATCAGAATTGTATTAAAGTTCAAAATATAAATTCATATGCATACATCCTCATTGGTCCTTCTGAGGCAAAGCCAAAAACATATTACAATATTCCTTTCTTCTGTTATATCCTTTCCTTTTCTCACGCAGGCCATGGCTAAGCCATTTATAAAATGTACAAGGTGAATTTGTCATTTTCCTTAATTCTGGAAAATTGCATATTTTTAACAAATTGGCCTCAAATATATTGGCATATGTTCCTAACCATGGCGAAGTTTGGAAAACGGTTTGGAGGGAACCTAATTGTCATATTTTCAACAAAAACCTCTCTTATATTTTTCTTATTAAATTCCATATCCTCAGAAAGTGTGCCTGAAGTTGGTTGTTTGGCTCTTTTTTCAAGATTCTAAAGGTCTGGAAAAATAATGTTTTGTTTATGAAACTGCTTTAAAGACCCACATGTAACTTTTCAACCAAACTAAATCTTGAGAAATAGTTTTGGTTATAGATAATTTGTTATATTTTTAAAAAACCCATTTGCTCCTATTTTCCAGATTCACCTCCAGTTGCACGCAAATCGAGGTCAAAATTGGCGGTTTGAAAATGTGTGGATTTTGAGCAGATTTGTTGATTTTCTTCTAGAGACACACATGTGTGATGTGGGTGCAATCCAACTCATGTTAAGGTGTTAGAACATCATTTTGGACAATAACCTTCCTCAAATTTCTCTGGAAGCGTGTCGAGATGTCGAAACTCCAAATTAGATATTTTCACCTATAGGTCTATGAAGAATTTTTGCAATGGAACCCTATGGCAAATGAACTTAGCGAAAACCGTCATTAGTAAATCATGAATAAATCATTGCTAATTATAGAAAAGCTAAGAAAACTAATGATAATCAACCACAAAGTGTAGGATATGAATTGGCGATAAGTGATGGAATTATGGTGTGAAATGAGTGTAAAAGTGGCGGAATTTGGGTTATGAATAATGGTTTTGTATGATAGAAAAATAGGCATATTCAAAGCCCAACATGAACCAAAACAATAGGTGGACCACATGGCGAAGAACTTGGCCTAATGATCCATTTATCCTACAACACTTGAATTTTCTTTTTAATTTCTACACTTTCCATCACTGGCATCGTGTACATGCTAATGTTAGGAAGAGGATTATCTTGCTGCAACTGTATCTCATGTTGGATTCCTGTCTTGGGAGGCAATCATTTTGGTTCCTGAAACATCTCACCATATTGGTTAACAACATCAACCAATTCAGATTTCAATCTTGAATCACAACCTTGAAAAGCTTCATTACCAACATCATTCTTGGGTTTGATCATTAGAAGCACAAAATTCTTGCTAGAATTCACTAGTCTTTTCATCTACCCCGCATTAACAAGTGAAAGATTTAGTTTCTTGCTATGAGCTCTCACAATATATTCTACTCCATCTTTGAACAAATGGTATTCGTTTTCATGTCTATGGAAGATAACTTTTCTGTAGAGATACGGGTTGCCTAAAACTATACCATATATGTCTAATGGCACAACATCAAGCTCCACTTCATATATGAAATTTGTAGTAATGGCGAATTTCAATTTACACTTTCTAGTTACTTGCAATTGTGCATTGTCACACGCCCATCCTAATGGATATGGCTTATGATTTGGAATGGTTTCCAGGTTTAAACTTTTGACAATGTTTTCAGAGAAGAGATTGGCTTGAGAGCCACTATCAAAAAGAGTATCAATTTTGCTATGTTTTGAGATTACCCTTATGTGAAATAGTTATATCCTCTTATTTTCATTTGGAGTTTCATTATGTAAATTTGAAGTACTAGTGTTAGCAATGGATTCTTTTCCTTTCATACCCATGGCTGTTATTTTAGTTTCATCATCCGAATCAGATCCTAAATCTTGTTGAGTGGTTGCAGTTGTTTTGTGTTTTCCCTTGTTGTTGAATTTCTTTGGTTTCATCTCGAGATGAAGCTTCCAACAATGAGCTTCATCGTGACCCTCTTTGGAACAATGCTTTCATGTTAATTTATCTCATTCCTTCTTAGTGAATGCATTTTTCTTTCCCTTTCCTTTAAAATCATTTTCTTTTCCTTTACCCTTAAATGGATTTTTACTACCCCCTTCTGGAATATTTTTTCCTCTTGCCTCAAGATGAGTGGCTTGCACACATACCTCATCTAGATTATTGGGATTAAACATAATGATAGTATGCCTAAGGTAACTATGTAAACCCCCTATGTACTTCAACAACATGTCTTGTGATTGCAAATCTACACCTAACATTAGAGACCTTTTTCTAAATTCTTGGGTGTAATCTTGCACATTTTGACCTTTAAGTTGTCTAAAGTTCTTCAAATTCATGATGGATTTATGCATGTATGCTAGAGGGTAGAATTATCTTTTAATTGCAGCAATGAAATTAGACCAATAAATTTAGATCTTACCGTGTTTTTTAATCTCTTCTTGTGCCTTTCATTCCCACCATACTAGTGTTGCACCCTCTAGCCTCAAGGAAGTTAGTTGAATCTTTATGTCATCATCTTGAAGGTTTTGAATTCTAAAATAGTCCTCCAACTGATGGACCCAATTGTCAAGCTTCTCTGCATTCACTTCACCATTATACATGGGCAGCTCAAATTTAACATCAAGTTTTAACAGGGGTGATTTACCAGTTCCTTTTGAGGTATTTTGATGAGAATGAGTAAGGGTTGTATTAGTGGAATAGGGTGAAGATGCCTCTGAAGATGAATATGAAGAAGATGGTGGAGAGGGTGGAGGTTTACCTCCATTTCCATTACCTCCTCCTCTTGAAGAACCTTCTCCTTTGGGAGGGTTGGAGCTTTCACCCTACAGTCTAGTATTCCTCTCTTCATAGAGGACCTTCACCATCTCTATCATATCAAAGAAATCCTTCTGAAAGCCCTTCTCATCCTCTGTCATGTTTGTAGGCTCTCCTTCATGAGACATGTTCACTGAAGTCTCAACTGCAACTTGAGGAAGAATTGGTGGTGGAGATTATGGATACCTTTCACTCCTTCTCCTTGACCCAACTTTAGTGCTTTCAACCAACTTCCCATCTCCTCTGTTGAGCTTAAACCTTGTAAGCATGGCATTCACTTGCAAACAATTAAATCCTTCTTGCACAAAGAAAACCAAGAGCTCTAGTACCAAACTTGATATAATTGGGATAATTAGTTTGTTGTACTAAATTCCTTTTCAGATTATGTTAAATGTGCTTAAGGATTCATGAGGTTAATTACAAGTTTAAACATGATTTTTTGAGTGCTTTTATGTAAATTTTATGTGCAAATTAACATAAACAAATGATTGAATAGTAGCATATAACAGACATAAACATCGCCATAAACAATATCACAACAATACATGATGAAGGAGTTCACCCCTCCTGGGCTATGTCTCCTTGGTCTAGTTTCCAATGGCTTGGCCCTCTCTATTATGCTAAAAAATTTGAATACATCAGTTTACAATGCATAGAAAGCTCTGAAACCTATTCCAATGGCTCCAGAAAGCCCAAAAATGCCTGTGTAGCCTCTTTCTACTCCTGATTTGGTAAAAAATTGAATAACTTATGGCCTTTCCAAGTTTTTTGCTAATGGCACCATAAATTCCCCAAAATTTGGCAGAATCCTACAAATTCGCCCCCAATTACGCTAACGGAGCAAAATTTTTCCGATTTTTAGGCAAAATTATCGGAAACTTTAAATGTCTGCTAATGCCTTATCCGCAAATTGTGGCCATATGGGGGCCATGTGCCCAGGGCTAAGGCTAACGTCTTGCCCCTGTGGGTCAGGCCCCCACACTGATTCATTGGTGGTCGTATGTTGGTGGCGCGTGAAGGCTCGGCCCCTTGTGGGCTAGCCCCTCCCTGGATTGGCACACTCATCATATTTAAATATAAGTCAAAACCTATATAGGTTAAGACTCATTGCGATAGCGCATTGGTGGAAGGCTTTGCTCATTTCTATTTGCTGCGGGTTCGACCCATGTTGCTGCTGTCTGGACCTTGACCCAAGATTTTGGTGGCCCCCGAACTACCACATGGTAGCCTCTGGCTGGGCCACGTGGTGGTTGGCCACCAACCACCAAATAAAATTATGACAACTGCACCCAATCCAAAACCGCCACTTGGCACAACATGATTCACCGAGCCCATTGATCAGTCAAACCTGCCACATAGACCTGCACAGTCAGTGCCACGTCAGCAGTATGGACTACTGACTGGGCTGTCAATTTTTTGCAAAAAATCATTTGTTTGGGAGAGGGAACAGAACATGATTCTGGGAGCATACGGTGTTTGTTTCACATGAAACAAGTTGTGTTAGATTCAGGATGATGAGCACTACGCGGTCATTCAAGTTCCACAGTGATCCAACAACTTTAAATTTTGAGCTATTTTTTTAGCAATTGATCACTTCGCCTCTTGTGATCCTGTAATAAAGACCCACGATGTAACATGCATGAGACTTTGTTAGTTAACTTATGGAGATGAGTATGAAAGGTGCACATTGAATTATAAACCAACAATTAAAACAGTGCAAAAAAAGATTTAATTGTCTACATTTAATGACTGAACTATGATATAAAAAGATTATACAACTTGATGGCTATATTAATAAGATTTTAATTATTTAGAAAAAGTTTGCAAGGTAATTGGATTTTATAAAAAATTATCGTAAATATTTTAGATTTTTTCAAATATCTTTCTTTTTTTAATTAAAAAATATATATATTACAATTTAACATTTAATTTTTATACAAATATATTAATATTAAAACCTATAATTATAAATTTATATAAATAAAATAATAATAAATATTATATTTTTTTTGAAAAAAAATCACTATTATTTTTCTTTACCATTAATCAAGTTTTTTGATTGCTTATCACCATTATGTTGGGGTATTAGACAGGGAATTATGCTTATCCCATGAAACATGTTATTATTCATCGAACACATGATTAAAACATGAGTTGCCAATCAACTGTGAAATTTTATTAAACAACACCAAGACATTAAACTTGAGTATCCATCTTGATCTTCAATCTGTTGACACTGTGGAGGAACTAAAAAAGCATGGAGATTTTCACCGGTCTTCATAAATCCAGTTTGTTAGTTTAGTTTTGTGTAAGTTTGATAAATAGTCAAAGTATCACCCTGCAAATCCTCATGACCATAATTTTCACATAAATATCCCTCTAGAACAATGTCAGTTTCCCGGGCTCCTATCTCTCTATCAACATAAACTGCCACAGAAACATACAATGGGCCAAAACAATGGAGGGCCCTAGAAACCAATGATTCAATATTATTGAGTTCCCTTAGATCATGAACCACAATTTCAAAGTTGGCATAATTGAACACATCTTCAAGGGTCACATGAGTTGTACAAAAAGAAGGGCCTTTCATGGCATTCATAGAATACCCACATGGCTCAAAGTTGTAGTCATCTATTTCAAAGCCTGGGATCATGTCACTCAGTCTAGATTTGGATGTCATGTCTGATGAAGAATTGTAGTTTTTCTTGTGGAATATGGAGGCTTTTTCATAATCAAATTGAGTCATGCAGATTTCTACGGTATAGGAAGTATTGGAAAAAAATAATTGCTGGAATTTTCTTGGTCAGAGGCAATTACATTATAAATATGCCAACAATCGTTATTAGTATCGAAGCTTCCCTACACTGTGTATGCCTCTGGGATGGACGATGGCAAGAAACGGTCAATGCATTTGTTTAAAAAAAAGACTTCGTCATGAAAGCTTCGGGGAGGAGAGTGTTCATTTTGAGGAAACATGAAACAATCGTGTGTATATATTAGGTTATTGGGTTTAATTGAAGATATGGGATCTGCAAATGAGATGATGAGGGGAAATGCATGCAACAATGATGTCTTCCTGTAGGTTTTGATGATGAATTTGTTTGGGTAAATAATGAGGCTCAACTTTGAAAGTAAATAGATGTCCATGTGTCTGTTTGATATTTTGGAAATTATTCGGTAGTAGGTTCCGCCATTTGGTCAAGCTGTGAGTGACTGAGTGTCCTTAACCCCACCTTACCTTCAAATTTGTTTGAGAAGAACTTGATTTTGAGTATATTTTCGTAGCCTTCAGAGAAATCTCTCACATACCCTTCCTCATTAGGAAGTGGACCCATTGGGCTGAAAAGGCCATTAGACAGATCTCGAATAGGAAGAGTACCCATCGTCTTTATTGATTCGTGAAGCATTTTTTTTGCACACTTATATACCTCTTTGTACAATTCGACCAATCCTTGGGACCTAAGGATTTAGAAATTCATGCTTAGATGAATGAGGAGCAGGAGGGTCGTGAAGATCCTGCCATTATTTTGTAATTCTTTCCATTTTTCGCAGGGCCTCCATGTACTTCTCATGCAAAATTTTATCTTCAAGCAGAGACAATGTGGACAGACCTCATTGTCCAAGCTTCTCCCATTAGCTGACCAGTGGACTATCCATTGGTTTCTCCATGCCAATCACATGAGTGGAATCACATCCTGTGTTGCAAAACAATATAAAAGTGACATTCAGAAACTGGTAGTGAAAAAATTTGTCAAAACTATTGGGTGGTTGTTTACCTGTCATTGAACTATTAGTTTCATTGATTCCGTGCAGCTTTTTTCAGGGTGGTAACTTGTACTAGATTTTTTTTTTAAGCCACATGGTGAATCAGTAACTGCCAGTCCTAATCTATGGGAGACCTAGGATCAATCCTCGTAGCTGCCACTATAACACCAAGAGTACATCCAACTACCTGCAAGTCAATATACTAAGATCCTATGATTTTAGCAAAGCGAGACTCTCGTGCCACCAAGGCAAGGGTGGGGAATCTGCTTTCAAGCCACCACCACAGTAGGTCATGTAGTCAATGAGATTTGAACCGCGGTCTCTTGAGCTTCGCCCAAATAGACTTACCGTCAAACCACACATCACTATACAATAGCTTGTACTAGATTTGCAACTGAAGATAAATGGTCATTGTAGGGGTTGACAACATACCCTCTATCGATAGATCTAAATGAATCCAGCCTGTAAAATTAAAGGGATCTTGGAAGGGAAGTGGACCCATTGCCTTGAATCATGCTTCAAATATTTTTGTTTCATCACTAGCTACGAGTTTGTATAGATACGACTTTAGTAGAATACTTGTTGTATCTAGGTAAGTCATGCTGAGATGACTAGGTAGGAGGAGAGCAGAAAAAATCCTGCCTGAGATTCAAGCTTGCAGTGAGCAAGACCAAGACGGAGGTTCACATGTCAAATTTGGATAAGCCCAAGGAATACGAAAACTATGCTTGCTGATTTGCTACAATGAACAATGTCTAGACATCAAAAGCTCGCAGAGAGAATGCCCTTCGATGTAATTAAAAAACATTTGGATGAATTAATTCATGTAATATTAAGTAAGAGGAAGGATTCTTGCATAGATGTTATAATACCTTACGCACAGTGCATTTTGTTTAAGATACCCACTAATGAGTCATATATAATATTTTTGCAAAGAAATTAAATTCAATATTTAGTGAGTATTGCTAATGATAATTTATTTTATATAGTTTATTTTATAAACATATGTATATGATGGATTTGTGACAATGTTGATGATGAAATTAGTATTAGAAGGTTAGCACACACACCTTTGGATGTGAGTTGGAAGTTAAAGAGGGAGAGGTATGTGCACCTTTGTTCTATTACAATTGAGAATCATCTTTTTTTTTAGGGATGTTGGTATCCACAAATTTTACAACAAGGCTAATTTCAATAGAGGGAACGCATAATCATGTAGTTGATTTTTTTGATGGGATCATGGTAATCATGTCTTTATAGTTGATACTAACTTGGATTTTTGAGGTAAAAATTGGGCCTAAAAAAATGTGTTATCAACATCAACTTTAAAAGAAGTAATAGGATTGAAGATGAAAAACAAGCATAGGGGTAAATAGCTTTGGAGGGAAAGAAAGAAGCTATTTTTTTAATCATATATTTGACTTAGCTATTTATGTTAGATTTTAAGCACAATCATGGGATCTAAGTGTGAAGAAATACTAAATTAGCTAATTGCAAAACAAGAAAGAAGAGATAATAAAATCGCTAAAAGATTGACCAATGAACGAAGGAAACAATATGAATTACTCATAAATTTTGATGATATATTATTGCTAACATGAATACATGTATATACTATCTAGGGGGCCAATAAATTCATATTAGGTTGGTGTTCCATGTGCATGTACTCATTATAACTCAAAAGAACTTTCACTAGTTGGAAAATAAGTCAATAGGAACTCCTACCCATCAATAAAAGAAAATTATAATAGGTTTTTATTTTAAAATTGTCATTCACATGGCGTTTGATATTCGTTTGTACTCATCATTTAAATATCATGTATTTATTATATGTATTTTTGTTAATTTTCTTGTTATGAATATAGAAGCAATTTTTTGTTAATATAAGTTTTATGTTATGTTTTATCATGAAAATTTGAGTTCGAGCTTGACCATAAAAATATTGTTCAACTACCCAAAGGGGTTGTATCTAATGATGGAAATCAAGGAGTTTTTCATGATCAGGCAAGTTTCAATTCCCATGAGGGATTTCCCTAGAGCCATAGGGGCACTTTGAGATAGTGGTCGAATTGTGGTTGCATCTAGAGAGACATATTAAATAATGTTTTCATGACTTGTGCACAGATAAGTGGATCAAATTCCACCCACATGTCCTCATTTTTAAAGAATCCCATGGGGTGTAGCTTAATTGGTGATCATCATGTTATGAAGTATTATGTAAAGCATGAGATTCAAAGTTTAAATCCCCCATGGGTCAAGCCAACAAGAAAAAAAAACTATTCAGCCATGTAATATCATAGATGTACATGTTTTATATTAGTTGGAAAAGATCAAACATGTTTAATCATGTTCATTCCTAGTGCCAATCTACCGAATGATTTGGTACAATTATGTATACTCATTATTTTATATAATTTCAAATATTTTAAAAATCACATCGAACCATTCTAAAAAATTCTCAAATAGTTTGGTCAAACCTATCAACTATATTGCATTTTGAAGAGAAACAATCAATCTCAACTTTCATCGTGATGTTGAACCAAGGAATGACCTTAAAATAATAAAATAAAATTGAACCCACTTTTGAATAGGAAGTTTGAAGGATTCTAACATTTCAATCAATAGCAATATATAGGGCATGCATTTTAAAGAAATTCATAATATGTGAACAAGTAACAAGGACAAAGCTCTACTATTGACATCCCAACACTTGAAAAGCCAAAAACTAGTTGTGTTTAGATTTAAGTATGAATGTTTTGAATGCATCAAATCCATGATAACCACACATTTGACATTTAATGAAACTAATAAATAGACCCATTTTATAAAAAAATGGGATCTAACACCAACATATAATACTAAAAAATCTTTATAACAAATCTTAAAATCAAATAGAAAATTGTTATTTCACCCATATAAACAAGAAAAGTTAGTTCTATTATTTCTATTGGACAACTAAAAAAACAATTCAATTTGATTACTCTATCCCCATACATTAGTGTTTTATATAGCATATTAATGACCCATGGGTTTGGGAAAGCCACTTGATTCTTAACCTTTAAGCTTTAGGCTTCAATGTTCTGGCTCTAAGCTTAAGTGTGTATAGTGCATGATTGTATGATGTGAGTGTAGACAAAGACAAGTTTTTTCTAACACATCCAGTGACCCACTATGGACAATTATGTTCTTATCTCATAGTCTTAACACTATGGGGACTTTTTGTGCTTATCTTGGAGTCTCAACCATCAACACTATTACTTTCTTGGTTATTTTATCTTTTGAAGTCCTATTTGAACTGATTATATATAAGATATTATAGTTATATAAATACATACTCACATGCATACATATTTATTTTTCTTATGTAGTTCATGGACCCCAGAGATTGATGACTTCTACACCCACATAATATTTGTACTAGGAACATCCATCTGAAGGGATCACTTCCTTTCGGCTATACCATGAAGCCTGACCCTGAGAGTGTTGAGAGAATTGAACCCTTTACTCTGAATTGCAAAGGCGCTTTAACAAATGGGAATCCACCAATTGAGTGAACCCTCAAGGCTATACATACATGCATACATACATATATAATGGTAATTTTAAAAATTAAGTAAATGTCATCACTGATGTGTAGATTTTAAAATGGTTTGTATTTGATGGTTAAATAAGTAAAATACGAGTAAATACTCGTCAAATTTAACCCCAAGGGGGTGAAAAAATAGCCAAATATCCTAAAATGGAGTGAACTAGAATTAAGTGGAGTTAGAAATTAGTTAGAATTGATTAACAACTCTCACATCCAAAATACTAATCAATTAAACTCCAAAATAGGACTAAAAGTCAACTAACAAAGGGAGGAGTGGTTAACTACTACAAAGTAGGGAGGAAGTGCATACTCACTATAGGAAGGACTATGCATGAGGTTGTGCATATTTATAGAGTGGAAATATTGATATCATCCTTAAAATAGTGTCCATTCAGTGCCGCATGTCATCCTAGGTGGCATTACCGTGCTAAAAGTAGAAAATTTTCCAAATGATAGTGAATGTCTAGCAGTGAATGAAAAGTGATCATATGCACCCCTAAGAATGTATGGAAGAGGGTGTAGGTATTATGAGGTCATGATAAACCATTAAGTGTAATGTACCCTAACACCCCCTCTAAATCCCAATCGAGGAGTATGATGTGAATGAGTCCCAACAATTCGCAACCATATTAGGTATTCATGTACAACAACTATGTAAAACCATTAAATGAGCCCTAGAAATTTGCAGCCATGTTAGTTACTATGAAAAAAATTATAAAAGACATAGTATGAGAATGGTGAAGTAAAAAAGGAACACCTAGTGGGAAGAAAACAACCCCTCAAAATGCAATCCACACTATGTCAACTATGAAATTATTATGAACAAGAATGGTGTTCTTGATCAATCCAATTATGAATATTCCTTCATATATATCCAATATCATCATATGAGAATCCTTTTTCTGCTATTTGAGCCTTGTACTTGCTAATAGTAGAAACAAGATCTTGTGGAGTATTAAAAATTTGAAAACTACTTCCATGGGACTTGGCAATTTCACCCACTAGATGGCCAACTAACTGTAGAGTATGATGTGCGCTTTGTATCATGTGATATTTATATGTAATGGGATGATACTGGAATTATAAATTATATCCTAAAATATGATCATAAATATAATCCAAAGAGTGTGCAAAATCATATTGAAGATATCCCTCAAAAAGAGGTGTTGGAGAAGTTGTTATAGTAGGACTAGTAGTGCAAGGTATCAAAGAATAATGCTTTGATGCAGCCATGTGATTAGAGGATCCTATTTCAAATATAAATTTATCATATGATGAAGGAATGGAAGTTAAGTCATGATCTATACCTTTATCCTCTCATGGATTTTATTCAGTCTTCTTCTTGACATTGTCTAGAATATGGTCATCTAGATTATATTGCTAGAGTACTTTCACCATTAGCTTAATTGTAGTCACCATACAAGAGGATTTTGTACGAAATCATCTCTTGTAGTAATTACACTTTTCCTTCTCCTTATTAGATTTTTCTTCCTTGAGAATCTTAGTCTCCTTACTATATTGAGAGCTTTCTCCATCTATACAACCAAGATCCCTTCTCTTTTGCTTTCATTTCTTGATATCATCTTTCACTATACTCACATAGGATATGGAAGGCTTAAGAGCCCCAATGTGTATGACCTTATTCTAATCATGTACTAGGGACTCAAATAAATCATCCAAAGATGGCATCTTCCAATTCTTACCCATGGAGAGTTTAGTAGTATGGAAAAAAAAGACATACTATTGAGGACCTAGTGTAGAAAGTACAAAAAGGATAAGTTGTTCCTCCTTACAAAAACCTACCACTGAGTACTGCAAGCTCCAGGGTATTGTGATGTTTCTCAACCCTCTTCTGAGATAATTTGTTGAATTCGATAGGAAGGGATCTATCGAAGGTGGGAAATAGTGAGTCCCACATCAATCGACATGAAATGGTAATAACAGTGATTGATTTTAGAGATAATGTAAAATAATAGGATGAACTAACTCAAGGAAATAGGACATATGATCAAGTGGTTAACAAGGTCAACAGAGGGTATAAAATTCCTTGAAAAATAGAAGGCATGACACCAAGGAGACTAGGCATCTTAGACTCAAGAAAACCAAAAAGAGTAGGATACAGGGATGCAAAGACATTAGGGTATCAAGGCAAGACTCATAATGTGGTAGGGTTCAAAGATAAGCTGAAAAAAGGTGAATATGTTGGATGGGTGCCATGTTCAAGGGATGGAAAATAGAATGTTTCCATAAAAATTATGAATTATATAGATAGTGATAACTATTCTTTCTTCCAAAATTTTCTTATTATGTTTAGGTTTTACGTGTTGATAAATGGTAAACTCGACGATCTTTTCATGTTTGGAGAGTATGAAAAGAGCTTAAAGAAGACTCTAGGAGGTATCTTTGTCATGGTTGTGACCAAGTGCAACAAATATTTAATAGTATACCTGACACAGTTCCTTTTCCATAGTTATTCCATTGAGTTTGGATAAAGAGATAAACCTATGCTTAATAAGTGTTCTCCCATTTTTTTATGAGTACGAGGGATAAAATAGTTAACTCAATATTATTCATACAAATTTTGACAATTCAAATGAAGAAAACTCATGGTTTCTTTTTCATAGTGGCGAGTGAGAAAAAAAATGTCTCAAACTTATTTGTGGGAGTTTTATGAGCCTGAAGAAGTCAAGGTCTTTTAAGTTTTACGAGTGAGAAAAATACCATAAAAAGAATGTTCGCTTTGGGTGCGAAGTTATGAAATCTACTCAGAAAATCACTAAAAACACCATTAGAAAATTAAAAACATATTTGCAAGTTAGTTACAAGGAATGGTGTCAAAACAATGAGGAAAATTTTCTTAAAAATGACCAAACCAAGGGGTTAGGCATACCTCCAAGTCTATAAATAGGAGTTGGAACTCCTCATTTGCACCATTTCCATTTGGGAATGTTATGTTAGGCCCCTATACTACTAGTGTAACCCCTTATTGTTATTAGTACAACCCACTTATTATATTGATGTACCCATGTAGTGCCCATATTGTTACTATTGTGCCCCATAGAAGCCCACTATTGTTATTATTGTGCCCTTACATTATTATTTTTATGTCGGCTCTGATTATGTTATGACCCCTTAGACTCCTATATATAGAAAGGAGGTCTTTTCATTTGTATCATCCAAGAATTATTTATTTATGTAATGTAAAGGAGGTTGCCCCCTCGAAGAGGCTAAATTCTAAGGCGTTGATCTATCTTTTCTATCTTTTCTTGAGCTGGTTTCATAACATTTGGTATCAGAGCTTTGGATTCTAGGGTTTCGTTGCTCCAAACAGGTCATCGTGGAATTTTCGCTATAACTTTTTTTCTGTGACGTTTCAGAAGTCGCAAAAAAAAACCATTTGAGAAGAAATCACGCTGAACCTTGGGTCCAAATTTCAGAGCTTTTAGCATGATATTTTCGGAGATATGATCTGAGGAAGTTGGTCTTTTTGCAGACTCCTGAATTACATTCAAAACAGGTGACTAGGGAAAATCGTCGTAACTTTCTCTCTGGGGATCGGATTGAAATTTCGTAAGAAGGTACAGAAAGATGACGAACTTTAGTTTCTTGAATGTATGTTTCAGATCCAAGGTTGAATCAGAGACTCGTGGCACGTCGTACAAGTTCGCTCTACTGAACTAGTCTATAATCAGGTCATCTTGGGAGATTGTGCATAACTCTTTCTTGGAGAATCAATTTGGATCAGACTTGTGGCATTGGAAAGAGGACACAGAGAGCTACTGTAGGCCACATTTTCAGAACTTAAAGATCTGAAATTACAGAGTTACAATCATTTTAAGATCGAGCTCCTAAAATCAAGAAAAAGCGAGATGAGGAAGTTTGATGGCAAGGATCCGGTAAATTGGATACTACAGATGGAGAAATATTTCGATCTACATGAGGTGAAACTGTTACAAAGGTATGTATTGCATCTTCATATTTAGAACCGGATCAATTTTTATGGTATGAGGGGCTTTGTTCTCGTAAAAAACTTGTTACGTGGTCAATTTTCACGGAGGAAATGATAGCACATTATGAGGATACAAAGAGCAACACCTTTAGAGCAACACCACAACAATTGGAAAGAGTAAAAGGGCTTTGTGACATAGTGGAAAGCAAAATTATGGAAACCAGGAAGCATACCCGTCACAACTATAAATATGGAAGTGTTGTTTCTCCTAGCCTTCAACAACCTACAAGGGTTACACCACAACAATGGGAAGAGAAAAGAGAAAAAGGGCTTTGTTACAATTGTGATAGCAAATGCATTAAAGGTCATAAGTGTGCTGAGAAGAAATTATTTTACATAGAATATGAAGAGGAGGAAGAAAAGGATCAAGAAACATCAAAAGAAGAAGATATGTGCCAGGACCCATCCCAGAGAAAGAAGAAATGAATCAGACGATATCTTGTAAAGCATTGGCAAGAATTACCATTTCTCAAACTCTCAAGATAGAAGGACATATCAAGAAGAAAAAGGTGCAAGAAGTGAAAGATCACATTGAGAAAGAAGAAATGAATCCAACATATCTTGTAATTCATTGGTCGAAATTACCACTCCTCAAACTATCAAGATAGAAGGACATATCAAGAAGAAAAATGTTCAAGAAGTGAAAGATCACATTGAGCATCAAGAAATGAATCCGACCATATCTTGTAAAGGATTGGAAGAAATTACCACTCCTCAAACTCTAGAGATAGAAGGAGATATCAAGAAGAAAAATGTTCAAGCAGTGAAAGATCACATTGAGCATCAACAACAAGTTCTCCAACTTTTAAAGGATAACGCCTCTCGGTGCAAAATCAAAGGAAACAACAGGTAGATTAACATTGTAGTGAAAAATGTTTTGATGTAGGTGATTGGGTATTTTTACTGCTACATCTCAAGCAAGCTATTTATGAGAAGGAAATGTTGGCAATACTACATGCACTTAAAAAATGGCGACCTTACCGAATGGGAAGACTCTTCAAAGATGAGGATGTGGAAGCATTGTTTTATGCTATTTCTATTATCCAACCGGATTGGATAAATGAAGCAAGGGATGAATGGAAGAAGGATGAAGAAGTATGGCCACTTATTCAAAAGTTGCAAAAGATCCCAATTCAAATAATATTGCCAGAAATTGAAGAGGAAGGAAAAATCATATTGGAACCTGGAGCAGTCACAGAAACAAGAACTCAACAGCTACAAAATCGATCAATTTTAGAGTATCTCATCAAGTGGAAGAACTTACCCATTGAAGATTCCACATGGGAGGACAAGAATTTTATACAGAAGCATCAAGAACTACTCAAGCGTTGAGGACAACGCTTTTTGAAGGAGAGGGGCATGTTAGGCCCCTATACTACTAGTGTAACCCCTTATTGTTATTAGTACAACCCACTTATTATATTGATGTACCCATGTAGTGCCCATATTGTTACTATTGTGCCCCATAGAAGCCCACTATTGTTATTATTGTGCCCTTACATTATTATTGTTATGTCGGCTCTGATTATGTTATGACCCCTTAGACTCCTATATATAGAAAGGAGGTCTTTTCATTTGTATCATCCAAGAATTGTTTATTTATGTAATGTAAAGGAGGTTGCCCCCTCGAAGAGGCTGAATTCTAAGGCGTTGATCTATCTTTTCTATCTTTTCTTGAGCTGGTTTCATAACATGTTATTTGGAGAAAAAGGGTAGAAAATATTTTGAGGTGAATTTCGTGCAATCTAGGAAATCATTTCAGCTTCCGTCATTTTCAAGTAATTGGTACAACCCTGCACTAGTCATTTATTCCTTTTATTTCAATTTCCACTGTGAAATTTTGATTTTTATGCATGTCCTAGCCTCCTCAACTAGGTAACATGGGTTCCCAGTGTTAGCGTCATGTTATAACATGTTTCCCAAAAAGGGAATGTGCATTATAATGCGTTGATGTGCTCAGAGGGCCTGCGTTAGCAAAACAGAGGAAAACGAAAAAAGAAAAATATCATTTTATAGCTTGGTATAAAGGATGAAAACTGATGCAAAGGGTACTTTTTGCAAGTGAACTCTAGGAAAATCAACTTATGGAGGGAAAGAGTCCACGCAGAGGCTAAAATGGAAATTCTTCATGATTTGACATGCCTAGAAGCTCTAAGAAGATGCGAGTTGTTGAAATATGCACTATTGAAAATAATACTGAGAGGGGGGGTGAATCAGTATTATCAAATTCTTTTCAATTTATACAAAGATTTGCAGATCTGACTAATGAAACTTGTGTATACCTCCCAGACTTATAATTTAATTATTCTTTAGATGTTGATCATTAATATGTGTGTCAAAATCATATAACAGTAAGCAGGAACAGAAAAGTAGAGCAGACAGTCACACAAAAGAACACAAGATATAAGGTGGAAACCCAATGTGGGTGAAAACCACCTGCTGTAATATGTCTCTATCTTCTTTCAATTAGAAACTTCTTTTTACAATGATTATGTACTAGTGCAGTCTTATACCAGTACGCAGGCTTCAACCTGCAGAAGGCTACAACCTTCTCTCGTTCTCCAGACTCTTCTGGAAGGGAGCTACAACCCCCTTAGCTCTTGTACTAGCTGAGGTACTAGTACGTAGGTGCTGACCTACAGAAGACTTCTCTTTTCTTCCAGGGACCACGTTTCATAAATTTTCAGACTGGATCCATGAATATCAATCAAACATCAAATAGATTTGCAAACAACCAACTTCGTTGTACAAATACTGAATCAATAACTTCTCAGAACACAATACCAGTAACCAGACACCAATTCAGAACCCTGACTACTGTAGTATAGACAAAATCAGCTAAAACATATTTCAAGAAAAGTCCGCAACTTCACCACTAGCAACCTGCGAACATACGCAGTATTCACTTCCTCAACCTGCGGGTATCCGCACCTCCGTTGTGTGGAGCCTACAGGTATCTGTACCTGCACTGTGTCGAGCCTGCGGGTATCCGTGCCTACGCTGTGTCGAGCCTGCCGGGCATCCGCACCCGCGCTGTGTCAAACCTGCAGGTATCCGCGCCTGCTCTGTGTCGAGCCTGCATATATCCGCGCCTGCGCTGTGTCGAGCCTGCGGATATAGATAATTTATTAGACTTCAATTATACCCCAGATTATCAGATTTACAGATCTGATCATGCGCCAAAGAGATCTCGACCCATCAATAGATCCATCTTGTAATGCTCAGGTTTCTCCTTGATTCAGGTCCAGCTATAACTTACCAACCAATCACCAGTATTTCAGATCTTGCTCTTCTCAAGATATTCAACACGTCAGTCACACAAGCCAAATGATCTCCTTTCCTTTTTATAGCCTAAGCCTTACTCAAACCATGGTCCAAAACCATAAAGATCCAATACTAGGGACCCAATACCTGGGTTCAAAACTTTAGATGCAAAACCACGGACCAAAACCATAGGTTCAAAAATGTCGGACTAAATACCATGGACCAACCATAGGATTTCCCACATGCGCACTTTTCTCTGCATGAAAGTGCGTGAACTTTACATACGCACTTTTTGTTCAGTACACCTGCGTATATGTCCGCACCTTTTGTTCGGCGCACCTGCGTACGTCCGCAGCTTTGTGAATGGGAACCTGCGAGTATCTCATTTTCTACTATTTTGAGAGCCTGAACTTGTGATCTGCTATTTGAGTTACTTTCCATCAAGGACAACACTTATGTCATCAAGCCAAACCTGTGCCAAACCTGTGTTATAATGCCATCATGCACAGACTAAGCTAATGAAGGCTCAAGAAGATCTCATGGCAAGAATCATTCAGATGTGGGACAAACACCAAAGGGTGTTCATGGTGGAGGATCATGAGCTCAAAATCGAAAAGGAGGATATCTACTTCCTCACTTGTTTATCCGTAAGAGGTGCATGAGTGAACTTGTCAAGAGGAAGGGTTGATCCCAAAACCATTGTTGATTTGGTTATTGGCTTTTGTACTCCAAGGACAATAAAAGTGAACAACAAAATTCCAATTGATAGGGTGAGGGATAGACCATTTAGGCCTATTCTATAGATGATTGTACGATTGTCAATATGTAGCGACCTAGGCCCAAAACTTGCTCACAATAGATTTCTTATAGCCACATGTGTTTGATTAGTGTGAAGGTCTTCTCGCGTGTGTGAAAGAGGAATTGACAACATGTAAAACTAGGGCCAAAAAGAGTTTGGATATGGCACATTAATAATTTCATTCTTTCTATAGATAGTGTTGGTGATGTGTTTGCAGGTGATTTTCCCAGTGGGAGGCTCGAGAGAGCCCAAAATACAAAGACGAGTTCTATCAATGACTTGAGTGGGAGGGGGGCCTATCATGAGATAATTTAATGTATGTTTTTTGCATGGTTTCAAATAAAAATCCCTATGATTGAGGATTTTCCATATGTAGGAATTAACTTCATAGGGGATATGGAATTAGTGCTATCACCGTGCACACAGGGGGGGCTAGTAGGTAATAAGAAAGATCAATGTAAAAGTTTTTTGGTATTAGAAATCTATGAATTTTTTTTGGTTGGATACAACAAATTAACATAATTGTTCACATCACACATATGTAGCACATGTTCGCCCATGTCGGTATGCCTCAATGAGCTATATGAGATGAGCAACTAGCTGGGGATAGAGAAGAAGTAGGGGCTAGGGAAGTCACCAAAGAGGGAGATGATGCTCAGAGCCTACAAGAGATTTCCAGGAACCTCAAGGGACTAACGATGGGTATACCGACTCTTCCCATGAGAGAGATACCTATCCATGTGTAGAGGCATACAGTGGGTGTGCCTAGAGAATTTTGGTACCAATGAGGAGGATAGGATGATCAATTGTGTGCTACCATGAGCAACAAGCTCAGGAGGAATGTAGGGGAGGATTTATTCTTAGGGTGTCATGTCAAGCTCTATTGCAACCATTTTGTATAAAACATTTGAGTTTTGGACTTTTTATGTATTAAAAACTTGACAAGATGACTAGAGGGATTAGGAGGACTAGAGGAGAGGCTTTATTCTTAGGGTGTCATGTTGAGAGCTATAGCAACCATTTTGTATAAAACATCTAATTTTTGGTATTTTTGATGTATTCAAAACTTGACATGATATACATATATATATATATTATATATATATATATATTCATTTTGGTGTTTTGGTAGATTTGATGTTTTTGTGTTAATTTTCATGGAAATGTACACACATGCTTGTAACTACAAATAGTGTGACAAATTGCAATTTAACACATACGTTGCTAATGAATCAGATAATGCATTAGATTCTCTTGGAACATGCTCATAAGTAATAAACTCAAAATTACATTCCAAAAGACAAACCCTTAAAAATTTACAAAGCAACACTGGATTACGAATGTTATAAATATTATTCAGATGCATAACCACCAATTGGGAATCTAACCTAACCACTAAGTGAGAGATGTTGAGAGAAATGGCCTCTGAAAGGAGTTCAATAACAATAGTGTACTTAGTGACAGTGTTAGTAGCACGACCTAGGAAGACTCCACTAGAGTTTAATAGGTTTGAGGTAGGTGTATAAAGTGCCCAAGCAATTGATGCAATGTGTCAAGTGTGGTGACTAGCACCATCCACATATCCAATGTATGGTGAGGGTAACAACAAAATTTGTGCAAAAGAGACAAGCATGAGGCAAATAACAAGGTTTAACCAAATACAAGAAATGGAAAGGAAACAAAACTTTATACATAAAGTTACAAAGCACATGCTAGTGGGATACTAGGAATAATAATTTTTTAGATAGAACTTGTTGCAAGGCTCAATGAGTGGATTTCCCATCATAGTCTATAAGTTAATAGGCCCTTTTTGTAAGGACCCTGGTAACAATAAAAGGACCAAGCCACATGGGTTGAAAGGTTCCTTCCCCCAAGAGGTCATTTTTCTGGTCGAAAACAAGAAAAAAAGGCACCCTCTTAGAATGAGTGAGGCTTATTATATTTGTCATAATGGGCTTTGACTCGTCACTTATGAGCTTCTAGATCCAGTGCAGTATCTCGATGAGTTTCATCAAACTAATGAAGTGACAAAAGACTTTCCTCTTTTAACAAAGGTGTTAGGCAGGAGTTCAACGACAAGTTTCAGTGATGGAATTTGGCACTTTATAGGAAGGATTGCTTCTAGGCCATAAACTAGTAGGAAAGGTGTGAAGCTTGTAGTGGTGTTAACTGATGGTCAGTATGCCCAAATCACAGAATATAGCATTTTATGCCAGCTAGTTTTTTGGTTTCCTACTAGCCATCAGATCATGGTTTTGAGAACGTCGTTAACAACTTCAACTTGGTCGTTACCTTGTGGGTAGTATGAGGATGAGTGGTCTTGATGAAAACCTAGCATAATAGTCAACTCATCTATCATGTGATTTTCAACATTCGAGCCATGGTCTATGACAATAGTGTTGGGTGCACTAAACCGATAGATAAGCTAATTGAACATGAAAAGAGCAATAGTTTGTCCATCAACCTTAAAAGTAGGAATGGATTTGGCTTACTTGGTGAAGTAGTCAATGATGACAATGATGTAGCCATGGCCATTAGTAAAAGTGTGAGTATAGGTGACAAAGTTAATTCCCCATTTCAAAAATGGATTGACAGTAAAGGGGCAAGGGGTGCACACATTTTATTCATAAAGACTTGTGAAGGATGACACTATTGGACCATAGCAATACAATGTTTAAATAGAGTCAGCCAATAGTATCCAACATACAATAGTTTTTGGGCAGTATCCATGCCTAAGAGATAACCACTGCATGCCCCATCATGGTAGTCATTCAAGGCATGTCCCACTTCCTCATGGATAAGATAATGCTGAAGAACATAATTAACACCGCGACGATATAGTGTATCATTAAGAACCAAATAATTTTTAGTGTGCTGGCGAATATGACGTCATTTGTATTTAGATATGTTTGGGTGGAAGCGTTGTGTCTGGAGATATATGGGAATGTATCCATACCATAGGTCAGAAGAGTCAACAAGATAAGTTGATTCATTAGGCATAGGATCCTAGACTACTTCATCAGTATCAACTTGGGGAAGATCCAACAATAACATAGCTAACACTACGGATTTATTATATTTCGCAGTGGTGAAGACCAGGTCAAATTCCTTGATTATGATGATCCATTTGGAATACTTTCCTCCAATTATCTGATGAGAAAGAATATGTATCATGGGGTTTCTCTAGGGAAATAATAATAGTTGGGGTAGGAGTATGTAATGTTGGACGCAGTTGAAAGCAAAGACTACGACCAAAGAAAGTTTCTCCACATACAAATATTGGAGTTCGGCCCGAGAAAGGCCTTTAGTAAGGTTATAGATCACATGCTCACATTGATTGTCATCTTCTTGAATTAGTACCATGTATATAGAGAATGGTGAAGTGGTGAGATATAGCAAAAATTTGCGAGTATAGTCAGAAGGACTGAGCAATGGGGAAGAAGTTAAAGCCCTTTTCAAGTTATCAAATGATCACTAAGCTTATTTGTCCCACAAAAATGGTACTCCTTTAATAAATAGACACATCAACCCTTTCTTTATCTCGGCATAATTAACAACAAAACACATTAAGGAGTTTTCCTTTGGTAAAGTTTGGAGTTATGTGATGGATTAGGGAGGGGGGAATTGAATAATATCCTCAACCTTATTAGGATCAACGTATAACCCATGTTTTGAGATGATGAAACTAAGAAGGCGTCCATAATTGACAAACAAAACACATTTATGTGGATTAAGACAAATGTTTTAGTAACGACACCAAATAAATATAACTCGAACATGAGCAAGGTGATTGGCATGGCATTTGGAATGAGTAGGAAGGTCATCCAAATAATCCTGAACAAGTTTTTTGATATCATGACATGCATAGTCCATGGCCCTCTAAGATGTAGCCCCCACATCTTTTAGTCCAAAAGGAAGTTTGTGGCAAGTGAATATGCCCCAAGGACAGATGGAGGCACTTTTATGTTATTTCACTGGTTTGATAGCAGTTAGATTGTAGCCAGAGAAGTCATCCATGAAGGAAAAAGATTTCATCCAACACAGTTGTCGATAATTTGGTCAATGAAGTGTGTAAAATAATTATCGTTGGGATAAGCTGCATTCCAATCTTGATAATTGATGCATACATGAATTATTCATTGTTTATTATCGATGGGTACGGCATTAGACACACATTCTATCAAAGGAACATGGTAGATAAAACCAACTTTGAGAATTTTTAAATTTTTGTCTTGATACTAGTAGTCTTGCGAGGGTGAACAAGTTTGAGTCTTTGTCAGACAGGTTTGGCATAAATGTATGTCTTGATATCATGTTCAACAATATATGGATCTATTCTAAGCATTTTTTCATAATACCAAGAAAAAACATCATGGAATTCTTTCAATAAAAAGGTGAAACTGGAAATCTCTTCATGAGTGCATTTAGCTCAAATCTGGATGTTTTCCATGACACTTGTTTTGATAGAAATTTCAATAAGTAATGTCTTGGAAACGTTTCCTAGGTATCCTTCTAAATATAGCTCATGGACGTTCATGAAGGGTGAAGGGACAATCTCAGGTTGATAAAGTGATAGGATTTGTAAATAAATTGTGATTAGTTTAGTTGAAAAGAGACTAAGGCATAATGGTGAAACTAGTCCCAAGGTCATTCGTCTAGAGACATGATCTCCATAATAGCCTCGTCAAAAGGAAATATAATGTCAAGAAGATCAGTAGAGGGAGATGCAGAGGAAGATCCAGTGGTACTATGGGCCTTAACCAACAAAGAAAAAGATTTATATGTAGATTGAATAGCTTGATAAGCCAGCTCTGAAGGTGACAATGACATCTATTCTCCAAAAGAGTCAATGGGGGAAGGTCCAGGAGGATCCAAAAATACATAGGGAAATTAAATATAGTATATACCATTTAAATAATCATAGGACCTCAGGCAGTAGAAGAGGGAAACACCCTAAGAGCAAGGATCCCTTCAAAAGGTTGGTATTAATACAACAAAAGCTTTAGCAGAACCACCACTAAAGGAATGTTGTCGACAGGTGACAATTGAAAATATAGAGCGCAAAAGGATAGTTGTTCCAGAGTCATGATTTTCCCTTGGTGAGTAAAAGAGATAAGTCAAAAACCCACGAGACAATGGATTTCATTTCATAAGTCCAACTATGCCATAGTAGGAGGTTGTAATCGAGTAGGTGTTTGAAAATTTCAATATCAAACAAAACAATTTTCCCTTCAAGAGTGATGGGAAAAGAAACAAGATATATTTTAGGGATGAAATTATGGCTATAAAAAGCTTTAAAGAATGAGATCATAGGGAGATATTGGGCAAACCTAGGGTGAGCCAACAAGAAGTAGCCATTGCAAAAGTGGATGCAACTTCATCAATGATGGTATGGTGAATGGATTTGCCTTTCAAAGGAACCTGCACTTGAAATGTCAATTGGTGTGAATGGTGAGTTGTACGTTTATCCATGTTGAAGACAACTAGATTGGAATCTAGGGGGCTGAACCCATTATAGCCGTGAGTAAAGCTTTTCGTTGCGCTAGAAAACTCTATAATACTTCAAGGGTAGACATAGCATAAAGTGATTGCATAATATATTCTAAAATATTGTACTTTTGGGAAAAATGGGAAGATGGATTGTGCATAGTTCGGTGAAGTGTCCCTTGGGGGGGTGAATCAGAGGGTCAACAATAGGTCTCTCGATTGAATATTGTTAGGTGGAGGCGTCTTAGAGCTTGATGGGGTATCCAAAGTATCTGGGAAAAGATTTCTATAGTTATTAGCTTATGTTTGTAAATCAATCGTCTAAAAAGTCTAGATGGTAGATGATCCTTCTCCAGGAGGAGGGGGTTGTGAACCATTATTTCTCCCTTTGTAGGGGTGGGGACGGGTTCACAACTAGATGTTGTTTCTACTATTGTTGAGTAGGGAAAGGGTTGCTAAGGACTGAAGGGGTCTGAGCAGTCTCATTTTGAGTGAGGAAATAAATGCACTCTTTTAAATGAGGACATTTATAGGTTAAATGGTCCTTAGAGTACATTTTGCAAAGGAACTTCATAATTTTATCTTTCCTTTTTTTTTTTCAGATTTAACAGTGATAGGTTCTTTTTTAGATTAACTGGTTTGAGTGGGTTGTTGCTCCTCAAAAGGAGAGGTCTTTTCCTTGTTCTTCTTTTTGTTATTGTTGGGTTGTTGTGTAGATTCCACAGAGCTGATCGGAGCAGTCGGAGGAGTAGTAGTGTTAGCAAACATAGTTGACATGGGGGTAGTATTTATAGACAATTGGGAAGTTTGGTCGCTTGACATTTTATAGTATTCCCAGTGGTAGAACCAATGAGACCGTCGACATGTGGACTAGGTTTCTGAGTAGCGGGAGTATTTGAAGTTTGAGGAGAATTGGGGATAATTTCATAAAGTGTA